>OY292484.1:16887485-17224661 GCA_958496325.1 Nomophila noctuella
CTCCATTAAAAAAGTGATGTTAACACATACCTGTCTCCTGTGCGGAGGTTGGCGTTGTCCCCGGGCCACTCAACCGTGAGTCCGGGGCCGGGGCCCCGGGGCGCAGCGCCCCACGTCCCGTCCCGCGCCTCGGTCGCCACCAGGGAGGCGATCCCGCCGCACTCCCGCACCGTGCTGTCAAACAAAATATAATCATTGACACAAGGATTCAAAATTACAATTAAAATACTTAAAAAAATAAATTCACTTGATTCTATTAACGCTGTGAGAGTAAATGTCACTGATATCTCATAAAATAACAGTACGTAGGTTGGTATATTGATAGCAATATAAAAATATTATGTAGATGAATCACTAAAGCCAACCATTACTTACATTTTAATTTAATGGCGATAAATTAGGATTAAACTTTCATACAAACATCTCAGAAATAGTTTACTAGATACAACCGGTAGGTAGATTATTAATATGGGTTGAAAATAAATCCACGCTCTACTGCCGTAGTAAACATTAAATAAAATTACCTACTCTCAGAAAGCGAGACAGCCAAGGTTATAAATCTGTTTAAGTTTTACAAAGTTGTTATGAAGATCTGTAATAGAGTTTTATTTAAACGACCACGCGGCCATTTGCCCGGGTGTACCTACCTATGTCTATGCGAAGGCTGCGTTTGCGCATCGGTTACATGATTATCGGAGTTACGTGACATGGCGACCGACCGCAAAAACATAATTACAAAATTCATCTTACCGATATTACACATTTTCTTAACCACTCAACCGTCCGTGGATACCATAGTATCCAAAAAAAATATGTAAACTTACGTCCGTGGATACTATAGTATCCAACAGAGAAAAAAAATTCTTGGTGTATAAAACTGCTTTAAAACGCCATCTGTTGGCCTGTGACGATAGCCCGAGCTTTTAGAACGATACTCTATTAACTAATACACTTAAAAAATCATAGATGGCACTATAGTATGCTTTCTGGACTCAATAATATTTTTTTTTGTTTAGTGTTACCTGTGTTTTGAGGGACTTGTGCATGCGCGTGGAATTACTGCTGATTATGTCGTTAGATCTTGTTTTATTATATAATTCAGTTGGTTTTTATTAATCTTTATGATTGGAGAACCACATATTTCCTGTGGTGTTTCTTTCACGGCGATGAATATCGAGTAAACCCATTATTACGAGAGGCTGTAACTTTCGTGTACAAACAATAGCCGCCGATAAGTTTTTTTCTAACTATTCGATAAAATTTGTTTTATTGAAGATTCATTAGTTTGTTATTAACATACCTTTATAATTATTTGATAAAAATACATTAAGTCTGCTGAAGATTTCTTAAAATAACATGAAAGTTACCTACTCATGACGCGACCAGCGATGACCAATGTGATGGAGAAGGTAATCTTTATGAATTTATTGTACCTCAACAACTGTATAACACAAAATTATTTTGGTATCATTTGAAAGGTAATTCAGCCCAGATTAATAATATATTTTTTAATTGTCACAATCAAATTTAATTATGCCAAAAAAGTTAAGTTGAAATAATTAAATAAGCATTTATTCAAGGTTTTGTATGTTTTTGGCCCAAATACAGAAAAAATTATGAAATTTTATACAATAAAATATATGTTGTGTAGTAGTGTATATAATCAGCTTCAGCACAATATTTTTTTTGTAGCTGTAGGTCGTTTAGGTAATGAGTTATGAAGCATTTTTCAAGAGTTCACAAGCCGCAATTTTACGCTGTGACGGGCCGCGCGGACCGGGACGTATGCTTACATAGTCATAAAGCGCGCCGGACGGTTGAGTGGTTAAATAAACTTGTATGTATGTTATTTTATGCAATTTTTGATAACGTGGCGTGCGTGATCGTCCTAAATTGACGACGAAATAAAATATTAAATCATGAATTATGACAAATTAAATTAAAATTGAATATCCCAGTTTAATTTTCGCACTTTGTAATTCGTTCATTTCGTGTTTTTGCGTCGGCTACCGGTCTTAATGACAATGACAAGGAGAACCTATTTTTATCAGATTAGATTGATAGGTACTAAACATTCATGCGCTCTATCGGTCAAAGCCTCGTGAGGAGATTCCTTTACACTTGTAGAAATACAAAATAAAAAATTGGCCAAGTGCGAGTCGGACTCCCGCACCTGAGGGTTCCGTACAAATTCTATTTTTGACGTATTAAAAAAACTACTGAATAGATTTCGTTCGCACCAATTTTCGTTGGTAGTTTTTATGGTAATGTACATTTTATAATTATTTCAGTTTTATCATCCTCTTATTTTAGAAGTTAGAGGGGGGGGGGGGACACACTTTTTTCCAATTTGGAAGGGTCTGTCACGCAAAGTATTCACTTAAGAAAAAAGTGATATTAGAAACCTTAATATAATTTTTAAAGACCTATCCATAGATCCCCACACGTATATGTTCAATGAAAAAAAATATTTCGAGTTTCAGTTCTGACTATGGGGACCCCCCACTTTTTTTATTTATTTTATATTTTCGCCTGAAAACCTTGTTGCGGTTCACAGAATACATCCACTCACCAAGTTTCAACAGTATAGTACTTATAGTTTCGGAAAAAAGTGGCTGTGACAGACTGGCGGACAGACAGACAGACAGACATGACGAATCTATAAGGGTTCCGTTTTTTTGCCATTTTGGCTACGGAACCCTAAAAATGGATACACAGCAAAGAATAGTTTTCTCATCGTAAAGCGCATCTCTGTTCCGCACTGACGCCCACGCTCGAGCGCGCTCGGCGCTTGCGCTTGCAACCGTGAACTAGCGCTCACTCACCCTGCCAGTCAGGTTTGTCCTACGAGCGACGGTATGGCACAAGTCGGGCGATATTAGTATCAGACTGCACCATATAGCACACTGCTGGTTCCAAAGTAACTTACACAAAGCACAAAATAAATCTAAAAAACCCATCAAATTCATGTTCATCATAAGCGCTTTTAATGCTGAATATTCAGCCAACAAAACTTATATGTTATGCAGTGTAGGTAGGAATGTATAATGAAAAAAAATAGATTTGAACAAAAAACAAACGAGAAACGCATGACTCCATGTATTTCTCTCGTCGCATCGCATTTATTTTTAATGATTGATGAATTGGCAGTTTAATATGAAACATTATATTAAGTGAAACCATAAAATAGATAATTGTTCCTAGTGAAACTGAAATGAATGCAGTGATTAAGCTAATCGCTGGCCCTAGAAAGTGAGGCCGCGCCGGATGCCGAGCATTACGCTGCCGCTCTTGGACCATAAACCATCTGGGTAACCGTCTTTCGCACATTTTACCTAATCCACTTAGAAATCTTAATTGACGAATGCCAATTTACTATTTTGTTCGTATTTAGTAAGGTACCTGCGGTAAATAAGGCCCAGGGGGTAATAAGGCCCACATTTTAAATTTCACGGAAATACATTTCTATAAAACTTCACTGTTTACGCACACTTGCAAAATGTCTGTGTGAATTTCTCCAAATTGGTCGGAAGTCGCCAGCGCCGCTATCCTGCCGGTCACCTGCGATGCGATGGTCTACTGTGCAATTTTATAATTTTTATATCAAGACAAACTGTAAGTACTTTTACGTTTAATTCAATAATTCACTTATATTGCTGTATATATTATTTTATGTATGTGTTGTACAATACAAAGGAAATGGCTGTCCCGATTCAGAGTTAGGGATTTTAGGTTTATTAGGTTATTTTGTAAAAACATGGAATGAGGTTAATAAAGCCCATTTCAACGGTACATGGGCCTTATTGGCCTCTTAATGCTTGTTTTTTGTGTTCCAGGTCAATGAACTATGTAAGTTTTATTGTCAATATATGTATCACTGTTACAGATTTTGATTAAAATGTCTCCAAAGTCCAAAGAAGAGAGCTCAGTGGAACGAAGAAAAAAAATATTTTGGTGGGACTGTGATTTAACAAGATGATACCGTCTCAGAATAATTTAATTTGTTTCTTAATTATTGTTTTGTTTGGATTTTGTTTGCAGAAGATTATTATTACTTTTATTTTAAGAGTATATTTTTTGTTTCTAGGAATATTATATAGAGAACTCAGTTAGGTACTTACCTTTAATTAAAGTCTGATTATAAGTCTTATAAATTAATATGAAAAAAAATATATTCTTTGTTTAATAAGAAAATAACTGATTATTTTAAGTTTTCAATGTAGTAGAAGCACAGCATGTACAAAACATGCTTCTACTAAGTAGCTTAATTAGGACCACTAGTTATTTGAAATCAATTAATTGTCTATCACTAATATTAAGAGGCCAATAAGGCTCACGTTTAATAAATAAAGGAAAATGATTGAATGAGTAAAAAACAACCATTTACTTTTATTTTAACTGATTTTTAGGTAAATTTAGGACACTTGTATTAAAAAATAAAGCGATTTTTTATATGGGCCTTAATATACAACCGTAGTATAATAAGGCCCTTGAGAAGGGTTTTAAAAAAGTATATTTACTTTTTAAAATACATGCGTTTCTTAATAGTTTTACACCATTTATTACAGCAACATAAATAAGCTATGTAAACAATAAGTTTTTGATATCTTATACGCAGTATTCTCAGATTTATAGCCATTTTCTTTTAAGTGGGCCTTAATTGCCGCAGGTACCTTAAGAAATTCGGGAGTAGAACTTTTCCCCTATGGAACATTTACAAGTACCTAATCAAAACATTATTCAATGACTGAATGAACTTCTGCAGTTGCTGCTACAGGTAGGTATTAAAAGTTGTTGGAACCATAAAAAGGTAGGTATATCTAGCTATAAGTTGTTGAACCTTTTATAAGAAAAACAAGAAGTTGCAAATTCAAGCGTTCAATATTGTTCAATTTATCATCTAGTTGATTTGTAAACATACTCGTTTCCATATAAATGAAACGATACTTCCGAAATATGTAAAAGAAATCGGAATTAAGCGTAAGGTGTTATGATAACCACTTTGTTTAGGATATGTTTTGATTAACCTAGATAAAAAAATGAAATGCGTTCGCGTTATGCGGATATAATTGACTGTAAAATGATGATTAACCCATATACGGAGTTACTTTCGAAAAGCACCAGCCTGTAACGAGAGTGGCCGAGAGATAAATAAAACATTAATTTCTTCGTATTCATACATAGTCTGCACGTATAACTCAAATAGTGGAGCAGCTAACTTTCGAAAAATGTAGTGTTTTAATGTCTATACTTTTCACTTTATAAAGTATCTAAACTCATTTAGAAAGCTATTTGCAGAAAATAGTTCTTTGGATTTTATATAAGCAGAGTAGTAGTAGTATTTATTCAAACACAATTGAAAAAAATCTTACAACAAACGGATATAAGGCATTCATTTTGTGCAACCATTATTCACATAACCATTGACGGCCATCATGCAACAACAAAGTTTCTAATCGGTGCGATGTTGCTCGTCAACTATAAAAACAGTTCATTAAAAATGCATTTGTCGCGTTAGAGCGCGTATCGGCGATCGTATCTGACGGATACCTTGCCGACGACAGCCTGAATGATTCGCTAACGAGGAATAAAACACTGCTAGTAACATGTTTATATGGAGTCTCACAATCACAGGGACCACTCGAACGGATAGAACTTAGCTTAGGTAAATGTAAATCCTCTTGTGTGGGTAAGTTTGAATTTGCCGTTTTGTTAACCATTATAACTTATTAACCATTATAACTTAGTTATTAAGTTAGATAAGATATTTATAGAGAGAAGTGCCTGCTATGATGACTATTAGAATTTGAGAAATCTGGACACTGTTACGGCCTATTTTTTGTAAAAACCACGGCCTGACTAAAACATATCACGGCATAAAATTATCTTAAAAACTAATTCAATACACGCAAGTATGCATTTTCTGCATAAATAATATTCTTGTCGACGGTGACATGTGAGATTCTCATACGGCTCATTACATGCGCAAGCGCATACTCGTAAGAGCCGCCAGTTTTTGCTCTTATTCGCCGACCGCGGCACATTACCGCGCATTTGTGCGAAAGCGGTCCAGTATTTACTTGTAATGTGATATTTATAAGGTAATATCTTACGATTTACACGCCTTGTAGTTTTCACTTTCATTAAAAAACGAACGGATTATGTAGCGAATTAAATGAGTTGTAAATTGATGGGAAAGTTTCACCGAGACCACAAACGTGCCGAACCCTAGGGGGGAGCGATAGCGTCTTTATTGTTTTGAGGCGCGCCCATTGTTACAATTTTATCCAGTAGCCGAACGTTATAGCTTACATAATATCAAATTTTAAAAGATTATACACTAAAGAACTGTGAATACCCAATGCATATAGTTACCTATCCTTTTTTGGATAATAGGTACATTTATTAGACATGGGAAAATCTTGGACCATTGCAAACAAGCATGGACGAACGCAAATAGTCGTGACTGATGAGCGGGGCTCAAATTGTATCACAAATGAAGAGGATATCTCAAACATTGCATCATTTTCTGTTATGTTCAGGATTCTGACTGCAAAACTTTGGTTTTCTAATGTCATTGTAAACACATACCTACACACGCATAGCTTCAACCGAAATGGCTATCAATGCTGCTGTCTACTGCCGAATCGACTATTTTAATTAAAATGTAGATAAGCAGTGATGTATATGATAAGGTAAATTGTTAAAAAATTAACTACATATTTTATAAGCAAGAACAAGCAATGCCAGAGCAGTTAAATAATCTCAGCTGTCTCAAGTCCCGAGTTTGGATAATCGCCAAGTAAAGCACGGTGTAGAGTGTGTAGCGGGCGATTGGCTAGCGCGCATTAGCCTTGCGAGGGATCGTGGGATCGCACGCGCGTCACAACAGGGCTGGGGAATACGTACCTTCTAGGTATTTCTGGATACGTCTTTAATTTTGAAACTATAGGATAGGCCATGGTACCCTATTGGCCTAAAAGCTGCGTTGAGATAACGGATTATTTAGAGTGGTTCCTAAATTTTGCTTTGTACTTGTTTGTTATCCTTTCTTCAGGACATTATTTTTTAAATAGTTGCTGTTGCTGTTAGTCAGAATGGCGTTTATGAAACGTAGGTGATTTGGTATAGATAACTGTACTACTCATGAATGAGTTTCCATCCTAAGGAGAGTTAGTCTGTCACCTGAGAACAACAAGCCACATTTGTGATGATAAATTAACAGAGAACAACTCTACAGCGAACTGGGTCCCAGCCCTACCACATATAGGAACAAAAAGTCTCTCCACTGCGCCGGCGGGTATGTTTTGCGTACGCGCCGCCAATTTTACACGCCACGGATTTTGCGCAAACTAAGTATAGCTCATAAATTGCGTGGAATCTTCGCGAGATCATCTGATATGGGAAAGAGCATGCGTTGAAATTTTTAATGCACAGAAGGAATGTGTAGTCAGTCATTATGCTACGTTAAGCATGCTTTTACTGATTCAAATTGGCGATACACACTTTCCATTTTAAATTTAAAATACAGTTAAGATTGAATCTTATATCGACAGCGTCATATTTTTTGATAAAAGTTTAATCTTCAACACGAAATCAAAACTGTTGTGAAATTTAATATGAAATCAGTTATTATAAGTAAAAAATTTACGTTGCGTTGTTGGTATCTAATCACAACCAATATAAACGCCCACCACATGAATGTTTGTTACGGATATGATTCAAATTCACAATCTATGGCGCATAAAGAAAAAAACATTATACATAAATGACGTATTTCTTCTAGGCATTACCTTAAATCTCCAAGCAATTAATTACCTTGTAAGAACTAAGTTTTGGTTAGGCAATCGAATCATTGTTTGTTTTTCAACTAGCTTCATCGATGCCGAATGTGGGAGAGTGCTAAACGGCCATTCCCACCCGCCAAAATAACTAACTTTATTACTTGAGAATATCTCATTGTGAAATGTTTAATTGGTTTATGGTCCAACCAACGCTCGCCGACATAATTTGTTGCTACTTACTCAATCTTCACATATCTATTTACATAATTCAGATAGTGTAAGCTCTTTGTGCTTCCAATCGATTAGATCTAGAATTGCATTCACGATGATGTAGTGTCAAGATTACAGAGAGATTACTTCTTTTCTTTTAAAAACATTAAACATCTTGTTTAATACTTAAAATAAGTGGTTTTAATATTACAATGTTCAATTAAGTGATGAGGATAATAATTAGCTCATGCTTCGCTTTTCAGATGCTGGTCATCATATATCAACGCTAAGTTCGTACAGGTACAGGTAAATGGTTTACATCGAAAATAAACAAAAGTTACTTTCTAAGAACTTTAAAACATGAGATCTATTTGGCTACCGTATAATTCATTCGCCACACGAAACCAAATTATTACTTGCACGGCAAAATTATTGGGACTCCGCTCCCCATGGCATCTCGAGACAATGCACCAGCGTTTACGTACGTGCGTATTATTTAATTACAGTTCTCTCAACTTCTCGTCTTTGTTCCACGTAATCGGGATTACACGGCGGGAGTTAACCACGGCACAGTTCATTTCGCCTTCGGTGGGAAGACGCGGCTAATGTAACAAGCAAAATACATTGAATTTGAAGTGAAAGTGCGAATTCAATGACGTAGTCCACTTACAATTTAAGGACGCTTACGGTTATTCTTGCCGGGTGGCAATCTTGATCCAAATAAGAAAGCAAGGAGTCTTGGGAATGGGTTTATTCCTCACATTTTACACATAATTACACGCAATTGACAATTCCACTATATAAACTATCAAAGCAACATACGTCTAAACACTCTAAGGCCTGCAGATGAAGTGCCGTACTTTTTGACGTCGCGCATGTGTACAGCAGATTGTCAATTCAAACTCCCTTTGAAATTAGAATTAACCATAAACAAACAACCACGGAGGTCTGCCTCTCTCAACACACCCCCTCAATCTGCTGCACATGCTAACCATCATGACTAAAAACATATTTGTATATCTAAAAGTTCAACAATTAACTTGCCATCCTCATCTTCTTAACCTCCTACATCACATCTCAAAAATTCATACAAAGTTTACCTATCTCTCACCTCCAATTGACCTATCCGATAAGACCCCTGTCTACCCCTTAACATAATATCACTACAAACTTTCTATCTGCCTCTCGATTCAACACGTTACAAAACAAAACTCGTCATCTATCTCTCGAACTATTACTCCATTACAAACACCTTCAACTATCTCATCCACTTCTCGATCTACCTTAATACAAAAACTTCAACTATCTTTGACTCCTACTCGACCTACCTAACAAAAACTTCAACTATCTTTGACTCCTACTCGACCTACCTCATATAAAACCTTCTACTAATTTATCTCAACACATAGTTCAACTAAATTATTACAAAATACAGCAACTAAAATAAATATGATATCAAAACTTAAGGCCAATCTCTCCAAATAATTGTGTATAATTTTTTCTTAAAGTTTCTTTTCCTCTGCCGTTATGCTGCTATGTTATGCTCTTAAGTTCCATTTCTGTCAAACATGATTCATTTATACTTCAGCGTGCTGGGCCCATAACCTCTTGCCGGGTGGCAATCTTGATCCAAATAAGAAAGCAAGGAGTCTTGGGAATGGGTTTATTCCTCACATTTTACACATAATTACACGCAATTGACAATTCCACTATATAAACTATCAAAGCAACATACGTCTAAACACTCTAAGGCCTGCAGATGAAGTGCCGTACTTTTTGACGTCGCGCATGTGTACAGCAGATTGTCAATTCAAACTCCCTTTGAAATTAGAATTAACCATAAACAAACAACCACGGAGGTCTGCCTCTCTCAACAGTTATCAACCAGTACCAATACTAGCCATTTCTCTTCTTCATTGAAACAGTGGGTTGTGACTTGTGGTCGAATAGCATCTCAGATACAAAAGGAATTGCGGAGAGTGGTATTTCTGTGATTTTCAGAACGTATGATCATCTTGAACATAACGTTAACAAAAAAAATCGTTTGAATGTGACCAATGGTGTAAATTAAAAATAAGCAGCACCCTTAGAATAAATGAATAAAATAAAGGTAGATTCGCTGTTCATTTATAGAATAGAAAAAAACTACACTGGTGACTGTTACTGTAAATAACCAATACGCTTCCGCTTCTACAAACCGATAAAATCAACATCTAACGTGCACGGCGGCGCGCCTTCCGCAGGTTATCACAATAGGTACCTCATGGATATTCAGTGCCTTTACAATCACCGTGGACCAACTGTCCTTTTGAAGCATGGGGAAAAACGCTCGACTCTCCTTGTTCGGAAGTCCTCTGCACCTCGCAGAGAAAACATCCACGAGAGAAGTAATGTTAGGGATTCGTATGTATGACAACTCAGTGTCAGAGACAGTGACATTACAATGTTCGTCCATGTTGCCATCGAAACCGGTTTAAATTTCGATAGACCAATAGAAACCTCGTAAACGCCTAGTCCTAGGGTGATAGGCAGCAGCATTTCCCTGTGTTTTATGGTACTTTGCGGGTGACTTAGGGTATATCCCCCCTCTGGTGGTGGCCTGGGTTCAGCAGTGGACTACTATAGGCTGATGGTGATGATGAATCAATTCAATGAAAACTCCTCTTGTGTATATATGCTCAATGACGCACTACACGTTTCGCGGTCCAGCCGCGATCAAGTAATATTTTATTTATTCGACTCGATTATGATAAAAACGAGAACTGCCTTTGAAACGCCGGTCCGAGACAAATGTTTATAACTTTGTTTGAATCGAATACAATGTCTTTACATTGCCAATGAGAAATAATAAACTGGGATTAGCACAAATCATGAGCAAGAAACAGTTGCCCTTATATGTAGTAAATTGATACAATTGATCGAGTTAGATATTTGAAAAGAAATGAATTTAGAGCCTTAGCATTAATCTAGTTAATGTTGTTGTTTGTTGTTGTTGTTGTTACCTATGTTATGAAATAAAATAATAAAATCCTTTTCCCACGTAGCGCTAGTAGGTATAATTTTAATTACCTACTCGAAAATACATTTATTTTTCCTTAATGGAAGTATACTTGGCCATATAATCCATAAAATGGAAGAAGATTACCCTAAAAAAAATGTCACAATAACGTATACCTTATCCCTTAATTGACGCACACAAAGGGCTACCGAAAAGTGTACCGTTTAACACGGTGCACCGCAGTCACACTTCGTTAGGTACCTCTAATCAAGGCCACGCTAGTTTGTTAATGACTTAATAATTTTTACCATCATCCAGATCACACTTTCACAGAACTAACGAGATATTAATGCGTTGATGATACGGAACACAACGGAAGGACCGATGCATATCAATCGCACTGGCAATTGTCTAGCAAGCAGGTAATGTTAGTGCACTAAAGAGAGAGCTTCTGACATTGTAATTAGAGTAAGTAAAGGTCACTGGCTGTAAAGTTGCGGTAACAGCTAGGTCTGGGAATAATGGAGTGCCGCAGGGTGCAAGCTCGGGCGCGGTGAACCGTTATGGTCTGGGCTTGCATCTGATAATGTGCCCTTATTATTCAAAGTAGTAAACTGTAAACAAAGAGAATTATGGGAAACAAAAGAACATTGGATGAATGAAAGTTGAATCAATTTGTAATAATTCGTGAAGGCATTTGTGTATTTTTTTCCGATTAATCTTCAAAAGTACCTACCGTATTAATGTTTTTGAAGGAATTGAAATCGGCAATATTTGAAAATGTAGGTTATTAGTATTAATAAGGACTGGTTTTATCCCATCACATTTATTGAAGCTCCAATTTGTAATTTTTTGGAAAGTTTTTTTTATACATCAAAACCATATCGCTCGTAAATGCCTTCCATCAGTTGCAACCTTTCACGGTTATTTTTATCAATAGCCGTCTTCGCGAGACAACAGTGCCACAATGCAGCATTAGCCCTTCGCACAATGAAGCCATTACCAGTAATGGCTGCCGGCGCGCGCGCAGCCGACGCCGTGCGGTATTCACAAGCGCTGCAATCGGAATCATCCTGAATACTGCCAGCGGCAGAATTGCATACAATAAACTTGATACAATAGAGATAATGTACATTAACGTCATTTGATAAGGTTTGTAAGTGCTGTTAGTTGTAACGAAATACTTGAAAAAGTGAGGGTAGCCATAATAGCCGAAGATTGTAGGTGAAGGTGGAGGTGGAAAATAAATATAGCAAACTTTAAAAGGAAAGACGAGAGAAAATGGTGTGCCCGTAGTATAAATGTTTAGAAGTTGCTTACATCAACAGACGAAAGCAGCCCCCCCAGAGAAGAGTCTTAGATTAATATGGTAGATTTTTTTTCGTTAAGTAGGTCTCGGTTTACATATTATCTTGTGTACAAGTATATTGAGTAGGACTTCGGATCGTGTGGGCTTATCGGACTTCATTGTCGGTATGCATTTGGGTCAGTGTCTTACACGTAAGCACCGGTGCGCGGGCGCATCCAAGCCGCAAACCGCACCCCACCTTCCGTGGGAACTCACAGTCTATCGAGACCGTACAGGTACAGTCGGACTTTTGAACAATGAAATTGTTTAATAATCTTAAAACCTGTCAAAGGAAAATACCGCATTTGATTCTGTACATACAACAACATTTTTATTTAAAAATAAATCCCAACTAATATTATAAATGCGAAAGTAACTCTGTCTGTCTGTCTGTCTGTCTGTCTGTCTGTCTGTCTGTCTGTCTGTCTGTCTGTCTGTCTGTCTGTCTGTTACGCTTTCCCGCTTAAACCTCGCAATAGATTTTGATGAAATTTGGTACAGACAATCTTTAGACCCTGAGACAGAACATAGGCTACTTTTTGACCCATTCCAACCCCCCACTTCCCCGAAATGAAGGGGTGGAAGTTTGTATGGAAAATCTAAACTACTTGAGTTAGACGCTTGAAATTTGGCATGCAGGTCCCTTAGTAAACTTGATGCTTAGTTGCAAAAGGATATTTCAAAATTCCCACGGGAACGGGAGTTAGCGGGAAAAAACATTCGTATAATGAAAACCGACATCCAAGCGGACGAAGTCGCGGGCGGCCGCTAGTAAATAAATAAATGCCTTGGACTAACACACCAAACTAAGCTCGAAGCTTGTACTATGGAAGCTAGGGAATGGATAGACATACGTAAATACTTTTTATAAACATCCATGACTCGAGTACAAATGCCGATGTTCATCACACAAACATTTGCCCCTAGCGGGATTCGAACCCTCGACCCTTGGTTTTGTAGCCAGGGTCTCTAGCCACTCGACCAACGGGCCTGTCAATTCAAAAATAAGAGACCATAAAGTTTCCTGACTGTACACAAAATAAATTGTAAACAAATTAAAAGTAAAAGAATGGATGGATAAATATAATAAGAAAATGTTTAGAAATATTTAACAGGTCAAGTAAACGTTTACGACTTTTAAATGTGTTTAAACAAGAATCAACAAGAATATCTTAAAAATAAAGCGACCTTAATTATAAAAAAAACTGTATTGTTTCACAAATCATTCCCTAAAGAATTTAGATAACATAACGTTAAAGCAATCATATATGGTAAAATAATGTCAAATACGTCAAGAAAATAACCTGAGTGTGAACTAAATAATTAACGGATAGTATTTATATGACGCTGATTGTACCTGTTAATAGATTAATAGCCGTATTGTCCGTATGTGATCATTCAATCACAGTGTTCAGGTTTTTTAACTCTCACAGTTGTTTATTCGCGTAATTAAACCTTTTTCTTAAGCAGTACTGATTGATTTTTTAACCTTGTTTAGTTGGAATAATGAACAATTACCATTTCTTGATTTTACCTACTCCTTGGAATTTACCTTGCTTCACAATATTTGTGAAATATAAAATAATTTCCCTATTTACTTAGAGAAAAGTAAGATAAAGTCTTTATCTTACTTTATCATAAAGAATATTGTGTCAATTATTACTCAGGAACCTACTTCGGTTCATAGCTTCTCAAAATCATGCTAAAAAATTACGCAATCCCCTGGGATGTATAAAATGCTGCAAGATGATAAACGCATTAAACATTTTCAACGAACAACGTGGGTAAATGCCGCATTACAATTCCTTGTGAATTAACTTTTCTACATATTATAAAAAAATATTTGACGAGAAAGTTAATACGATGAGCGTTGTTATGATTATAATCTCTGGGATCAATCTTGAGAGGTACAACGAATTGTTTTGGTTAAATAAATAGCATCGTCTTTGGCGAGAGAGTGTTTTGTTATTTAAACATAAGAAAAAACATTATGACGTTTATAATCACACGTCGAAAATGCGTAATATTATGTTAGACAAGATAGCTATTTGATACTATAATTATTGCAGTAGGTATTTCTATATTTCAAATAATAAATCAAGAACAAATGTAGTATATACTCTGCTAAGTCAAGACTTGTTATATCTAGGATTTAACTCAGTGAGACCCATAGTGACTGGCTTAAGTGTACTTTTATTACATCACTGATGCTACGTGATTTTCATTTTCTTCTTGACTATGTAATGCGTTTTTACACGTTATGATAAAGATGTTTGACGTCTGAATGATTAATGTTCCTTTCATGTTTATGCAATATAGGTTCTGAGACAGACACCTTTCGTTTCTCTTGGCATGCTCTGGTGATTTCTGCTACTTTCGCACACAATAGAGTAAACATCACAGATGTTATTGAATAGCATTATTGCGAGCTCATGTTATAATTATAACACTTCAACACTTCAAATGTTTGCAAATAAATTAAGAACATTAAGTCCCTATTTTAAACAAACGCTATGCCCTTAAATTACAAAAGACCGGAAATTCCGCATGTCAAACAAGAGTTTAATTCATGAATAAACGGTTTGGTGTGCTCTTCAGCCACGTTGGTAGGACTCGGCATAGAACTATCCACTTTAATTTCCCGATTTCTGAACAATAACATTGTGTCTCTTATCGTACTGCTAGCCTTACTGTACAATCCAAGGTGCTGCTCCACAATTACACCTGTGATTGGCACGTGTAAATACACGGTTCGACATGAGCTGCTTTCTACCATTGACGTATTAGCATAGCAGAGATGTTTCCCATAGATTGGGCAGGCGCGGTAGAAAGCGGACGCGGGCGCCGCCCCCCGGACAATGGCTGACGCAATAATTGTTACAATCACGGACGATTTGCGCGGCTCTATCTCCTATCTGTAATCTTCACGGTTTTCCGCTTAAATAAGCTATTGTGCTGATGCGACCACGTCCGCGTTTCATAGAGGGAACCGTTTGTTACCGTAGGTTTAGTAAAATTTACAGAATGTATCGCAAACATTTGTTAGACTCTGTAAGATCGTAGACACTAGGTAGGCCTGAGTATAAAATATGGTTATTAAAAAAAAATTGGCACACCTATGTACCTTTTTGTAGTTAGTATTTTTCAACTACAGATAGACAGAGTAGTGCTCTCCATGCAAACCCTTGTAGAGACTATTTTACTGCTGGAGAATATGAATGGTAGAGGTCTATGAACAGGCAGACCCTTTTGCTAACATTTATCAAGTCCCACCTAAATAATAGGGAACGATTTCTTCACACACATAACACTATTTCCACCTCTATGAAATGTCTGCGCGGGCGCCGAGAAAGATGGACTCGTTAAATGTAACATGCTTAATAGCATGCTTAACGATCTCTCCGGTACGGAAGTAAGTATACTGCGTTATAAACACAGGAACTTAAATCAGCATTGTAATTGGCTACATAATACGCAGAACTGGATTAGACGATTAAATTTTAAAGGCACTATAAATCTTTGGAACGCTTTCACGCCGCATTATGACAACAATTAACTTTGTTACACTTAGTTATTTTTGTTCTTAATTGTTATAATTAAACTGATGACTTAAGTTGCTTTCCAGTCGCGAATTTTTTTCAAGTTTACAAATTCATGCGTGTTGATCTGACCACATACAACTTGAGACCTGGCTTATACAACACGGCGAAAAATCCCGTAAAAGCAGATATGTCCCTTAGATTTTTTTTGATTTCTCGTTCGAAAGCACGTTTCTGCTCGCTGATTGTCCAAGCAGCAGCACACACAACAAGCAGCTTTATTACCGACGCGTAAGGTGTAAGGTGTACTGACCTGTATAGCGTGGGCGTGTCGTTCCGCTTGGCGGCGGCGTCGGCCTGCTCGATGAGCTGCGCCAGCGCGCGCGCCTGCTCGCCCAGCGTCAGCAGCTCCAGCTCCTCGCGGCCCAGCTTGTACTGCAGCTCCGCTTGCTGGATGCGCGTGTCGATGTTGCTGCCGCGAAGGAAAAGGTTATTTAGTTGATGCAAACGTTTGAGCAGGTGGCTGTTGGAGATGCAGGAGTTCTCGTTTGTTCTCTCCAGGCTTAATAAATGATATTGATCGAGAAGGTGAAGTGTCTGCGCTTAAAAAAATGATGCGTGCTTGTCCCGCATGTTGGGGAGGGTATGAGGCCTTGAAGACCGGCATCGCCGGCTACGCGATACCTGTGGTGCCGCGGATGTCCATGGGCGGCGGTGATTGCTTACCAACAGGCGACCCGACAGATCAGTCTACCTGATCAAAATACTAAATCTATGCCTAAGACCACAGAAACCTAAATAATTATTTAGACTAACAGACGCGAATAATGTCTTCAGCGTGGCTCTAAAACCCTAGTGGGCGTTGAGGTACTTCGCACACTGGGCGCCACCGGCGAAGACGCCGCTAGCTAGACTCGCACTGCTAACTAGATACTCACTCAGTAACATGCGTCTTCTCAATCCTCTTGCGCAGGTCGTGTATGTTGGCGCGGCGCGCGTCGAGGTCGGCGCGCACGGCGGCGGCGCGCTCCTCCAGCGCGCGGCGCTCCTCCGCCGACAGCGCGGGCGCCGCGTCCTCCCCGCGCGCGGGCGCCGCCGCCGCCTGCGCCGCCAGACGCGCCGCGCTCAGCGATGCGCTCAGCTGCTTTTTCAGGCTAATGATCAACAGCAATTTTAATTTTTAAAACGTTTCTGAAATTAGCATGTTGTTATAACAAATTATGAAGGAAGTTGTGGTATACTGCTCTGCTAGTTAAATTTCTAATAGAATCTAGAATTCAGTCTTGCACAACGCTTTCACGCGGTATCAAAATCATAGCTAGTATTTTTCTCCAAAAAATGTTTAAGTGTAAGAAGCTTTCGTTATTCTTGGCTTATAAGTACTTTGTCTTTTTGCAAATTCGACATTCTAAGAAGGCGAAAGAAATTATTTTTTTTTCGTCTGGTTGACATTTTGAGAAGTTGACAATTTGAGCTAAAACGTTATTTCATAAATAGATCTCCAAAATTGTATTAGTACACGATTTCTTAGTTAATAAAAGCTTGTTAGAAGATATATTAAAGCAAGTAACCTCTGTATGAGCGAGTCCTTGTCAGTGAGCGCGGTGCGCAGCGCGTCGAGCTCGCGCGAGGCGTCGCGTGCGCCCGCGCTGCGCCGCCGCGACGCGCCCAGCGACACCTCGATGCTGGCCATCTGTACAACAACACAGGAATATTACAAACAACACAAGAGAGGTAGAGCTTTGTGGAAATTCCACTCGAAAGAGCCGCTCGTCTGGGGAAGTACCTCCGTCTTACAGAAGACCGCTGTGAATTAGCACTTCGTAACTGTTGTGCTATGTTTCTGCTGAAACATTTTCTGCGGAATGGGGTTAAGGCCGGCAACACATCAACGATACCTCTGGTGTCGCGGATGTCCATGGGTGGCGGTGATTGTTTACCATCAGGCGACCCGCCAGCTCGTTTGCCGCCTCTGACATAAAAAAAAATCGATTGGCGATGGGGCTAAGATAATGTTTTGATGATTACACAGAGGGTTAGCAATCTAGTGTTCTGCAAGGAGGAGTAAAAAGGGTTTTATGCACGCATGTGATGTCCCTGGTGTTGTAAGAACTCACAGGCGATGTCTCACGTATCCCAGTTGGTGTGCTGCTACAAAAGAAACGGCAAGTAGTAGTCGGCTAAGACAGAATGAGAATTGCCGACAGATAATGACACTAACAAAGCACAAAACACATTAAAAATCACAAAAAAATTACGTTCGAAATATTTACATACGCGACTAATAATTATTTATTAAAACAATATATTTAAAACTGATTAAATTGCGATTAAACTTATTCAATGTTTATAAAAACACAACGTTTCAAATGCTTTACCTTTTTCCATAGCCGTGATCACGGGTTGACTGAGGTGTTATGCGTCACAAAGAAATTAAAAAGATTAGATTCTACCCTCACATTTTTGATATTTTGCGTGAACAACCGCCGTCTTTATTTTTCTTGATGCGTTCCTTTCCACGTTAATAGTGGAAAAATAAAAAATAATAAAATCTAAAATTGGTTAATAGTGTTTTGTTTTAATCTGCGCAGAGTATGACAATATTTTTTGTGTAATTATACTATTATCATTTTTTATAAAAAGTTAAATATTCTTTTACAACTATACAGCCTGTTACCCAGAGGTTTTTATTGAATGTATTACAACACCGTTTCACTGCCGTTATCGGTCAAATGTAAAATTGTTAATATTTCATCTTATCCTCTTCTCAAGCCGTACATCACAGCAGTCATATAACTCACAAAAGATGTAATATTAATCTTATACTACATACAAACGAACATAAATCTTGTGGATGCGTTATGTTGAAACTGGAATTTGAAACTGGGTGTGTACAATTCAACGAAATGAATGTCATAAGTTAAATATTCTTTCACAACTATCAGGTCTATCACATACAGCAGGGCGATTCACTAAGCGCAAATGTCGTGATCTCGCGGCTGTGTAATCGTTGACAGTGTCAAATTACTAGTAAAAAAACTACTGTCGCCGTTGATACAGCCGTGAGATTGTGGCATTTGCGCTTAGTGAATCGCACCTCAGGTTACAACTTAGGTAGGATAAATGACAGAAAACATTTTTGAAAACTTAGTAACACAGCGCTATTCACTTCCTAAAAGTATTTCGAGGTTGACTTTGTCAAACTATTGGCAATATCGTCTTGTCATGTTGTGCGGTAGTAGTATCAAGATACGTTTTATTTTATTGGGGCATGCCTTGATGTTATAAATGTAGTGCCAAGAAAGTTACGGTCATTTACATTGCCCTTCTCCCCTCTGTAGCTTATGATTAATGGTTTTGATCCCCACATGAACTTATTGCACACAGCGTTATCGTCTTTTTTCACCTGTGTAATGCCTTGTGCAGCGTCATTGCACTGTCATGGTAAGAGAGAGGGTGGCGTGTTTACATCAACACGATATAATCAAAGTACTTATTTTCGTATTGGTATCTCTTCTCAGCAGGCCATTCACGTCGAGGCGCTGGTAGGGCAAAAAAGTTTTAACGCCCAAAGGATTAACCAAGTGAAACAAATTGCTCAATTTCTTTTTTCATTTCATTTCATTTTTATATATTTAATTTAATTTCATTGTTTTCTTATTTTAGTGTTGGATTTTTCGTTTGAAAGGCATTCGCTATACAATTTAGTCTATCCAATTAGAATACTTGTTACACACTTGCTTTATGATCGCGATCGTAAAGTTACATTCTGTTGGACACCGCAAACAAACCACTAACGAGGCGATCATAGTGTAATCGCGCGTTTAGGTAAACATTTATGGTTACAATTTGTCTTGGTGTGGAAATAGTTGCCACAGCAAACCTGTCTGTGATTAAGTCTTTCAAAATAACTAATGATTTTTGGAATATTATTTTATTCATAAGTAGAAATATGTTGTAGGCGGTGGATAGCTTATGAAGAGGTTTCGAGAAACAATGTATAGCACTTTTGCCACTGAGATACTGAGAATATTCAGTATTATTAAGGTCTTTACAGGCATTTTTTGAAATCGTCAAACCTAAATTTGCTCAAACTTATGATTATTATTATCAACACGTACCTAAAAAGGGAGAATACCTATTTTTTTTTTATCCACCAATGAAGTTTCCATTAAATTATGTTCCCATTAACCATTTGTTTCTTAATCGTAGAGCTATGAGTTTCTTCACACACCCATGATTTAGATGCTTGTAATTATTCAGAAAAGTTGAACTTGTGCAACAACTCGATTACTGATTCAGTCGCCAGTGAAACCGTTGCTTTAGTTGTAACTATTACGAAACTAAACTATCTAATTGGTGGCAGCGACGGCGATGGATGGGCCCTGCTTAGGGACTCATTTGAATAACATCTCGGTTGCGTTTGTTACAACGAACCAGTTTCCATAACTTACTCAAGTTTTATTACCAGAAATGGACGATGGACCATTTATTTATACATGAGAACGGTTATTTTAGTTATAAGTTTATGTAATGAGAAAGCAGTAGTCAAACAGATTCAATTTCTTGGTTTACGTCAAAATATTATGCATAAATGTTTATACTGAGGTAAACTTTAAGGCGGACAACGAACTTACGAGATCTCGTCATAAAATTTTAATGTTCAAAAGGATGCGCTTCAGTTATTATTATGAAGGTAAAAGATTAAAATGATTAAAATTAAAATGATTCGTGGGTTGCAGATTGCAAATCTACTCGTAATAGCATATTTCACGGTCATATTAGTCTTGATTATATTGAGATAGGAGCAGAATAACGTCTAAAGAATCACAAATGCACTGTATTTAAGCCTTTAGTGACTTTAATAACACTGAGTAACTAGGCACACGGCACTTTACGCCGGCTCGTAAAAGTCGTAGAATCACTCCCGGCCGACGGAACTATTAATCGGCTGATGAAGCAGCCTGAAATGCAGTTAGCAAGTGTAAAACGATGGGTTCATTTTGTAGGATAAACTGTGACCGAGTAGGTACTGTATGTCGCAGTGAAAAGCGTGACAAATGAATAATCGATAATTTTAGGATGAACAAAGACTGAAAGCGAGCCCGAGCACCACTAATTCACTTGAGACCACGGTTTTTGTAACAGAGTCGAAACATCGTCATCATCATCAGCTATCGCAGTCCACTGCTGGACTTAGGCCTCTCTTAGGGCTCTCCACTCAGCCCGATCCTTGGCGACTTGAACGCTTTGCAGTAAATGGTATACATACATGAACTGGTTATTATAGTAAGAACTAAGAAAAAATAAGTGACCTTATCAGCACGGTAGGTAATTATAATAATTATTGGCAGGAGTGTTCTCTCTGAATTGGTTGAGTGAGATGATGGCTGACACATACGTCATACCTTACCATACGTGATTGATCAGGTGTCATTAGTAGCGACTGGTCAGCTGGGACTCAGTCTATCTATACATTTTTTTTATTTTATTTTGATATTGAATGTGAGGAACTGTATGGCTTAGTTAGAGAACGTTATGAAATCAATGTATTTAAAAAGATTGTAATTATTGGCGATTTAAAAGAGCAACTGTCGAGTTTCTTGCCGCTTCTTCTCGGCAGATGACTGCGTTCCGAAGTCGGTGGTAGATTCATTATATTGTACATGTATCTTTGACGATTTATAAGTGCCTCACTGAGGCCTACATAAATAAAGTATATTTGAATTTTGAATTTTTTGAATTTTATTTCAAATGTACGAGAAACACTAAGCACGGTTGAGTAATTTCCGCTCCGCGGATCGTTTTCGCGATTAATTTATAACATTGTGCAATAACGCATGATACAGAAACCGTACGCAAATATTAAGTGCCAACTAATCATAAAATTTTATCTGTTTGTTCCCGGTTAAAGCGGTTAAAGTAACGCTACTCGCTACCTAGTCATAGATAAAAATCCACGAGTTTCTGCGACTGGGAGAATAATATGAAAGATGTTTTATGGCAATTTTTAGTGCAATTTACTAACACAACCTGTTGCATCTCTTCAATTAACGTGTTGTTTTGTTAGACCATCAGTTTGTTAATTTATCCGGTATCAGATTGGTAACCATGTAGCCGTACACATTTGATGGTATCACCACCGGCACAGCTGCTCGTAAATATTAAAAAGCGCACAAGGGTCGCACATACGATGCCTGCCTTTAAGACCCCATATTCTCCCAAACTGAGCTCTGGCGACCTTACTCACTGTCTCAGTATTTCAATGTCGTCTTCTATAAGGTGGAGGTCCTTCCGCAGACGAGCGGCTCATTTGAGTGGAATTATTTACCATAACAAGGGTCTTACCCGATTGTTGAAACTTTAAAAGTTATAATTAGATTTAATAGCTTTTTCAACCAGTCTCCGCATAACTATTTTATTCAAGCAAATTGCCTAGGCCTTGTTTAATAGCCTGGCAGCAAGCTCCGTGGAATAGACTCACTATTAAGAGTATCGGTGCGTCTGCAACTCGTAAACCTATTTTCTAATAGGCCTGCCTACCATTTGACGCGAGACGTCCGAGTTATCTCAGTAGGATGGCAGATGCAGATTGCAAATTGCATCCTGCGATCTCACCCAGCAGCGAAATGGTACTACGCGTAATTGGTATCGCCAAGAAATCAAGTCAATTCATATTAAACCTAACGTCAGGGGGTTCCACAGTCAAATTGGGTACCATCCCAAAATGATATTTCATCCCGTAGACAACATAATATGGAGGGTATAAATTGGCTGCACTTTTTAGTAAAATATTACTTAAGTTATATATTACAGATCAGCAGTGAGGATAAAATTAATGGATGTAATAAATATCGTCCTCAACAAACTGGTAGTTGCCATGATAAGGTATGGTTATTTGTGTAACACATTTAATTCTTTTCCTCTGTCGAACCGGATATAAAAAGCATTTTTGTAAACCCTTAAGACACGCATTTTTTGTCACGTCCGTTTGAAAGAATCCTACAATCTAACTCCATGTCGGTGCGTTAACTATGTTTCCCTTCCGGCAGTTAATTAGTGATTATACAGGACGCATTAAGAGGCCAGTGTCATTCCACCTGTGCGTAATGATCTAATGGCGGTTGGAGCGCCTGCGCTGGACGACGACGGCGGCCGTGCGCACGCGCATGCCTCGATGCGCTCGGCGGCGCTCACGTCGGTAAAGTTTTGATGTCCTGCGCATAGTTACTATGACGAAGGAAATGTTATCTATGTTATTGTAATGTGGCGCAATCAATATGTTTATAATAATTTATATATTGATCTCAAAATTATAAGCAATATTTTTTTTGAAATAACTTTATCGAAGGCTGTCTGTCTTTGTCATGTAAAATCGTTGTTTTAAAATTTAACATATGCGTATTTGTTCGAAAAAAAAAACAGAGAAAACCGCAGGTGAAAAAGAGCATGATATATATATAGAATCAGCGAGTATTTTCATAAATTATAGTCTACGCCCAATACAGTTAGCTTCCTAACATATTTCTGTTCGTATGCAGCACCGGCCGTGCGTGATATACCGTGGCGGAAGTATGATACGATAGTGCGATGGTATCGCGAGCATCTGCGTGCGCTTGCGCAGGCCACGCGACGCGCCGCAGCAATACTGCATGATTTACAACTACGAGCCTTATCTGACCGCTTATACCTGCGCTCTTTGGGAGAGCTTCAAGAAATGCATTGGATAAATACGAATGAAGATGCAAAGTGGATTGTGAAGTAGAAGTGCTGCTTTGGCGCGAGATAAAAATAAGCGTTTGTTTAGTGGACTAGAACCGGCTAGTTTCTTTATTGTTAAAAAATATATGTATTCAGGTATTTATTGTGAAGATGCTGGTTGCGCCAGAATATAAAAACACGGAGAGTTGTGGATTAAATATATTTGATGTTTCTTAAACGACAGTGAAACAAAGGCTGAATGACTTAACTATATTAACTAATAATTTAAAAATAAGCACAATTATAAAAATGGAAGCACTATATTACATACTAGCGGCCGCCAGCGACTCCGTCCGCGTGGGTTACGATTTCCGCACACAGTCTTACTATAAATAGCTGAATAATGACGGTCTATCTATATGCATGCAGTCCACTTGAATACTTTTATGGGACTAATTACTCAGGATATTACTCAGGATAGAAATATTAGTCACATTGAGTGACGGAAAACGCTTATCATTAATAATAATAGTCGGGAGACCTTATACATTAGAGAAATCATCTGTTCACCGCGATTCAGATCCGCGGCCGCGCCTCTAGCGAGGTGCGCCATCTATCGGCACATTTTAGAACTAAATAGTTCGCTAGCACAATTACAATGATAAAATAAAGGAATATACAATAGCTTAAAGCCTACCTCGACAAATGGTAAGTGGTAAGTGGACTATCCAACACAAAATGTTTTGTCAATTCGAACCAGTAGTTCCTGAGCTTAGCACGTTCAAACCAATTTGGATCTTGACTTGCACGTGTTATTGTGAGTCAACCATAAAAGATAGACATATGCTGTTGGGGGATATTTTTTAGGCAATTTTATGTAGAATATTTCCGTCATACATGATTTCTATGTGACTTTAACCATTAAGGCTGCACACGCCACTGAAGCTTAAGAAATGGAGTAAATTCTCCCGTTTTTCCCACATTTCCCTTCACTACGCTACTCCTGTTGATTGTAGCGTGATGAAAAGTATCCTATAATATGCCCAGGAGTATGAAGAATAATGGTACCAAGTTTCGTCAAAATCCGTCCAGTAGTTTTTGTTTCTATAAGGAACATACAGACAGACAGACAGACAGACAGACAGACAGACAGACAGACAAAAATTTTACTGATTGCATTTTTGGTATCAGTATCGATCACTAAACACCCCCTGATAGTTATTTTGGAAAAATATTTAATGTACAGAATTGACCTCTCTACAGATTTATTATAAGTATAGATAGACAACTCTTTCCGCAATAATAAATCTTTACTATTGTTACACACGTATTTCTTACGAGTTTCTTATGAACCTAATTAGTGTCAAAGAGTGCGGAGATAAGCTCGTGTCACTGTTGTCATTTACAACGGAAGAAAACGAGCACTTCCTACTGGCACCTAATCGACAAGAGAATTAAATAACTCGAGAAAAAACCTAGTAGTTAGAGTGGGGTTTTCACATAATAATCTGCGTTCCCGTTTTACCGTTGTTCCCAGGTATTGTTTCCTTGACGCCAGTTGCACGCCCTTTTTTCTCACAACACGATGATACAGCCCGATCACGCGAGCTGATAATCTGATGATCTGAGATTGTCTCCGATTGCCTGTTTCAAGCCTGTCCGTTATGATCCGGCTCCTTTGTTGCGTGCGTTAGAAAATTATAGTTATTTGAGTGTTCAGTTCACGGCGGATCGCTGGTCTACATCGGACGAGGTCAGTGTATTTAATAACGCCACGGTTCGAAAGTGGGTTTGAACCATTATGGTTGTTTACAGATGAAATTGATTTTTTTGCAAACACTATTAGGTTTATTGAGGTAATTGCAATAACTCACGTGATATATATCACGTGCAAATAGAAGTTGTTGTCTGTAAATCATTTTAATTCACTGATACCACATCTCAAACCATTTATTAAAGGGAGCATGCTGCTTTAGTTGTAACGTGGATAAATTGGCTAGCCCGCTGTGATACTATGACTTCTTCCTGTGAGGTCGTGTTGTGGTTCTTCAGGCGTGCGATAGTTATTCGTGTTGCGTTTTGATTTATTTGCAACTTTCAGTGAGATTTCATAATTGTCGACAACTATACATTCGTGTAAATTTAATAATTGTAAGTTTAAAATATTTGATTATTTATTACTAAGTGTCTTATCACAAAACCCTATTATTTTCACCTATTACTGTGATTTAGGTAAATGAAACTCCCACTTAAAAGATTTTCACAATACGCAATAACCATTTAAAGTTAATTGCGAATTGGTATCATAACATTGTAATTTATACCCATTACTATTTTCTATAAATAATTTTATCGTCGGCGATGCATCATAGCTTCATAGCATTCTTCGTTTATGAGGTGCAACAATGTGCGGGATTTACGCCGGGCCAGGGCTCTTGTAAATAACTCATGTTTACAGCCCGCCATCAGACCCGCTCCGGCTCTGGCTTGGTGCAGTACGGACGAAATAATTGACCTTTCTGGCGAAGATTACTCTTGCAGCCAAAGGAATGTATAGTCATATTTTGAGACAAAATTAATGGAAAATATATAAACAAATGATTTTAATTTGGTCATTAATAAACACTTAGAGTACTGTATTTACTCTGCAGTTCTATTTATCAAAGTTTATTAAACCTGATTCCAATCAGTCAGCCAAGTTATTTCGCACGTACTTTACGTATACTGCGCGCCAATGGGAAAATGCGCGGGGAATAAGTGCATTGGGTATAATATCAAAAAAAAAGGTGAAATTCCTGCAGTGGAAATAGCTCTGCTGAACTGAACACAAATGAACATACACATACAGTTTCCAATCATCGTCATTTGTCGTGTGATTTATAGACAGGTCTTTAGCAAATGTCATTAAATCGCATTTGCGTGGTAGGTATTAACGTAAATCTTTGACATTATATTTCAGTCACGTTTCTTGAAAAACTCTCTTTCTGAGATCAATCAAAAGCAATTTAAAATCAATTGTTTTCACAGTAGATGATTATTTATTGAAGTTCTAATGTAGAGATAGCTTTCTCCGAAACGAATCGGTAATATCAAGTGTTATAGTAAGTAAATTCGATTCGGCGTCCAGACAGTGCATGACAAATACCCATGACGTGGATCACTTTGTTTTTTGTAATTGTTTTGTTTTGTAAATGTGAAAAGGTTAAATGAATTACACATAATTGCTTCAAATTATGGATGTTTTCTTTCACAAACCTATGTAGTTTTGGTAATGATTCGAAGTCCATTTTCTAATAATAAACAGTCGTTTGCAAAGATCTATTTTTTTAAGAAGACGTTGCTTTATTACGAAAACATTTTTAAATCAGAATCCGATTCATCATATAAAATAATGCTTTCAACATGTTTTACAACTCAGGTAAAGAAGAGGAGCTTGAATTTAATTACTTTTCTTTTCTCACATCCCTCTACATTGTAACGTACTATTGAACTGAAATACGTTAAATCGACAGAACCAAACTAGATAGGCGTGTAGTGTGGAGCACTAAGAGTATTTATGGGCGGTTCTGTAAAGCCTCGCCGCGTAGAGGTTATTTAATTAAGCAGATAGTGCGTACGGCGAGCTCTTAGCTGCTAATGCGCCGTGCATAGTGCAATGTGCACAAATTGCATACGACACCGGTGGGTCGATGCACCTGTTAACCCTGGATAGGTGGGAAACAAGAAATCAGATATATTTAAAAAAGGTAAAAGTATTATTGGCTGGGTGCACGCCAGTAATGTTAATAAGAAACGGTAATCACTAAAAGTTATAGACTTGAGCGCTGCCTTAGTGGTATAAAAGCACTGCCGTATTCCTAAGGGGCGCAAATAGTCATTCGTTTAAATTCTTATAACAACAAAAATGACTGAAATGAATGAACTTTACAATAATTGTAGGTTCACTTGCGTTTTTTACATCCATAGATTTCTATACTCTTTGAACTATTTTGATTGGTTTGTTTACTAAGTGTGGTATCGGAATCAGTGTGTAAAGATGACTGATATTTTATTACTACTAAGTTGCCATTATTACAAACTGATACTTATGTTTTATTACCTGCTACTACAGACCATCTAATCCTATAGTTCTTATTAATCAAGATCTAAACGAGTCAATAACCAGTAACAATTAATAGTGTCCATTAAATGGCGAGTTAATGGAGTTTCCTTTATTGTTAAATGCCTGATTCCTATAAGATAGTCCTGAGAACATGTTCACAAGCGTATACAAATTTGCACCTTATAGCGTTAGGATAAGATCGTGTGTGTAATATTTATGATATTGTAGGTAACCCTCACCGCGTGTGGAGCGGTGGTATCGCATCGCAGCATCGGGTTTGCACCCGTATCATGCGCCCGCGCACAAGGGCTGGTAATGTATGCATCGAAAACTTGTTTAATCAATTAACTGCCCATTTAAGGAGCGTCGTTGGAATGGAAATAAATGCATTTTTGTCTTCGGCTTAAGGCTACAGATGGGTTAAAAATTTAATGGTATGAATATTTGTGACAGTGCAATGAATACGACACTTTTATCAAATGCCTGAATTATGGCAGAGAATCAACTATGCTTCCTGATTAAAGAATGCTGTCACATACCAAATAAAAAACTAAAGACCGCATAAATCTAAACGCAGTAAGATAGGCGAACAGTTATGTCTGAGGAAATATGTACACAATCAAGTATCAGTATAAACTAATGTCGTGGTATACCTGCATATATACTTATGCATTTTATTTTAAAAAGTTATTTTTTACCACATTCGATACTTTACGCATCAATAAGGTTTTCCAAACGAAATCTTCCTTATCTTGAACATCTGGTCTCTATATTGTGGTTAACAGTTTTCCCCATACATGTGTCAACCAGTAACTTAACAAAAAATATGTCCTGTCATGGGAGGCACCCCTGGCGGGATCGGATCGATTACAATCACTAGGTGTGTGCGGGCGCTCTACTTTTTGCCGCGTATTGACTGAACGCGGGGACATTTCAATTCCAAGGCTGACTCGCTCTTGACCTCACTAAATTCACTGCTGCACTCAGCCAATCGATTTGGGTTTATTTATTTATCAAGATATGGATTTTATAGAAGAATCACTTACTGAAAACAATAGTGAACTTGTTTCGTCACTGAATTAGGCTGTGATATTGAAAATACATAATATCGATTTGTCTCGGTTTTAAATTATTTTAGCCTATTTTGTTACTGTTTTAATTTTGTTAAAAATACCGTGCAGTTGTTAAGTTAAGCATATTATTTATTGCTATACTAATTAAGTTTGAGCCTCTCTAAGAAGGCGATTTCAAGAAGTAATTAGTCTTACTATATTGAACTTAGTTTAATAAATTGAAACAAAGGAACGTTCCAGTTAATAAAAGCTTTGTTTCTCTTCTTTGCTTACAGAATGCAGCGGGTCGTGCGCCGGCGCAGAGCAAAAAGTCGTCGCAGTATGAGCCGCTGTCAGATTGATCATCGACGGGCAAATGGACGCGCTCACCTTTTCATTTCAATTATTTTTCAATTAGGATTCGCGTCAGTACGGGACGATTAACACGTGGAACTCTCCAGGCATTGCTTGGAGGTAGTGTTATGCATATGCCAATATATATGTCAAAGTAGCCTATGTTCTGTCTCAGGGTCTAAAGATTGTCTGTACCAAATTTCATCAAAATCGGTTGCGAGGTTTAAGCGGGAAAGCGTAACAGACAGACAGACGGACAGACAGACAGACAGACAGACAGACAGAGTTACTTTCGCATTTATAATATTAGTTGGGATTGTAGTTTTTTTTATATCATATTATAATTGACATTGGCTTGCCATCGACTTTGTTTAAGTATGGTTTTAAATGCAAGCAAGAATTGTCCTTTACAGCTACAAAATACATAACCCCTCTAGATATTGAGATTTGTTTATTATTTCAATTCTTAATGCATGAATTAAGTCAGTGGCGCGTTGATGTCTTTTGTGTATTGCTACGACGCGAGACGCTACGACCCGAGCATAATTGTAGCAAATTAATGAATACTTTGTAAGTAGATTTAACGTTAAAAATCTTCTGTCATGACTCTTGTCAAATAATCTAGATGGAATATCCAAGTTTAAAAAATACATAACGTGCTCACCTTGGCCTCCAGGCTCTCGAGGTTGACGACCCCGCCGCCCGTCTCCAGGGTTTGCTGGAACAAACAAAACAATGCGTTATGAACTGATTTTGTGGCATTGCAATGGAAGCCTCTGTTAGTAGTAAAAATATTTTTGACTGGTTTTAACTGAAAGAACTGCTTGAGCAAAGGGAGTAAATTAATCCATCATTTAACTGCATCGAGTCAAACAAGTTCTTTTTTATTCGTATTTAATTGTAAATAAATAATTTCATTGTAATATTTTAAAAGTGTTATGATATTAAATATGATACTATTAATAAACGTGTACGTTGCGGTAAATACAGTAGCGATAGGGCTTGACTTTTAATAAGTGAAAAGAAATATAGTAGAGCTATTAAAAAAAACATATAAATACGGTCTATTGTAAGGCATAGTGCTTGTAAAATTATGCCAGTACAAATGTAATTTTACAAGCACTATGCAATGCAAATTAAATAATTTGCCACACTGATTGTGTTAAGGTTAAGTCTTATATGTACAAACCAAAGAAAATAATTCCATACAACGTTACACTGTGGGAGTAAAACGCTTTCTCTAGAGCCAGTTAAATGAATCAAGATTTAACTACTGAAACGATGCCAATTACACCTGTTCTGATTCAGCGATACACGACTTCCTGCATAAACATAAAACCTATTCTAACACATCAAAGAGTCGTAAACAAAATACAAATCGTGTTCGTCAGTGAAGTTTAAAGAAGTTAATTAGCAGAAAGGTCATTGTCATCGTAATTTTCCCTTATGAATAAAGCAGTATATCACAGTTTTTGTAAACGAGAGACGTCAGGAATAAAAACATACGTAATTAATTCCGCCAGCTTCTTTTATGACTAGAGCGTACTTAGATTGTAATTAGTGGCAGGTCACTGCCCTCGCGAAAATATTAAGATTTTTAAGGATACGTGTACGATAGGAAAAAATACAATAGGAGCGTCTTCTTTGTACTAGACTAACTCGATATTACATCCAACGGTTGTGAATAACGTGATGATTTTTCTAGGAGGGATTTCAATCCAAGCAAGTTTAGCGCAAAAGGCCGAATCCACTATCAAATCTCCGCGCCGTGGAGCCAGTCTAGCATAGATAGGGTATCTCGGTTTGCTAGTGTTTATAAGATAAGTATAGAAATAAGATGGAGTGCTCGATTCCTTATTATATATCTCTATCATAAATAACTCAATGTGCCTAGTGTTTCCATAAAGTATAATCTACAGAACCAACCAGCATTCGCTGGCTGCGCGTGCGCCGAATATCGCTAATTGTTTTGGAACAAAGACTGCGCGCTATATGCGCCGGCAATTACACGCCTCGACCGGTCCCGCAGAAGTGTGGCGTGCACCCTCATCATTTAATAACACTTAATATTCCGGACTATGGTATTACATTATTTTGTGTTTAACGGAACAATAAAATAATAGGTGGCTATTTTGAAGCTTTTGGTCAAAACTCAGGTAGGTCTTTTATCTTTTATGCTTTGAATATGGGCGATGTCTTAATTGATTTTGACAAGCTTCTTTAACACATTGAAACAATTTATGTCAAGATTTATATATTTGAAGCCCTTGCCTGTAGATCAGCTTGCATAAGATACACGACGCATGCCCGTAACTATTATATTTTTCTAGGAATGGATTTGATTTTTTACCCTACAAGTAAGTTCAGCTATACTCATAATATATTTGTCTATTTACTTCAACTTATATCCATCAGTATTGGAGCGTACTAGAATAAACAAACAAATAAATCATGACATTATATTTACAATTTTGCTCCGAATTGTTTTGTATTGTTATAACTAGCGTCCGCCCGCAACTCCGTCCTCGTGGATTCCGCACACATAGTGTTAAGCCTTCTTCGAATAATGGACTATCCTACACGAAAATGTATTTTCAATTTTAGCCAATAGTTCTTAGATAAGCGCGTTCAAAAAACAAGCTCCTTAGCAAAATCTAAACTATTAATAGAATAGATATCAGATAACAATCGAAAATTGCCAAGCATTGTTTGATCTGTGCTAGTGTTAAATCGGGACGAGTAGCGGCGGCGGCGGCGCGGGCGGCACGGGCTGATAACGCGGGTAACAAGCGCCGGCGCACGCGACGCGCCGCAGCCGCGGTAATTACCCGCCGTCGCCAGTGACAGCGGCGCATTGGCGAACAAATACTATAATCCAACGTCATGCTCTAACTAAAACAAGGGATGAGAAGACACGATTTGTGGATGTTTAACACAAGTGTCTTAAACATTCAGACACAAAAGAGGCAGTGAAAAACCGAATGACTTGTACGTTACTCATTGAACCCTATGAGATTAAGAGTCAGCTTAATAAGAACACGCGTTGAGGATGTTTAACAAAAGAGTCTTAAAACATAATATGTATTATTCCATAGATAATAGTAAAATGAAAAAATAAATAACAATCAGTAATAAAAAGAGGTGCATATTCTTATGGGACTATGGGCTCAGCCGCAATAAATGGCCCGTGTTCTTATTCGCTGTCCACGCAGATAAACCGTAAATTCCACATAATATTACTATAATAAAATTGTCATTCGCCATGCTGTCTATTTGCCGCGCGTATCGCTTGATTTATGATAATCCCCGGCATTTACTCGCGTCGCCCGCTCGCGCGTCGATTTTCTCTTGTTTTTCCATACTAATCGCCGTTGTACCCACACGACATGACAAACGATCTCACAGTCTATAAAAGGACTTTTAGTAATTAAATATGATCAAGATAACGTTGGATTTAACAAGGGAACTGAATAAAGCAGTCACTTGGTCAATTATTCATTGAACTGTGATCGCTTGTGGCTTGCATTTATATTTGAAGTTAACTCGGAATGACAAATGATTTGGTTCGATCGCAACGAGATATTGTGGTCATGGATTTTTGATTTATATATTAAATAATATTGACGGGTGGTTGGATGGTACTCTGTATCGGTCTTAATAAAATCGTGTGGCTTAGCTTCTAAAATAATAACATAAATATTGTCAATTTTATCAGATAAACTTCCAACCTTCGGTTCTGACTTCTAATACGTTTGGTTGTGTACGTTATTATAAAACCTATACATATAAACAGCAATGTATTACTACCAAGAAAGTATAATGGTAATACGTGTTCTAAATAGACACAATGTCTCCAAGGATTGCTCGAGTGGGTCACAGCGCAGCGCCGTTATGAAGCCACTTACATAACCAGCGCAGCCTACAATTAACTATAATTGTTACCGCTGTTTACTTCGAATACAGCTTTTTTGTTGCAACCCGTAATTCCAGTGACCCAGTCAGAGGCCGTTGTTATATATTGAATAATAAGTAATTTCACATGTGCTAATTAAGTTAAGTAAAAAACGAAGGTGATTACGAGTCATAATGTAACTAAGTATTTAAGTAATAATACACTATGACTATTTAAGGATAGAAAAAAGCGAAAATCAGTGTATATGCTGAGTAAAAACAACAAACGGAAATTATGTTTTTTGTAGAAAGTCACTTGAGTGAACAGATAATTTCAAGGTCATGAAAATATTTCAGTTGCGATACAGAATTTACAGTAGGTTCTTTTAATATTAACGTTATGTTACTTTTTCTTGACAATCAAACCACCATTGATCTTCTTATCCAGCATTTGTGTCCAGTAAAGCAAACCGACCATTTCTAATGTCGGTTAATTGTGGACGCACAAAAACTGGCTCCGATGGCCAGCGGTCCGGCGAGGATGAGGGAAACTGGGGGCAGCACAATTAACATTCTTGCCAGCCCGCGAAAGTTGGACGATATCTCTGCTTTCCGGTAAATAACTACTGCTATTTAGCCATATCTAAAACGTGTAACAAGTGTTATACACTATACACAAAAATACTTCTGCTATCTCTTCTTTCTACCTTACAACCCCATAAACTATTTTTGATGTTGGCTTTGTTGTATCGAATACAACTGTGTATTTATTAATCATTTTCTATTAAAAGTCTATTCCAATTTATCTCTATGGAATCATACAATTAACGAATGTTGTATTAGAAATGGAATAGGAACTAAAGTTAGTATTGACTTAAAATTGTGATTTATCATTAAACCAATGTTTTTTTTACTTTTTCTCTTATTATTATAGCCTTATACCTTTAAATCTTGAAGTTATCAAAATACCATTAAAACCGTTATTTGAAATGACAAAGATGTAAAAATGCAGTCTTTTTTACGATGATCGAAAATAACGGGCATTCACAGTTCCCACGGAGTCGGGTAGAGTGTCACAGTCGCGCGAAAAGAGGTAAACAACGCAATATTAGACACGTGACCGGAATATTACTATCAGCATTGGTGTACTCGTAAGATACTGCCCGATTCATGCTCATACGAATTCAGGATGCATGAACCATGTTTAGCAACATTCGAAGGAGCTTTTAGAATATAATGACTCACAAATAACGGAACGAGTAGGTACTTATATAATAAATTGTTATTTGTAATGCTACTTAAAAAATATGGTAACACTGATTATAATTAATTATTTAAATATGCAGGAGGACAGAAATCATAAAGCAATGCTAGATTTGCGGTTCCTTCTGTGTAAGCAAAATAAATAAGTATAACAAGAGTTTTATTATTACCAGATCTAAAAGCAGACTCTATTGAGAAAGCAGTTAATCTTTTGGCTCGCTAGTTTTTATAGAGTTATGTTCAAATTGCAACGATATATTATTTTAAGTATCAATCTATTCATTCACCCATTGGACGAAGAGATCGCAGAGTTAATTCATAATTTTTCACTACTTAGGAATAAAGCTCCTATTTGAATGCCGTTTAAAAACAATCATATACAAACAAAACCACGTGTGCTCCAAATATCAGTAACCCATATCGTGTCTATGACAAAGACGTGCCAACAATAGTGACATGTAATACATCTAAGGCACTTGACAGAGACACAATGGCCGCCGCCGCTGCGCACGCGCCGCCTCCTGCCGCCGCCGACGAGGCAAGTGCTCAGTCAGGTGCCAGTATGTGGGTCAGTTGAACAAACAATACGTATGTAACAGGGACTACAAGTGGTTCGATGGATGTATCATACTGAGCAGTGAATGATAAAGGCGAGAATGGATAGGAATACATTATTTGTGAACCTCAAAAGTGAGTGTTCTATTTACGATGACGTTAGACAGCCCGTTAATGTAAAAGGCCGCATACATAGGTTTACTCTCAAGTCACAAGTCCAAGAAATATTGTTCAAAAAAACGCCAATTAAATTGTTCGCTAACAGTTAAGGTCCTATCACAGCAAAGACACGATCAAGTAAATATACACAAAAGTTGTACCACTTCAAAGTTGGGTAATATCTTTATTAGCACACAATGTGAGTAATGCTAATGTTCTCAATACCGATCCGCGGCGACACCCACGCGGGTGTTATGGCGCCCATAAATTATCACAATTACTTATTTTTCAACACATTACGGCCACATTAGTCGGTTATGACTGCAATAAAGCAGCCTTGTTGACTGAAACGATTGCTTGCTCTTAAGAGCCGTCGAATTCTATTATAAACTAGTCAAATGCCATATACAGATACAACGCATAAAGTTGAAATGAATCAACCAATGTAACATGCAAGTCATGAACATATATTATTATTCCTTTTTTGACTAGCTTAGATATACTAAACAAAAATAGTCTTCATACAATATCTTAGACTATCATGCAGGCGACAGTGACTAATTAATACCTATCAGACTCTATAGCTTATTAATGTAAATATTTTATGATTCCTAAATTAAATTGTTCGATGGCAACAAAAACGAAAATACGAGCTTCAGAAATAACTATGAAATTCCTGCATCCATCTCAAGCATGCAGGTATGTACTATTATAGATGTCATTTGAAGATGATGAAATTGACCTGACTGTGAATAGCTCGGTGATGGATTGGAGCCGGTGGCTTCACAACAAACGGCTCCTTTGAATGTCTCCACAGCAAGACTTGTTCAGCGCGGCATTGCTTGGCGGTGATAAATTACTTAGCGACAATGCAGCGGCGGCGCTAGATCTCCTCCCTGTGCGCCCGCGCCTACGCAACAGTATCAGACCCAACAATGGCTGTCGACACCCACCTCCCAGCGGTTAGCTACTTTGTTTTATTGTATTTTATCTAATCTCCGCCTTTTAAACATCACCGTTCGCATTATGCCGCAACGTGCGTGGAATTATCTCACAAAATAAACTATATAATTACTTTAATTCGTGTTCTTTCATCGGCTGACAAGCTTGTGTAATCTGGAGGATGTGGTAAAGCCGCAGCAGGGGTGCGCTTAATTAGCACATTTGGCGCAGCGGAAACCCCAAGAAATAGAGTGAGAACGTTTTCATTATTTTGCGCGAAAATCGAAAGTGGGTTACATAGTCGGTGAGCTGAATAATGGCAAAACATTTGTCTTAATGTGTGGTCTTGAAGCGTGTGAAAATATTAAATTGAATGAGATTTAATCTAAAGAAAGCTCTAAAACAGAACCCGATGTATTTTGACGAAACAAGAAACATAGTTGTTTTACTCGTAATTCAGTATCGCATTTTCAAATAAAATATTGTCTGATTAATGCATCCCGGCTTTTAAATGGAACAGTAGGTATTTCGTGGACTGTTAACTTAGACATGGTATTTGTAAACTTATTTCACTCCACGTCTGTATTTGCGTCGTGAACCTAACTAGTTGATAATTAATACTTAAAATGTGTAAGAAATAGCGCTTTCCGCATCACTATCTGATTTACACGTATGTAATGTACCAATTATTTCCTTATTCCTAAACTTAATGATGCAGGCATACAAATATCGAATCATATTTTATATTGGTGTAATATTTAACTCATGCAACAATGAACGTATTACGCATTGTCTGTAGCAGGCAAGTTATTCTGTAAGTTATGTATCGGTGCAGCAACTACCAAGGGTGTTCGTCACCAGTGTGTCAGGCCCGCTGGGAGAATGAGTTACGTGTGATCACCGACACGAATGATTCTGTAACCGTTTCTTTAAGACATGTTCATTAATAAATATTTAAAAGTTGCCTTGAGCCATTATTCGCGGATGTTAAAACAAGTCAGTCGATTGAGTCTTTGGGAAGGTAGATATGTTATTATATTAGGTATTAATCTAAAGTGAAAGCTTATGTGCCACATAGAATATTTCTTAAATTATTATCTTAATGGAAAGGCTAACCATTTCCATTATAATAAATTGTAATATATTAATTAGTAGTATGTAAGGTAGCATAGCAACCTACCAAAATGAAAATGCTACGCTCACTCGTATTTCTCAGACGGTTTTGAGTGTATTTTTATACGTAGTTTCAAATTAGTATCTTATTCAGCTTAATCTAGTTATCGCTGAAAATCGTATAAAAAGAGATATCTTGTAAGATAAACTCAGACCGGAGTGATCAAATTCAACATTGTAAGCGGTTTGATATCTATTGAAGCGACCCAGTGATCACCCGGGGGTCGCGTCGCGCGCATAACTTACCGTGCGCGAAGACGCATAAATCCGCCGCGGACAGCGCATAATTACACACGATCGGAACGCGCAGGATAAGAGGGAATTATCAAGAACCGACTAAATAATACAGTGAGTGCATATCGTAGTCAGTGCTGTCAGTTGGTAGTTGCCCACCTATCACGTCGTAAATGCATATCATTAACAATGTAATAGTTTTTACCAGATCTTATGCCAAATCCTCGGCATAGAACTAAAACTGTTGTAATTGCGAGATAGATAGTTCTTTCGAGGAAATCTGGCAAAGAGAAATAACTATGTATGTACTTCTTAAAGTAGGTTACTAGTTATTCCACATTTAATGTAAGCATTCATGAATTAAAATTATTCTTGGTACATAATTTATCTTAGATCAGTTTACACGTTGATTACTCCTGGTAGCACCGGAGCGCGCGCACCGCAGGCGCCGCGGCCCCCGCCTGCTTTGACATCTCGTTTACATTCTAAACATTCAACACTATCATCTGAGAAATAATTATATGGCGCAATATACGAGGACCAAGAATAATGGCATTTACACTCGTCGCGAAGAGGATAAAAACAATTTATGGACAAGACAAGACCTGTTTGCAATCGCAATCGCAAAATAAGTAGTTGTTATGAATGTAACTACACTAGAGTATTAGAATTAATTCTGCAAAGCAGACGCATAAATCATTGCATTCCAGGCGTCGTCACAAAGGATGGCTTGCTGAAGTGTGGGCGTGATCATAAATCCAGCTCGTCTCAAATAGACATGCCTACAATTTGTTTTGCACCTACATCGTTGTAATTGCAATTCATGACATGCAGTATGGATGTAAATGTTCTACATATAATGAGTGTGTTGAAACATCATAGTCAGCAAAGCTATTTTACGTAAATTTTATACGTTTCCCTACTGATAGGTCATCCACACATATTTTGGTGGCACGGTGTCTTAGTGGAAATATAGGGTACCAAGTAACAACCACACAAAAAAGTGGAATAAATTTTTGTGTGCTTGTTATGTGCAGGAGAGGGTTCGGCGGCTCCTGTGACAGCCATGAGCACTACGCGTGTTGCAATGATAAGGGAGTGGTCACAAGTGGTGTGAGTGGTAAGATCACGCTGGGTGCGTGTTGAGATGTGTCAAAAAGTAAACGATTTGTTGTCTATTACATGTTAGTTCCCTTTTGCATTTTGAAATTGTAACCTCCTCTTTGCCTGTCTCATTTTGATGGTCTGACTTGCTCATTGCTGTATCAATGTCACATTAAATCCCGGTCGATAGTCACAAAGCCCTTTGATTTTCCCTATAATCCATCAAGATGCGGTGTTAGTGTGCTGTGTGGTACTCACCAGGGAGGCAGAGCGCTGCTGCTTGAGGTCGTGCGGCGTGCGCGTGCGCTCCTCGCCCGCGTCCGACAACTGCCCCGACTTGCGCCCGCTGCGAACCACACGGGGATGTTAAACATTTACAACAGCTAATTATTTAAATTATAAATACTAAAATATTATAAAAACATTCAAGTTTATACGTATATCCCTCTTAAGTTACATTTTGGCAAGCATTATAATTATTTATTTTAAATGGGTGGTAGAAACGCTTGCTAATTACATATCTTGATGACACCGACATTTTGTTTAAAACTACGTTGGCGGCCCTAAAAGAAAACACCTATACCAAAGTTGCTTAACGCTTCCATTTTCCTATAATGATGTTTTACTCATTTCAATCCAGTCGAGCGTAGCTCAACCACAATATACATTATTTAACCAATAGCAAAGCATGAATGGGGTTATCAAAATAGTAACCACCCAAAACAAATCTGGGATTGGTTTCAATTCAAACCATCCACAATATTCCTTGTTTGGTGGACGACGGTAAACAGATCTTAGTAGAGCAATACGATCGTACAGGTGAAACAGACATCATCTATAATCATTGTCCATACATAGGCTTTCATAAAACTGCCTTTTCGATGTTTTGCCTTTCACATCATACCTTACATCTATCGATTTCGCCATACAAGGCCCTAACCGTAACTTGGAGCCCCCCTTTTAAGGCTCTAGGATAGGACTGAATTAGCAAATGTTCAGGTCTGATTATATTATTACAAGTACTCGATTATTCTGATGTCAGAATATCAGCGATTACTGCATCGTTCGTTTCCTTCTTAGGTTGACATATGAAACCAGTTTACTTTAGCAGGACAGTCGCAAATATAATTTATCCTTCTTTTCCATAGTTGATGGTTTGTCTGGCCATAATTTATAAAGAAGGATATATAAAACTATATGATATTAAGTGTGATTCACTGTTGTTAGCTAATATTCGAAATAAGAGGTTAAATGAAAGTGATTCATTGTATTTAAAATATATTTACCCAGCCCAATTTTGTGAGTAATCTCTGTACTTTTGTAGCCTTGAATGAGTAATTTAGATGTTTTATTGTTACTCATACAAAAGCAAAAAGCACAAACACGGACGTTAACGAAAAACAGCAACAAATGTCTCAGTAAACAACAAAAAACAAGATCATTCTGCTTCTCATAATTTTTTTTTCATCAACTGTTGTCAGTTCGTCAGCAGTTCCCTAGACAGTCAAGCAAAAGCAATGATATCTTAACATTCACTAATTTACTAAAATCTACTGGTAAAATGCATTTTTCGACAATTAACATTAATAAATGCAGATAAAAGTGGACTATAGTGAGTGTGCGATATTTGTGGTGTTGGCAAAGATACTAATAAAAATATTAGGAAATATGTAACTTCACTGATGTTTGTCTTTGTTGTAATAACGCAACTAGAAATAATGAACGCTTTGGAACAATATCGAAGGGTAGATTATACATCATCGTGAAACCAACCTTGGTTCCATCATTTTGATATAATCTAAGTAATAAACGCTCATGACGGCCAATTAACTGAGCTTAATTAACGAGATATTATAATAAGTCGGCAGCAACGAGGCATTGTCTTCAGACGCGCTAGACCTTATCACGCGCTGATCTACAAATACTCGCGGTTTGAGCGTAACTTAAGGTCTTTGAGTAATTTATACAGAGTTTTTATACTCATAACTTAGTATTAATAACTCATTGTTCTATCTAACAATTAATTGTAATTACTTTTCGTAAAAGTCAATGAGCTAATATCAAACACTTCGAAGAATTTGTCGAAACATTTAGTCGAAAACTTTTAACTTTCTACGCCACAAAACTAAAGATGTTGTCTCATTCTTTGTAGGTTCATTTCCGTTTAAGACATAAAAAATCTATTATAGTATGTATGTAGGTACAAAAACCGGTATAACATAACGGCCGTGGACCTCGGAACTTTAATGGGCCAATCGAGATAGATACAATATCGGCAGATAAGTGAAACAATCGCGCATCGCTGGCGGCGCACTCCCACGCGCTCGGCTCCGATATGATCCCAGAGAACAACAACTAACATAGAAAGAAGGATTAAACAAAATGTGTCTGATTATATGGTTTTATTCTCCATATTCATATCTTACCTATTTGTTCCAGTTTCCTGAACAAGAAGATTCTTTAGTTTTTGTTAAAAAATATTTTGGTATAACCTAGTTTGATATAATTTTGAACAATACAAGAATAAATTGCATTATTGGAAATTAGAACAAACTGGAGACATTTTACATATTTCAATAAAAAAAAACAGGACACGATTACACGTTTACCAGTTGTTCGCCATTGCGACTGGAGATAACCGTTTTATCCTTCCTTCTAATGTCAGTTGTTATTCAATGGGTGATCCGCTGCATCGTCCCATCGCGTGACTGGGAGAGAATTCGCGCCAATACCTCGCAACCATTACCGAACCCTGTGCCTTTGCCGTAATTAGAGGAGAGGGCATAAGAAAAACACGTCGGGACGTTGATGGAAACTTTTTTGTGGTTAGAAGGCTTCGTGTGAATTGGTAACGAATATCGTGTTGGAAAACCGTCGCACGTAAATATTAGTTAACGGTTATGTGGAGTCGCGAATGACTGCGTTATCAAACTTATAAAAGCAAAATCTTATCGCATAATTTTTAACTCGTAATAAATTGGCAATAGTTATATTGACACTCATCCTAGTCCTTAGTCGTGGTCTGGGTGTTATATGTATCTATTTAAGTTTATTTGTCATACCACTGTTGCTCTGTTATTTGTAACACACTTGTGTTACAGATACACTTGCTTGCAGAAGCACTTGTTTATCTACTTTACGCGGAGTCCGATTTATTTATTATGTATTTACCTGGTGAGCTTGCGGTGGGCGCGGCGGCCGCCGCTGATGATGGAGAGCGTGCTCATCACCGCCGACATGGCGCCGCTGCTCCACCATGGGACCTGCGACAACAAGGCATCATAAGAATCATCACATCGCCTAGAAATACTAATAAATCTCAGAGCATATATATAACAATGATGTGTCTTCGTAGGATGTGGACAGCAAGCAGCATATTGTGATAAGCCTAGAAATCTTAATTCCTTACTCTGCTTTATTCCCTCAACGTTTAGATTTTCAATGAAAAAAGAAAAAAAATACGTTAAATTTTTTTAAGTGTAAAAAGATTATGCTGTGCAAACGAGGGCTTTTCATATTTATGGTAAAAGCTAGTTAAAAAATTTCTGAAGTAGGATGAACTGAGTTCGAACGGAAAACGGTGCAAGTTTTAGTTAAATAATGCTTGCAGCTACATTGGTGGTACTATCAAAGTTAATTCCAATACGTGATTATACGCATTAAGCGATTCCTTCACGTCAAATCAATGACAGTAAAAACTTAATCGCCTGATCGATGTGGACCGTTTCAGCGGCGTTCGTGTAATTGCCGCGGGATAAGAGCGCGCGACAGAAACGGATCTTCACAACATATTCGAGCTGCCACTAGACAATTAGTACCCATTTCTGTCATAAGTTCATTAAAATGTTGGACACCGACATGCTCTTATGACTTGTTATGTCGACCGTGAGGATCTCGTACAAACGAAGTGGAAAATCTTTAATGATGAAAATAAGATCAATAGAAGTGACGACGGCAGTAAAATATTATTTTGTTTTTATTTTGTTCATTAATAATTTATTCATTTCGGAATACATACAGTGAAACAATAACATTCGAATCAACAAATTGCAGGAAGATTCCTCAATATCTCACATAATAATAGTATTTGTATTCAAACCAATTAACCAATGCACAAATAAGCTCTGATTGAAATATATTCAATGGATGTCTTATTTCACAAAAAAACATTTAAACCCTGATGGTACACTGTTTTACAACGATAATATGAAAGCAGCAGGTGTAACAAGATTCGGGTCGTTGCCCTATAGCCGTAGCCAACTGTATATTTTAAAGTACCAAAATTCCCTCCATTGCGAAAATTATCCAACCAAATATTATTTAGGTTAAAGGTATTTTTGTGATGATCAAATTGTATTCAATACCTCCAAAAAATGGAATAATCTCCCTGCGTATGTTTTCCCTCCTTCCTATGACATAGGGTCCTTCAAACGAGGCGTGAAGAGGCACTTTGTGGGCCGGCAGAGTGAGGGTAACTGATGCTGTTGCACCAGTTGCCCTCGCGTCTGGACTTCTCGCCACTTAACATCAGGTGGAGAGGGGTCATTTGTCGGGCTTTATATAAAAAAAAAAAAATTAATAGCCGGGCAAGAAAAACATTGTTCTTATGTAAGTCTCTCATTACGTAACAAAATTGATTGCTTAAACTAAGTAATATGTTCGTATGCAAAAGGCGCTATTTGCACATAAATTCACTAATAGGTGAAGGTTGTGCGGCTTGCGCCTTGAAAGCCTGCGAGTGGAGGCAGGAAGCAGACACGGCTCAGAGCGGTGTCCGGTGACCGCGGGTGCGCGACATCTGATACCAGGATTGAAACTCACACGCAGCCGTTTGAAAGTGACTATGAAGGTCTCTGATTCGGTGCTCTGGTAAGATCAGACTCATTAAAAAACTAAAAAAATATTTTCACGATAAATCTTTTTTCACAATTAAGCTTCATCTGGTTTTTGAATGCATTCATATGTTGTACCTACTGACAAGTAATAAAATCACATCGCTTACGTACTTTGCCATTAGAGTAAGATCCAAGAGCCCCCAGACCTACGTCATTTTAGCAATGCTGAAATTTTGAGGATTGTTAGTATAATGTGTTGTTAAGAGGTATGCGCACCCACTACCTTGAAAGCGGGGCCGTTTCTCAGGCAGCACGAAGTACTTACTTACTTACTTACGTACTTTAACGTAGGTAAGTTAGTTTTTTATGTGCTGTACTTCGTAATTTCAGCTTTGCTAAAATGACTTAGGTCTGGGGGCTCTGGGATCTTAGACTAATCAATATGAAGTGATATCGTATATTTCATAGTTCTAAATAGGTAATGCTAATAAGTAAGTTCTGATACATGTACTTGATAAACACGATAATTTTATCTTTCCCGTTTTCTTTAGCATGCAAGTGATTACATTACATATTTTATGTGTCACTATTTTATTTCAATACCGTTCATTTTTTTTATCGGCGGCTCTGTAAAGCGTTCCCTTATAGGGTTCAATACGCGAAGCTATAAAACTATTAGCATTTTATTTAAATTCGCATTTGAGAGTATAATTTCTGATAAAAAAGGTAATACTTGCGGCGACAGCGTGAATTGACAGTAACATAAATGCATCCGGTTTCATAAAATCCACATAAAATAGTTCCATAGAAATCGGAATATTATACAATATTCTATACATAGATACTGTATTGAAGTATCTTTTTAGGATTTGTAAGACTTTAATTTAAAACCATAAGTGTGTACTCAATTCTGATTTAATAAACATTAACAAATGTATTATTTTATATCGACGAAAGAAACCCAGAGCACATAATATTACCAAAAATTACGAATATCACACCTCATTGCTTTGTCCCGTTAAGAAAGTTCTCAATGACTGTCCAGCTCCGATTTCAATTTATAAAAAAACAAGTGAATTTCGGTAAAATTAAATAATATGCTAAAAAGTGGTCGAGCACCGGTGTTGAGTGACATAATGACCGTGTAATGAGCGCGGGCGGGACACCTCGCGCCGCTGTCGTCGCGTCACTAACTTTTTGTCGCGCCAATTAATGCGCGTGAGTCGATTTCGATTCGATATCATTACACGCATACCACTGAATTTTTGGCTCGTTACGGCGAAGTAAGATACCACGATATTTTGTTGAAATTATGACCGAATTTTATTTAAATAATATTTTGCATCAGATAAGTTTATTTGGAAAGTATGTTTTTCGACAGGTGATTGTCATTTTAATTCACACCTGATGAAGAAACAGTTAGAACGATATAAGTGACGTTGCTTTATTAAGAGTTACTTTGAAATAAATTAGTAATTTTATTGCGATAGCGAGTTATGGGAAACCACATATAAATATGATAATCCGTTGGAGTAACTCTACATTATTTTAGGTACTATTATATTTGAAAATTATTTCAATTATTTAAATATATTTGTTTAACAGCTTAATATGATAATGAATGTTATACAATTGGTGTAGGTATATAGAAATCATCGTTTTAATAGAAAATTAAAACCGCAGTAAATATGTAAAGCAGTAATAATTTTCAATCAGCCACATCATTAATTAGGGAAATGACTACGCATAACATATTAATAGGGTATCAAATCTCCGGGCCACACGAACCACTGCGCATGCTTACTACGGCGAACCATTATAAGCTTATTTAATTTATACAATCCACTCGAATAAATGACACGACAGATCATTAATTTGTTTACTACTGAGCATTGGCAAATTTGAACTTGTTGACAGAATTATTGCGTCATAAATTTTATATGGAATGTTCTTGCGATAGGCATAAAATATTATAGATAAGACCTTATGTAAGCGACTTCTGTCATCAATTTAATGCTTAATACTGACGTAGGCGTCCCGAAAGGCAAATAAGGACCTTGCAATTTTACATAATATAAATAAAGAAAAACCTGGAAAAAACTAACAAAACAATAAAATTGCCTAGCCCAAAACTAAGCTCGAAGCGTGTACTATGGAAACTAAAAAATGGATAGACATACTTTAATACTTTTGATAAACATCCACGACTCGAGTAAAAATGCCGATGTTCATCACACAAACATTTGCCCCTAGCGGGATTTGAACCCGCCCTTTGGTCCACCAAAGCTGGTTAGAAAGATCAGTTACCAACGTGGACCAAAGGGAACCCCGACCCGCTACTCTGCGTTATGTAGGGTCTCTGACCGACGGGCCCATCATATTGACTTTGATGTTTGCCAAACCAAATTGTTTCCAAGAACTTAAAGTGTGTTCGCGAATGTCTTATGTTGATTGCAGTGCGGTGTTTACACTGGCGTGCGTGCTCCAGTCCCAGTCAGACCGGTATTTTAAACGTCTGCCAAACTCCGCTGGCAACGTTATAGCGGCCAAAGGCACAACCGTGAATACTGAATAAAATCAAAGATGTTTCGAGGGAGAGTTAATCCTAATATACGAGTTATGAAGGCAGTATAAAACAGTCAATGGTAATGATAAAGACTTGACATCGTCAAATAAATTATAAATGGTACTGATAAATGGTAGAGAATTAAAAAAAATACTCGTCGTTAGCAGGGTGTATATGAAATGAATCATTGTGTTCTGTTTACAGAATTAAAGCTATGTTATAGTAAAACCGTCATTTTGTCTTATTCATTTTTTAATTTGGTGGAAAATTTCCATGAAAACATTTCAATGAAAAAATTTCCATGAAAAAACAGGAAAAACTAAATGTAGAGTTCAATAATTACCCATTTCTGACATGGTTTTACTTAAAAAGTTTAGTGTGGTGTTTATAAAGCATTTTTTTTCCTTTTGCATTTAACGTTGATCTATCCGTACCACTAAGATGATAATAGGTTCCAGATCCAAGAACGTAAACTACAGCCTTTGAGCCCGCAACATGTCATTACCGAGGCTTTACCGCGCACGCGCCAACTGTCCGTTCGTTGCGTAATGTGTAGGTATGTCAATAATACATATAAGATATTTTCTGTGATATTGGACGACACACCGTCAATAAAACACAATTGAGTTTCTTTCTGTAAGTAAAAGATTTAATGCAGTTAGGTACATTTATGCAGGCAAACAGATATCTACATAGAAAGTTTAAAGATTAAACATACCTGTAAGTAAAAGAAACGACATTTAATGTTTCTAATTACAATGCTCGTTCCATCACAAATTCACATTCAATTAATTAATATCGTTCTGATTTAATTTGTCAAAACTAAATGACAATTTTATTGACACGTAAAAAATGACAACTAGCGCGAGATATTATAAAGAGGTTTTATGTCAAAGTAAATAAATAAATTAAGATTAATATGAAAGAAAATTATATTTTTCTTTATATCTCCCCCCCTCCTAGAGAATTTAAAAACGCGTTTGCCTCTTCAAGTGCATGCAGGGGCTGGTGTTAGTTTCGAGACGTGGAAAAAGTTTGACTCGGATTTTTTATGGGCTGTGTTTATCTTGTAGATTGAGTTAGATATCTTTTCTTTGACTTTATAAGGTCCGAGTTTCAATTCATCAAGCTTTTTCCTGTTCAGTTTGTTCCCATTCTCTACAAAAACAGTATCACCAACTTCGAACTCAATATCTCTTCGATTTTTATCATACATTTTCTTATTATAATTATGTGATCTGATTGTATTTTCCAGAGCTCTTTTCCTGGCCTGGTTTAAATCATATGTACCTAGATGGGTTTTGTTTTAGTTCGTTTGGCAAAATCGTTACATCTGTGCCATAAAGTAAGTACTTCGGAGCATAACCAGTAACAGTGTGCTCCGTCTCATTATATTTTTCGACACAGTGGTGTGCTATGGTTGTCCAAGCCACTTTTGTGTCGTGTTCGTTCATCTTGCATCTGATTTTATTGACTAATGTTTGGTTGAGTCTCTCGTTTAAGCCATTTGAGAAAGGAGAGTTCACTGATGTAAAAACTATTGAAATATTTTTTTCATCCAAAAATTTCTTGAAATCCTTAGAGTTGATACCTGGGTATTGGTCTGAGAGTATTAATTCAATGGCAATAGTTTCAGCACATTTTGATATCAGTTTGATGAAATCATTTGCATTTTGAGTACTTGATGTCAAAATAAATGCGTACCTAGTAAAATGGTCTGATAGCAAGTGTAAGTATTTCTTCGTAGATCTGGAACCCCCAAAACCCCCTATGGTGTCAATAGAACATATCTGAAAAGGTTTTGTGGCTGGACCCAAATGAGACATCAGTCCGTACTTATTTTGTCCTCTTGATTTATTTTTTAAACATACTATACAACTCTCACAGATTCTTTTTATGTTTTTCGTCATGTTTTCTGCTGTATAAACTGAGCTTATCATCTTCAACATCTGTTTTATTCCTATATGACCTAAATTTGTATGTACATTTTTCATGAGTTCCAGGCTAAATTTCTCTGATAAAATATTTTTTTCCTTTTTCTTCATCTGCTTGTAATAAACATTGTTCTTTGTTATTAATCTATCTTTTCTTGCTTGTATGTATTCATTATCATCTTGGTCATATAAAATATCTTCAAGTGTTAGTGTGTTTACTACTTTTAACTGTTCCTCTTGGTTTTCATTTGGTTCAAGGACTGGGTTTTCGCTTAGGCAGTCAGCTTCAATGTTGTACTTTCCTGGAGAATATTTAATTTGGAAATCATATTGTGATAGGTAGTAAGTTAGATCGCCTAATTCTTCGTCTGTTCTTGACCTTATGTTCATATTTTCCAAAGGTTTATGATCTGAAAAGACAGTAAATTTTCTACCTATCAACAGGTGCTGCCAATATTTTACACATTCTTTGATTGCCAGACATTCCAAATATATAGCTTTCTTCCTTTTTTGAGCTTCATTTAACTTTTTCGAAAAATAGGCTACCGGTTTTTCTTCATTATTTTCTTGAGGCTGTTTCAGTACTGCTCCTACTCCTAGTAGACTTGCATCCGTGTATATGTGAATAGGTAGATTGGGATCAAAGATTGTTAATATCGGCTGAGAACACAATATTAATTTCATATCCTCAAACGATTTTTGACATGCTTCTGTCCAGTTAAAAGTTTGTCCTTTTCTCAAAAGGTTATGCAATGGTTCCAATTTCATGGCTATATTTGGCACGTACTTATGATAAAAGTTTATTTTTCCTAAAAACTGTCTCACATTTTTCTGAGTTTTTGGAGTTGGAAAATTTTTGATTGATATAAGATTATCTTTCATTGGTCTAACTGAATTGTTCTGTATGACATGACCCAAGTATTTCACTGTGTCTGCTGCAAATGTGCATTTGGAGAATTTAAGTTTAAAACCTTCACTTTTAATTGCTTCAAATAGATGTTCTAGATGTCTGATATGATCGGAGAAAGACTTTGAAAACAATAAAATGTCATCGATAAAACATACTGTGAACTCTGACAGCTTGTGCTTCCTTATTATGTTACACATAATCCTCTGAAATATGGCTGGAGACGTCTTCAAGCCAAACGGTAGGCAGGTCCACTGATAATGGCCATCTTGGGTCACAAATGCAGTCTTGTGTCTATCTGTGACACGTAAAGGTATAGACCAAAACGCAGAATTAAGGTCCAATGTTGAGAAAAACTTGCAATATCTGGTTTTCACTATTAGGTCCTCAATAAGAGGAAACGGCTGTGATTGAGGTACAATTATTTTATTTAAGTCTCGAAAATCTATGCATAATCTTGACCTTCTATTTTCTTCTCTTTTATAGGCTAATGTAACTGGTGCTGCAAATGGACTATATGATTCTTCTATCATATTGTTTTTCAATAATTCGGCTATCTGGCTTTCGATTTCCTTCTTGTCTTCCATTGTACAACGATATGGCCTTTTGCTACAATATTTATCCACCATTAGATCAATATGTGCCTCGTAATCCTTTACCTGTCCGATATCAAATTTGTCCTTAGCAAAGGCAGACTCATATTTAGATATTAATTCATCAATCACTACCTATCAGTTGTCGATAGTCTAAATGATTAATGCAAATGTTAAAATTTTCTTCACTGAAATTTTCATTGAAGTTAACTAAATTATTTAATTTTGATTCCTTAGAATCTGAACATATGTCAATTATTTCCTTAGAAACAATGCCATTTATGTGTTTAGGTAGTTTATGATTGATTTCTAAGTTTTCATTTTGGACCAGGAAGAACTCTTTTATACAATCCAATCCTACTAAGAAATCATAACCAAAATTTTCATTGTCTATTACAAAAACATTCATTTTTTTCTCTATCTCGAATATGGCTATATCCAGTGTAATCATTCCAATCGTTTTTTTAACACCATTAATCGTTTTTAAATTAGTGTTCTTCGAAAAGCTTGCTTCTTTGTTTTTTATCTTTAAGAACTTTGAATTTATCAATGAGACATTTGACCCTGAGTCGTAGATCCCATAAACTTCAACATCTTTATTTAGAACTAATTTTAATTTGATCAATGGCGGCACTATTAGTTTTTTTGGTCTTCACATTGTAGTTCACATTCCAATTCCGAATTATTTATAAGGTTAATTTGCTTTTTATCTTTTTCAGTATTCATCCTTGTCTTGAACCAACAGGAATCTTCTGAGTGATAGCGTACACCCTTCTTCAATCTTTCACAAATACTACATTTTTCTTTAGTTACCTTATCACCTTCATCTTTTTTTTTTAATAAATCTCTTCTTTGACACTAAATGTCTTCCTAATTCATTAAATAAGTTTTGAGTATGCAAAATTTCTTCTTTGTTAATTCTATCAGTTATAAAATCTGGTAAGCCGGCCGCAATAATATCTATTAGGGTACCTTCATCCATTGTTTTTCTTATTTCTAGTAAAAGATTTTCTTTTTTTACTGCATATATTCTAATAAAGATCCTGACTGATACTTGAAAGATAAAGCATATTTGGTCGTAGTCCAACCTTTATTAGCATAAGTTTGCAAAAAACTCGATTTCCATTCTGACCACTCGGAATGTAAGCCAAACTTGATCATCATTGAAGAATACCAATCACTGCATGATTTTTCCAGAAATAATCTAAAAACTTCGATTTTCTCTTCTGCTTTAACAATATCAAACCTTTGGCATTGTCTGAGGTGTCTAATACTTTGTTTATCCTTGTTCTGTTGACTTTCAACTAATTTTTCTAAAATTTTCACTATAGGATCATCTGAACACTTTTTAATACCAGAAGCCACCTGTTCTTGGGTTGTTTCCTCTAGAAATTGGTCTTGAAAAACCATGTTCCCATCGTCATCAATATAAGTTTGCAATATTTCTTTTGTCGTTTTTATCCAAACATTTCTAGTTTGATGTCTTTTTACTAATGTATTTTTCACTGTTCCAAATGTTTTTGATGATTGGATATGCTTGTGAAACGATATGCCTTGATGTTCTTCAGGAATAAGGAAAACTCTGTCATCCTGTGTAGCAATGGCGGTTATGGCGATAATGTTTGACTTTCCATCTAAAAGTTAAAATTTACGTTTCAAGTAAAATCGTCGTTACTTGAAACGTAAATTTTAACTTTTCCATTTTCTGACAATAAATGTCGTTTTATAAGATATTTTCTGTGATATTGGACGACACACCGTCAATAAAACACAATTGAGTTTCTTTCTGTAAGTAAAAGATTTAATGCAGTTAGGTACATTTATGCAGGCAAACAGATATCTACATAGAAAGTTTAAAGATTAAACATACCTGTAAGTAAAAGAAACGACATTTAATGTTTCTAATTACAATGCTCGTTCCATCACAAATTCACATTAAATTAATTAATATCGTTCTGATTTAATTTGACAAAACTAAATGACAATTTTATTGACACGTAAAAAATGACAACTAGCGCGAGATATTATAAAGAGGTTTTATGTCAAAGTAAATAAATAAATTAAGATTAATATGAAAGAAAATTATATTTTTCTTTATATACATAATGATAATATTTGACTCCTTCCATAAATTCTTTAATTGCCTTTTGAATTAAGACAATTTTAGAGGAATTATATCTTAAAACCCTACCGGAAAATTAAAAAGTTATAGGAGACTCTTTCATATCCCAGCAATACGATCAATTTATTTTTTCGATAAAATATCTTCTTACTTTCTTTCCACGTAACAATTGAACAATAAGAAATTGTGTTTATGTTGTAAGTAGCTGTGTTGTTTATTTTAACTCAACGTTTCTTTTCATTCTTAAAGTGTAGTGATGTTGTCACAGTATTGGCAATAACAGGAAAACCATGATTTTATCTAAGTTTTTAGATTAAACTTTACTCCGTGTACTTATAACCGTTGATAGCTGAAAGCAAATAACTCCATCTAACCCGGTCGAAGCCGCTCGCAATCAGTAACGAGACGGCAACGCAACCTTATAATCTATTACAACGGCTATCAAACTTTTCAGTGTTAGATATAGACCCGTTTCAATTTGCCCTTCTTCATTGACTTTTTGGAGATAGTATAGTAATTCATACAAAGATCCATAAGTAACATTGTTACATTTTCGGTTAAAGTATAAGTAAAATGTTTTCCGAATCGTCTACATAAAGCTGTACTACATCCTACTACTATATTATAAAGGCGAAAGTTTGTATGTGTGGATGTATGGATGTATGGATGTGTGGATGTATGAATGTATGGATGTTTGTTACTCTTTCACGTAAAAACTACTGACTGGATTTGAATGAAACTTTACCACAATATAGCTTATACATCAGAATAACACATAGGATATTGGAAATCGAAATCCACGCGGACGGAGTCGCGGGCGGCCGCTAGTTTGAAATAAATTTACAAACCAATTAAAGACCCAAAATGCCAAAATTATAACTTTAAAGTACGGTCAAGCGGTACACAAAGATTAAAAAACATTGTGTTTAATCTAATTTGTCTCAGTAATTATGGGACAATGGCCTGGGTCGGGCCCAGAGCGCCGCGAGCTATGTCTGTGTCTTCAGGCCACAGGCGCCCACAGGCCTGGCAGAGGCCGCAATTAAAGCAATCAGTGCGTACAGGCTGCGCACGCGACTGACGCTGACATTACGCTCTGCGTGACACCACACTGGCATTACTTAGGTAAATACTGTACTGTAATGCTAAGTTCTTGTAACTACTCGGTTCGTGTTATTAGCAAAATGTAATTGATGTACAATTGGGTACGCGTGGTGTGCGAACTCTATTAAAATAAATTAACAAAATGAAAACACATTTCTGCAATGAGAAAATTCCGCTACGAGGTTATTAAAAAGATTTGTAGCTATGTTAAAATAAAATTAAGATAAAAAAAACACTGAACAAAAAAAGTGAATATTTACCAGGAAGTTCAATATTAACTTTTACAGGCATACTAAAGGTACCTCATTTAAGAACAATGGCTAGCATTTTTATCCGAATGCAGTGAAAAACGTCGAATTGAACTAAAACACAAACGCGTCCGCGCACCGTCTTTAAATGAAACCGGGCGGTGCGGTAGCAACCTGTTCCCAAAAAGAATAGGAAGTGTACAATGTTCATTGATACTGTGTAGTATACAGATACGAAAGTTTAAAGTCTCCTTTATCCAGTCCCTTCCTCTTTATTAACCTACTCCCTATAATAATACGTACTATAACACTTTGTTTACACAAATGCTTTTTTATGGCAATTAGCTTTCTCTACCACTGCAAGATTGAGTTGTCATCACATTATAGTCACGTCACGTCTAGTTTATTTTTGGACTACAGCTCAAATTAATTTTTCAACTAAAATAGCTCCTACCCGACGGTTGTTCCGATGAACACAAACATTAATCAATTAAAACCGATGCGTCATCATTGCTGATTATCACACAGCTGAGTTCGTGCTCGCGTCAAATGTCGATAACCTCAACTCACCCCAAATATTGGATGAAAAGGGTTTTTTGCGGCTTTATCTGAGCGGCGCGTAATCGCGAGTCGACCGCGTCATGTGCGAGATTGATGGGTGCGCGGCAATTACCTCCGTGCCGACAGATGGTGGAAAGCGCAGGGCTGCAACTGTTTAATAGCCATTTCGATATTTTTTTATCAGATAACTGTATTGGATTTCAACTTTATGACCCAAAAACGAAAGAAAGGATACCGCTAAGCCGGTTTTTAAAAAAAAAACGTTATCGGTTAAACGATGGCCGCTATTGTTACGGTTGCTTTCAGGGTCCAACTGGCTATTTAAACAGATTTCTTAATCTTCATTAGTAAAATCAGCCTGAAAAAGACATATTAGTATCCAGGTTGTACGACTGTTCGGGTCTTAATAAACATACAGAACTTAAATATTGGATTTATTGAAAAGTAACGTTATGATATTAAGTGGGTATTGGGACAATTCGTGGTAAAATTAGGAAACTTAAGTTAAAAGCTACAATAAACATTATAGGATTAATATCAATACTCTGGGTCAGGGTGTCATCCCTCAATAAACTTTCTTACCTCAGTACCCCTGATCAGATCTATGGCAAGAAACGCATTTGCCAGTTGGATAACAGTTAGTGGTGGTGATCGCCATATGTTTGTTCGCGACAGTGGCGGTTACGTGGCCGCTTTGTGCGACATGTCCGAGATGCGCCTCTAATCGATTTATTGTCGCAAACGGTAATAATAACGTGTGCATAAGCACCACTTGCACTCAGAGAAAGTGCAATATGTAATATAGTGTTTGCCATACATCGCAGAGAAACCGTGATACAAAATATGTCTCCTGATATAAAAGTGCCTCGTTGTATGCTAGATGATTATAAAGTTTAAGATAGGGGAAGACGACCACTGGCTTCTATGGCTATGCTATGCTACATATATGCGTATGTAAACCGTTGAGTGTACGCTTGCTTGTAACCTGCTATGTTCGCTTACACGGAAATGTACAATCCATACCTTGCATTGGGTCAATTTAGCCTGAATTCACATGTAAGGAAACAATGATAGTTTTGTTTAGTCATACTAACGAATATCAAAACTAACTCAGATAATTCCAAAGACAAATAATTCCACCTGAATGGCCACTTCCAGCCTCCGCACAGTCGAACATACGCGATCATTGACTTTAAAGACGTCGTAAAGGCAACGAATACGAGCTGATAAAATAAATGGGCCTTGAAAAGCTCACTCAATAACACAATAATGTGTTTTTTTAGCTATATTTATGTATGTAAAGAATATTATTATGTGTACAGATAAATACAAGAAAATAAACACCTCTTATGTATCTGTAACAGATAAATGAATAGCTGCAAAAAAGTTCATCGCATGAATAACAACAAAAATAGACCAAAACTGGTGGTGTTGAATACTTTTTATTTATTTTTAAGACAGAGTTACTCGATAAATTCTTACTAGAGAACAGCATCGAAACAAAGAACAAACAATCTGACTGTGGCCACCGTATACTATCAACGTGACCGCTAAAGTTATTTTGTAAGTCCTGCTACATTTCAAAAGCATTTCGTGAGGTAAGTTGAGTATCCCTGCATTTCGTCCCGGTCGAGGCAACAATTGCAGTGATAACTGGTAATGCGCCCCGGGACAACGCGTGAATTGTCTCTCATTAAATGTTGCGGCTGCGGACGCCGGGAAACATTGCTGAATGGAAATCCTGATTGCAATAACTTTGCGTATCTAATTATTTTCATTGAATTAATATCTACGAGTCCTCCTTGTTATAAAAAATCTATTTCGAAATTAGTAAGATATCGTAACTTTTTTAATGTTTCACACAAAGTCTCGACTGGAGCTCTACCAATCGAGATTCTGTTATTTTATTTTTGGAGTTTATTTTATAAATTTAGTTTTATACTATGAACTAATAAACGTTAAAATTGAGATATACCGAGTCCTTTATACACGATTTGTGTTGAGGTCCAAATAACTGAACTATTGCTTTAATAAAAAGTACAAGCAAATTAAGAGTTAATGTTTCAATTTATCGAACTAAGAAGGCAATAAAGTGGACCTGGGGTCGTCTAAAAATGTTATCAAGAATACAGCCCCTTTCTCGGCATTTCATTGTGGCCGCGTAAGGGTTTTGTAGTCGCCGTAAAAGGCGCGGACGGCGCATTCGTTTATATGCAAATGGCAAGCACGACCGCAACGCCTTATCTTTACGAGGTTAATTGATTCTATTGGCAACTCCTCTTATCATAAACATGTCGCCGATGCTAACAGATGGGCCTTTTTTATTAGGTTTCCGTAGCCAAAATGGCAAAAAAACGGAACCCTTATAGATTCGTCATGTCTGTCTGTCTGTCTGTCTGTCCGCCAGTCTGTCACAGCCACTTTTTTCCGAAACTATAAGTACTATACTATTGAAACTTGGTGAGTAGATGTAATCTGTGAACCGCAACAAGGTTTTCACACGAAAATAGAAAATAATAATAATAAAATGGGGGGTCCCCATAGTTAGAACTGAAACTGAAAATATTTTTTTTCATTGATCATATACACACATCAACAAAATCTAGGGATATCTTAATTGTATATTAAAAACTACGTTATATTGTTAATTCTATATTATATTTACATGAAGTTTATATATCGATTGAAAGGTATTTTATTCTATTTTTATAAAAAAATATATTTTTATAGAAAAACAAAAGAATGGCAAAAAATTATTGATAGTTCCCTCCGCACGGGACAAGTGCATGAAAATTAAATTTGTTTTTTTGATATTTTACTAAAGAAAAGTGATGTTTTTTTAAATTCTTTTTTATGAAACTTGTTGAGTGTTCTTTTAAGAGTAATGTAACGTCATCATTTGAGTTGAAATGAAATGTTGCGATCCGTGGACTTGTAAGAAAGTGTTTCCTTCGAACGCGTCATTGCCGAGGCCCTAAACACCAACCAAAACATGTTACCAAAGTTTTGGAGCAATTATCGCAGTCTTGGGAACGTGGTTGAACGGCACTAAAACAGAAATCGCATTACTACCCAGACACAGGATAAATTTTTCCAAAAGACTGCTAGAGGACGACCAAACATCACAGCGTTGCGACTAGTAAAAAGGCTCCAGGAGGACCATCAGCTGCTGGAAAGCGACCAAACCGTGCAAAGGGGTTTGCACGAAGTGGGTCTTCATGTTGGACAACCGCTGCGTGTTCGAGCATTGTGATGGGGCAATCGCGGTAAGCGTCTTTCTTGGGCTTAGGAAAAATTTTCATGGATTGACGACCCTTGGTCTGTGATGCTGTAAACCGATGACTCCCGCTACAGATTTTATCAAAATTCAAGAAGAACACGCGTTTTGAGAACTCCTGACAGTATTAGCCGTCTGTGACACCCTTAGGAGGTCCACTTATACCAAGGCGGGACAATCATGGTTTTAGGAGGATTTTTTTCTGGGTGAACGAACGCAGCCCGTTTGTATCCAGTTCATCATGACTAAGCAAAAAACATCTCAAAAAGGTAGTAAAATCTGTCATTGTCCTAAACAATGTCCAAATCATCCAGGAATTTAAAACCATGAACGACAGTGCTAATTCCCATGCGGCGCGGTAGGTGCCGGCCGCTCTACGAGACTACGATATTCAAGTTTTTGATTGCCCTACTCAGTCGTTTGGCTTAAATCCTATCAAGCATGCGTGCGGCATGTTACATCAATGAGTTTTAAGACATCTCCCACCAAATTCCAAGACAGTACAACAACTTCACCATCACTTTGAAAGAGCATGGGGATCTCATAACGCAACAAGACCTTAACAACTTAATTTTAAGCATTGACAATTGATACTGATGTTATAATGAACGTGAGAGGTGGCAACACTGATAAAATTAATAAAATTGTTTATTTGAATTAAATTTGATCATTTAATTAAAAAAAAAACGCAAATTTTCTACCACACAAAATTACCTAGGGCGATAAAAAGTTAATAATTTTTAAAAATACAATTAAAATTACTTTTTTTTTTATTTATTATTAAAAACTATAAAATTCTCTATAATTTTTCCATTTACAGTATTAGCAAATTCCTAATAGTATTTAAGATATTTGATGATATGTAGATATCCCTAGATAATGTTGATGTGTGTACGTGTGGGGTATCTATGGAAAGGTCTTTAAAAATTATATTGAGGTTTCTAAGCTCATTTTTTTCTTAAGTGAATACTTTGCGTGACAGACTCTTCCAAAGTGGAAAAAAGTGTGCCCCCCCCCCCCCCCCCCTCTAACTTCTAAAGTAAGAGGATGATAAATCTGAAATAAATATATAATGTACATTACCATAAAAACTACCAACGAAAATTGGTTCGAACGAAATGTATTCAGTAGTTTTTTTAATACCTCAAAAATAGAATTTGTACGGAACCGTGCGGGAGTCCGACTCGCACTTGGCCAATTTTTGACCATGGATTAGTGTGCCGACTATTACTACGATTTTATATATGTTGAATCGAGCTTTATATCCCTTACTAAAACATGTGTAGACGGTAGTGACTTTTAGATAGTGGCTTCTTTTGGAGTTAAGATAATATTAAGTAAGCCACTTCGTCACTATACGACTTCTTAAAGCGCATCACCACAGAATCAACTAAGGGTCGAAGTGGTCGCCATGACCGAAATCGGTCGGAGAAATATCATTATAAATTATACCTCTTCAAGACTTTTTAAATAGTAAGACAACAGAAAAATCCGCAATTACTACTACAATATACCCGTAATAAGCCCAGTTCCATAATTTTATACATCTAGTAGAATCTTTTCCATTGAATATTCACAATTATACGATTAGTCACAACATTACGCTGTGAAATTTACTTTGCGCACGTATTTTCATTCAACTTTAATCAGCCTATTGCGCCGCTAAATATGTCGATAAAGAAACGGCGTGTTGAGACTTTTCAATTTTCATAGTAGATAATAATATTATCTTACAATTCAGTCCCGTCCACATAAAATATAACATATAATAACTATACACTTTACATTGGAAGTATTGGGCATCTAACTTACCATGCATGCAACTTGTCATTACATAACATCATTAAGGTTTTAATGTATCATCGTGTTTTAATTGATATTTATGCAAGACACTATACAGGTAGAGACTTTAGATTTAAATCGTACATTCATTTGTCAGTCATTCACGATTACTTTCTACAGTCAATATCGGGACCGTTAAGCTGTGGAACGATATCGCTACATTTCGCTTTATTGCACGAGTGTTTGGGAATCCATAAATTGCTGGCAAACCGCATTTTCCGTTAAGATAATACGCCTGGGACGAGAGGCAAGTGCAGCTCTGCCGTCCTTACGAAAAGTGCAATAACTCGAGTTTTTGGGCAAATTGGCTTAAAACGTTTTTTATAATCAGAATACTGAGCGCTATATTTTTCGCCTTGAACATCTTTATTGTATCTTTTATAGTTTCGGTCCTGTTGATTAACATAACTGCGTAGTGACAAAAAAAAACAAAGCAAAATCATTAAGCGTAAAAATCTCGAAAGAAGTCAAAACATAGTTATAGCAGTCTTCCTTATGACGGCAGAGCTGTGACGTCACGCGCGGACGCTGCGCGGGCGCACTGGATCTTGGGCGTCAATCCTTTGAGAAAGTTCGGTTTCAATATCAGATACCAATATGTCTGCTTTTATGGTTCTGTGGCTAAGTTTGAAATGAGAAGTATTCTATATTCAATTTGTGGTATTATGGTTAGGTGTTTTCTCTTTGACCGATATTTTGTTGAGCTTTATTTACCTTGGATCGATATGTTACGGGCAACGTGATTAATCGGGAATTATGAATAAGGGCCGGCCTTTATTAATAATTCCCAAGAGCGTCGGGCAAAGTGATTAATTTATCACTTTGACCGGCCCTTATTAATAATTCCCGACGCCTCGTGGTCCATGTAATAAATCAGTGTTTGAGATGGCTTGTATTTATCACTTGGACCGGGCATTATGATAAGAAATGTTTAAGGGTCACAAAAAAAATAACCCTAACCTATTTTAGACCACCTAAGAAGCGGAAGACTAATTTGATGGATATAGGTTAGGGTTATTTTTTTTATGACCTTTTAAAATTCCCCTAGTCACGAACATAACACACGTTAACGACTTTTCATCTTAAGTAATATTTTTATCAAAATAAAAGTAGGACGTGATTTATATCAATAATTGCTTTTTTAAGTGTTTATTTTTAAATTGCTATGTTCAATTGATGTTTCTTTTAACTTTTCATGAAAATATGGTAAGTTTAATTAAATTTAGTTAGCAAAAACACTTCATATAACCTTTTTTATCAGTTTGCCCAATATGGGTTGGGAATTTATCATAATGGCCGGGAAAAGTGATTAATTACGCTATTTTTATCACATTGCCCAATTGAGTAGGGAATTATTAATACGGCCCGGGAATTATTAATACGGCCCGGGTTTATCACATGGCCCGTAACAGATATACAGATAAATGTATATGATTGGAAATTTACCACCTCCTTTAAAATTATCCCTTTGAGGTGAGAACATGTTTCATCCTATTTTAAATAAATTCTTATGTAAGCATATGCGGATGATGCAATTACAGAATCTAAATTTCTAATGTCATGATTTACAAACTATCATACCTTGATAACTTAGTATAAATTAAACCTCAGCGCTATTTACTCGTATATTCTTAATTTGATGCATAAGTAAATAAAGTTGAGTCACGGTCCGCCTACTTTGCTTTGAAAAGGCTTATCTTAATACGCATTCTAGCACCGAAATATTTATCGTAAAAACGGATATAAAACTTAAATCGGCTATAAAAAGCGAGTTGATGAAGTTACGAAACTCCGAAGCCGAATTAACGGAATTTGAAGTAAGGTGGAGCGCGAGGGGACGGGAACCGGTCGGGACGCGGCGCTTTTTACTCTTTTCACATAACAACGCCGCTGCCTCGATTACCCACACTTCAATTTAATTAGTAACTTCGAAGTTTTTTCGTTAATTTTGTAGATGACCGCTGCGCCATCGAATGTAGCATATACGCTCAAAATAAAGCAACGATGTATTCAATTTTTGTGTGTAAATGTAGAACTGAGCTAGTGTTTTTCCATTCGGTAGGAACTGTATTAAGAGTGGATAAGAAAATAATGCAAAAAAGATTGGTGCAACTTCCCACGACTAACACAGGCTTATCTTTCGCAATGGTATCAGTACCTATCTGTTTTATTAACTAACGTAGTTGACGGACTAATCACCTGCCAGCAATTAAATGATAATGTAATGTATTTTTAATAGCTTTATTTGTATATAAAATTTAAAAGTAACCTGAAGATGAATTAATTGAGAACGCTAGGAGCATTCCAGTCTTCAGAGAACATGAAAAGGTACTTTATCGGCGGGCGAATCGGCTTAATTAATTGCTCGTAAACGCAGTGAATAATTCATGCCGGAGACGTGAGCCGACCGACTCGGCTGATGGATTGAACCGGCACGTACTCGCACTCACGCTTTAATTGAGCCACTGGACCAAGCTAGATCGTAAACAAACTACACAGTAAATAACGAAAGTGTTAGGCTTTTAGTGGCGAATCATATAAAACACTTCGGGTAGTCATTGTGAAATGTATTGATGAGGATAATGCAAGCAAATACTTATTTTTCGTAGATTGATTTACGTTTCGCATATTTAATTACTTGAAGGTTAATTACTTTTTTTGAATGTTGTATATTTTGAAAAGCAACTATATGTGTGTATTGATTTTTTTTATAGAAGAGCTTTTATAAAACATAGCACGTAAAATCAACGTAAGCAAAAAATATAACTTCCCTTGATATTTGATAACTATTGGTGCTAAAATTTAGTAATAATTACAATCGCATGCGGCTAAATGAATTTGATAGACGGTTCCATTTCTACGCTGTCGTCGGCGAGGCGTGTCCGCCCCCGCGCAATGCATTACGCGATTTAAGTGCATTTTACTGCATTATTCATTGCCCAATTTGCCGCGTGCGGAGAATATTAATAAAGCATAAGATTGCTCTATGGTGTAAATAACCTCAGGCGATTTATGTACGTTAAAATTTCTTAAACACTCATGTTTGACCAATGAATATTTATTCATATTTCCAATCAATTTTCGATACCGAAAACTAAAATGTCCGACCACTACCCTCACACAGGAACAAAATGCATATGAAAATCGGACTTCTAAATACTATTCTACGAATCACACCCACAATAAACATGTTATGAATTTTCCTTATTTTTTATTGGAAGCTTTTTGTGTTAGATTTGATAGCCGGTTCCATTCGTACTCGTTTGTTTCCGTGTCATCGATATTCGTTTCCGCCAGGAAGGAAACTGTCAACAAACCGTTGCGCTGGAGTGGACCTCGGTTTCACAGCTGCGAAACACTAATTGTTTCCAACGAAAACATTGAAGGAATTGAATAAAAAATTGGACGTCATTTGAAGCTAGTAAAGTACTCATACAGAAACAAAAAAACGCCCAAACTAGTCGTTCAACGTATAATTTGAGTCATTAAATTATTATTTTGTACGCACGCTCATAGATTTCGGCATAATAGCTATAATGCTACCTACTCACGTAGTTTAGAGAAAGTTAAAAGGGGTTTGCAAAATTCATTTATTACTTCTGATGCCCCCTGCCTATTGATAAGTCGCGTTAGTCGGAAAATGTTAATGCTACGCAACTCGAAAGTCTTAAAATCTTATGTTAGAATGCCTACATAATTCGCGATCCTACATATGTTCAGCGTTGTTTAACCTGGCTGGCTTGTACGTACAAGCATCGGCTAGGCTCGCCTGACCGGTGCCGGCCGGGGCGTGGGATTAGGGCTAACCATCTTAATTTATGTACCGCTCCGTTGCTCGCCAGTAGGACCTATTCACACCGGACTAAGGCCCAAGGGGTCAATGGAAGACTTTATTTCTCTTTTTTGTTTTAACTTCACCAACTGAACTTTAAACTAATTATGCGACTACTCTTTTCTTTACTTTATACAACTTACCGAATTCAATATTCACTGTTTGAAAATCGTGGGTGTCGGGGCAGCTTGTTATGTAGATATGTAAAAGTATTTGTAACCTTATGAACTGTTTTGACACGACCTGGTAGACTGTTATGAATGAAACAATATAGCAAAACTTGATTTTGTTGTTCATTGCTTCATAATTGTCATCAATCAACATATTTAAAGCACAGTTTAAAGTAAACTTGCTCGGTCTCTCAAACGTTTATTTTGTTCTATCAAAATATCGCTGTTCTTGTCAACGGGGACATGGCTAACGGGGACAAACGGGATTGAACGAAGAATTCAAGTAATACTTATACATATCTTAAAGCGGGAATAAGAGGATAAAAAACCGGCCAAGAGCGTGTCGGACACGCCCATGAAAGGGTTCCGTAGCTAAAAGATGGCCCGACTGCTTAAGACACCATTTAGTAAGGGCAACTGCACGTCATAAGTTGGTCGAGTTGTATAAAAATAACTATGTATGATACAGAGTTCGCTATAGTTTTCGTTGAAAGTACTTACTTGGAGGTAATCAGGAATTTTTTTTCAGAATTATTGTAATAGTATTTCAAAAGTTAAGGGGGGGGGGACGCTCTAATTTTAACTTTGTATTAATATATCTCGAGACTGGGGTGTTTGATCCACATAGTTTCAAGGCAAGTTTTATTGTATTTAAAAATACCTTTTTAACGATACCCCACACGATGGGGTAAGTCGAATTTTTTTTTTCGGATTTACTTTTCGATGTATGGGAGGGGGGGTAAAAATAATTATTTTTCGATTATTTTAAAAACCGATTCTTGAATTATCACTATACATCTCTCCACCAATTTTCGTGGCAATCGGTTCAGAAACAGCGGAGAACGAGCCAGGACAGAAAGACAGACAGACAGACAGACAGACAGACAGACAGACAGACAGACATGACGAAACTATAAGGGTTCCGTTTTTTGCCATTTGGCTACGGAACCCTAAAAATTAATAGAACAAAAAAAAAATAAGATGTTTAGATTATTTTACAGTAATAGTTTATCGTGAAGTTAAAAAAAATCCTTATGTTATCCCATATAAAAACATATGGATGTGTTAATAAAAGCAGGGAACTTATCCCGCATAGTAAAGCCAGCACTTTCTAGCTCTATGCACCGGTCCTTAGGTCGCGGGCTGTCGTGGGAGCGCGCGGGCACAATGGCGGTCACGGTCGGCGCCGCCCTGCGCCCTGCGCCTGCGCCTCCACCTGCCGCGGTCCCGCGGTCACGGTTCACCGCCTGCACTTGCCCGACCACTGACGACCCCACGCTACTATACACGACGAAAGTTTACATTCACTTGTTTTGTAATATTGTACAGGTAAAGAAAGGGTGAATAAGATTTTTCTCGTGTTGATTGGTAGTTGAAACAGCGAAGAAGTTGTGAATGATTCGAGAGCAAGGATGGATAGAATTTGAATAATATCGTTTTTATGTACTTTTAAACGGTAACCGTATAATTTTTTTAGGCAAATACGATATTTGGGCGCACCAATAAATGCGTATGTCATAGTAGTAATTCTCACTATCTAGAAATAGTAAAGTTGATTTGACCAGTATCAGACTTCTCGTATCAACGAAAAATACAATCAGTTCAGTGCTAAAACTCTTCTCATGAAGTGGTCGTCAACCACTTTGACAGTTTTTACAGTTTCCACAACCAAAATAAGGTTTTAAATATGAAGACTATATTTTTAACTTATACGGTTAGGTTACCTTATAGGTGAATGCCCGCAACCAATTAAAGCAGAGTAAATCGCACTCGATGAACTTAATAAATAAAGATTAGCATAAATAAATTTTATCGCGGTAATATTTCAGCATCTGTTTTAAGAATGCATTTCTCAGACCGACTTGATTGCAAGAGAAATGTGCAATATATCTCTGAAGAGACCGCCTAAAGTAGGCTTCTTTGCTCATTTTACTGCCTAAAATAACGTGTTTAAAAACTTAAAATATTGCGACATTCGTAGATACTAAATTAAAACTACAAATCAGCAAGATATGAGTGTTCGACACACCAAACAATTTCAAAACAACATTTCTCGAGTACCTACCTGCCCTGTATCAGGAAAGAACTATGCTTTAATCTACACTATTTCGATGAAAAAAAAAACCTAAACTGGAAAAAAATAGTACCTAAATAACAAATAATAAAGTAAAGTGCACGTGCCGTATTGATTACTAGCAAACAGCGCGCGCGCCGCCCGCTGCGATCTCATCTCCGGGCGCCGCGCTACATCCGCTATTGCTGTTTTTCTTATACTACATACTTTCATTCAGTTAAGTAACGATCTAAACTTTTTTTTTCTAGCACTATAAATAGAAGAGCATTGGACAATCAAAAGTAGAGACTTTTAAAATTGACAAACAGGAAAAACTGTAGGACGTCGCCCGCAATATAAAGCCTGCGTGTTGTGTGTGTGTGTGTGTGTGTTATTTACGTTTAATATTTAAAATCAAAGTTGATAATGCAAAGTTGTATAATATTGTGGAACTAAAATCGAGCTTTGTGCAACGTAAATAATAAAGACTCGAAGGCACGATCAAAGGCATTAACACGAAGTCGTTCAGCAGCTAAACACTGTAGATAAAGCAGATAATTCACATAATCACTTTTCGCAGCCATTTCTAGAAATGGTTCAGACGAACCGATTACAATCCATAAACTGAATTTCTTAGTAATTGATGCGGGCAGTGATTATCGCGTTTCTCTGGTTAATGATATTAGGGTTACATAAAATGCATAACAAATCTTGTTTCAAAGTTACTAACTTGATAGTTGTACGTGCTGTATTTACGCTAAGTATAACACATGTGATTATATATTTTCGTATTTATTGATCTCAGAATTAAAATAAAATCAAACCTCATATAATATATAAGTCAAATCCATCAAATAACTTTTCCGATTTTGCAACATAAACTACAAACTAGTCGCACGATGACGAACATTTTCCACTTATCTTTACTGTGGGGTTCAATCAACAGAGATCAACCCTAGCTTGTTCGTTTTGAAGATGGATCTGTGAGAAGGTTCGCAGAAGCTTGTTCCGGCGCTGTTTATAAACGCGCATGATCCGACGTGATGCGCCGGCTAATGAGCGCGCACGGTGCGTCAGCGCGCACGTATTCCTCTTTTCGCATGCACTGATAGGGACTCGATATGGCTAAAGATAAGATAAACGTGCCTAAAGACCAAGCGAATGTGGCTACAGATAAGCTGCGGAAACCTTTAATATACTTATCAGTTAATAAAAAAATAATAAATGCACTTATAGTAGAAGTTCTGAGCAGGTTCAAATCAAAACTGTACAGTCATATACTTGAGGATTGTTAATTTGTTGGTGTTCACGTCATTTTAATTATTGTTTGAAGTTTGCCTAATAGATGGCGTCAATATATCGCGGAGCGTGAACTCGCCTGAGCCGCGGTGACGAGATTTTTCTCTGAATGTATAAAGGATTTTTGTGACAGTTAATATACATGCTTGGTCCACCTGATTTGTTTGTTTCATTTATTGTTTCAAACCCATTAGTGCGCTCGGAGTGTTTTCATGGTCCTTTCGATTGCCGGATCTGTGGAGTACAGTTCCATTTGGGCACTAGTCATAGTGCAGGCTGAGTGCACTTTTTGGAGGAGGTGACGTCCTGGACAGTGGTTCGCTGTCGCAACCAGGACGTAGGAGCAGCTGGTCCAGGGAGACCAGTTGGACAGCGGAGCGGACGGGAGCAGCTGTCAGACCGAGCATCGGTTGAGGAGCCGGGAGCAGCGGAGCTGTCTGGTGGTGGCGACCAGCAGCTGGTGAGGAGTTCGCCAAGGAACAAGTGTGAGTGAGACAGGAAACTGTGAGTACATTTGTATATTGTGAATATCCAGTGAGGAGCGGAGGAAATTAGACTTTATTATAGTGGACAATTTAACTTTTAATATTTGTGTGTTAATTTTAGGACTTAGGATAATTTAAGAATAGTTTAGGACTTAGAATAATTTTAAGGTAGATTTAGGGACTTAGAATAGTTTTCAAAAAACGGTTGGAACGAGAAGTCTATGCCCGATTTTTGAAAAATATTTACCCTCTACAACTTAGAAAATTTTGTAAATAATATTATTTGGAATTTAGGTAGAAAATGGAAGGCTTAATAGATTTCCAGACAGAGTTGTTTGAGCGGATGATTAAAGCTCGGGCTAACTTTAAAAAGAGCCCTAAAGATCGTATAACAAAAGAGTTTGTAGAAGGGCGATTAGAGTTAGTTGATCAGATGTGGCATAAATTTCTAGCAGGGCATGAAGAGTTAAAGCGTACGGGGAACAAAATAATGTTATGTTGTACAGAATATGTTACGCAGGATATTTATGACCAAACGGAGGAATGTTACTTAAATTATAAATCAGAATTAAAAATATATTTAGAACAATTTAATAACGTACAGTCTAAAACGAATAGTGTTAAATCATCTCAAATTAAACTTCCAAAAATTATTATACCTTCTTTTTCTGGAAGATATTGTGAATGGCCTACTTTCAGGGATTTATATGTTGCTCTTATTCATAATAACTACGAGTTGTCCAATGTGGAAAAGATGCACTTTCTTAAAAGTTATTTGGAAGGGGAAGCAGAGCAATATTTAAGGCATTTACCTATTTCAAATGAAAACTATGATAGGTCTTGGATGTTGCTGGAGGAAAGATACAATAATAAAAGATACATTTGCCAGTTAACACTTTAAAGATTGCTTAGTCAGAGGAATGTTGTACATGAGTCGGCCGTTGCGTTAAAAGACTTAATCGACACCACCAATGATTGTCTTTCTGTTCTTGGAAATATAGGGGTGGATGTCAGGAGTTGGGACGTGATTGTTATTCACATATTGTGCAGTAAGTTGGACCCGGAAACCAGGCGCCATTGGGAATTTAGGATAAGTGATGATAGCTCGGCAGATGATCTGCCATCATATGAAACATTTATGGAATTTTTAACAAATAGATATCGCGCTATCGAAATGTTGGAATCCGGATCAAACTTAGAAAAAAGGGTAACGGCTTATAGTGATAATGTTAATAAAATAAATTGTATGCATATTGTAAATATTAAATGTCCATTTTGTAAACAAGAGCATAGATTAAGTAGTTGTAAGGGATTTATTGACAAGTCAGTTAATATGCGAAGGGAGTTTGTTGCAGCGAATAAAATTTGTTATTGTTGTCTGGGAAGCAATCACTCTGCAAAAAACTGTTGGAGCGACTATCAGTGTCGTGTGTGTAGGAGAAGACACCACGTCTTGTTGCATCCTAGCGCACAGGAACCCCAATCTGGGGAGGGTCAAGTAGTTTCCTGTACGTCCATAAAAAATGATAGGAATAGTAACGAGGTTTTACTACCGACAGCACTCGTAAACGTAGAATCTGAGACTGGTGAGCTACAGACAACTCGTGCACTATTAGATCAAGGATCCCAGTCTTCATTTGTGACTGAGGCGGTTGTAGATAGATTAGCATTGAAAAAGGTTCCTATGAAAAAGAAAATAGCGGGTGTAGGTGGTCAACTTACATCTAAGGCGATGGTGAAAATAAAAGTAGTGTCTCGTGTTGATCCAAATTGTATAGTTTATGTGAAGGCACACGTCCTCGATTCCATCGCTTCATTATCAGCCACGCATAAAATAACATCTAAGGAGTGGCAGGGTCTGGATCATGTAGTACTTGCTGATCCAAGCTACTACACTTCTGGGAAAATTGATTTACTTTTGGGTTCGGAAGTGTATGGCCAAATTATACAGAATGGGGTGATGAAAGGGCCTACGGGTTCACCACTTGCACAGTCCACGACATTGGGGTGGATATTGTCAGGTGTTGTAAATAGGTCCACGGAACATATTAGTAATTTAAGTTGAATTTGTTTTTGTAATATAATAATTGTGGTATGGATTTGACTTGACAAGATAATGTAAGTTTTGGTTTTGTTTAATTATTTTGTTGTGTTGTTTTACGGTGGGCGATCTGTTGTTATTTTTAAGATATTCTGGGGGTCAACAGTATCGCATATTATTATTGTTTCCGTAGGTTTTAATTTTGTGTAATGAAGGACAAATGTCACTTTGTCCTTGGTGGGCGATGTGTTCACGTCATTTTAATTATTGTTTGAAGTTTGCCTAATAGATGGCGTCAATATATCGCGGAGCGTGAACTCGCCTGAGCCGCGGTGACGAGATTTTTCTCTGAATGTATAAAGGATTTTTGTGACAGTTAATATACATGCTTGGTCCACCTGATTTGTTTGTTTCATTTATTGTTTCAAACCCATTAGTGCGCTCGGAGTGTTTTCAGTTGGTTTCGCGAGGGTTGCAGCCCAATGTAACTGCGTAGATTTAGTTTTGGAGCGGAGACCACCGCATAGATTTAGTTTAAAAAAAAAATGTTCTCTTATAAGTGGATTTTTGTAATCTTTTTTGAGAATAAATTCTTAAAACCAGGTTACTTAGTGATTACAGCGTAAAATTTAATTTTTCTTTTTAATTTCGGCGGACTTTATTTCTTTTGTAAGACGTGCGACAACTTCAAATAACAAGATATTACATTATATATTCTTTACTCGTGTTAAGCGTATCTACGTAGCGAAGCGACTCTCTTACAAGTAGCAAGTGTTAGATCGAAAAGGTAGAGCTGACATAAAGAAACTATAATTCATAAAAAGCTCATAATAAATGAGGTTTTGATTAACCTGCACGTAGCCACGTAGGCTATTAAATATCCCATGATATATTCATAGAATAGTCGTAATTATGCGACCACGAGGTGGCTGATGCCGTTACATTTGATATCGCTATCGAATTGTAGAAAAAAACCTTTTATAACCGCGAATACAGCTTTTTTTAATGAGATTAAAGCTTTTATATCTTTTTAATTGTCTGAATTTTAGTAAAGTGATCATTTAATATTATTAATATAATAATATTATATAATTATAATCGGTATAATTTTGTTTTTATAACACTAGTTGTGCATATTTTAATATATATTCAGACCTATAATATTGTTATAACCATGGTTAGGCATACAACTTAGACATATAAATATAAAGAATACGGAAAGTTTTAATGTGATTTAAAATACAAGGACTCGACACAACATTTATTTAGAAATAGTTAGAACTCTAAATAAGTACCGGGTATATGTACAAATGAACAATTATCAACAAGGCCGCCTATGTTGTATCACAGTTGATTACAAAGGTTTACAAGCATTGCACAGTGCACACATCCGGCGCATGGATCTGGTCATTACTGCGCATGCGCCCGCGCCGGCCTCGCGGACTAATGACGGTGTTCTAATGATCCTCAGTTAATGTCTGCGATGCTGCGGGTAGGATTAATTCTACCTTTTATAACAGCGCATAAACGTCACTGTGGCAGTGTGATGGAAACGGATGGTGTGCTTAAGTGGTGTGTAAGTACTGTTGAGAAGTTGCAAGTATCGTCGTTAGGAAAGGGTTGGAATGTCAAACTCGAACGTTAATGCCATATTTGGTTTTACTCACGATTGCGTGTGATTGGTATCATAATGTGGTTGACTCTAAGTTGAACGAAATTGTTTTCATCAATCAACAAAGACGAACCGACATCAAAGTGCAGAATTGGTACTGTACAATCCTGTTTTTACTCTGAAATGCATTCACGCATTCAAAGACTGCAACTTCATTATGTGTATTATTTTAGATATTGCATTCGAAATTAATGTATCGTCATTTATAATTGTCAAGCCTGCATACAACATTCAAATCAACTTCAGCGTGTATAATTAATTTATAAAAATATTTGAATAACAATGACGAGACATGCACCTGGCTTCGTCTTCGAGTCGCTCCCATGATGCGGACAAAGAGATTTGTTGCAAACAAATTACCGGCGCGAAGTGTCGGGTTGCAGTGATTGTGACGTCGGATTACAACGCTCTCAAGTACCCAAACATCTATTCTGCGGCTCACTCCCCTCTGTTTGCTGCGAGTTAGATTAATGAGCTGAGCGCCTTTGTGCGGATCCGGTGCCCGGTGGCGCCCCGGCTATTGTGCCAAACTGGTTCTGGTTTGGAAAAAATGTGAGCAAATATTATACATTATTATGTTTATCTAACGTCATAAGCGACTGAATAAAGTTGTCTGTCTTCCATAGATTACCGTGGGTAATTTTACTGTTGCATTAGTTAAGAAATGCACGTTTGGTTTTGAACCAAACTGTTCATAACAAAAGTACCTATATACTTAAATGTTATTAAACAACCTATAACTACTTGTTACTACTACACGTAGTAATCTACATATCATAAGGACTAAATAAAAATTGGTATAACGTTTGTCTTCTAAGTTTGATACTTTAATAGTCCGTTTCACTTCAAGATTTGAATGGTATCAAACCAACAAAAGAAACTCATCAATTACACAACTTATTTAGAAAGTCCCGATCGCTAAGTTGTTAAGAGTTAAATATTCACATTGTTTTTTTATAGGCGCCTAGTCAATAATTTGGTTTCCATTTACGTTTTTAATGTTTAATTTTATGTTGCTTTGATAAGTCCAAAACTTGTTTCACATGATTATTCAAAACCGATATCGCATTCTAGGTGGCGCCAAATAGCAATAACATTAAGGTTTCTTTCCGTGACTTAATAAAAAATACCGATTGTCCCTGTCAACTGCAATTAATGGCGCTCTCACAGTAGCCCGATCGCAATAAAAACATTTATTGTGCTAACGTGTATTGAAACGTGCAAAATTGGATCACATCTATCAATCCGTTTCTGATGGGCGATCAATCGAAAGCGTCCGTTTTATAGCGTTACATAAAACTGTCGCTGTCAGCCGTTGTCTGATGGCATTGCGCGGATGACGCGGGGACATCATCATTGGACAGGCCCGGGACAATACTCGCGTGAGTGACGTTTACTGCGATATAAATAAACTGTAACAAACCTATTGTGCAATGCGACGCAATCGCAACTTGCAGTTGCACCCGTTATAGCTAAGCTTTGGTGTGAGACAAAAGCATTAGCGATTTAAAAAAAAAACTTATGTGTACATGCAATCTTTCTTGGAGTATTTACTTTTCTGCTATTCAACAATGTGAAGGAATTTTTTTGGAAATAATAAATATTACTTTATCAACTTTTATAGTAAATCAACATCGAATACCGTTTTCTCTTTAACTAACTCTACGAATTACAAATAAGATTTCATTGAATTTTTTTCATTCATAGGTTAAATAGTTAAACGCTCCGCTTATGAACTTGCGCCAATCAAACGTCATCCATAACTCGAGTGACGTTACAGTTATGTTATAGAGCAGGGGTGCGTCAGAGGGGACGCACAATGCGGTAGCTCAATGGCCGCCACTGCTCACCCCTAAACCGTTCGAGGGTGCCCGTTAAACGCTCCTCATTTAATTAACTCGATACAGATTTACGCAACCGATCTACTCGATGACAGATGTTGTGTGACAATCAATTTCAATTGGATTTTAACTGTTATTTCTGGCATCGACCAATTTCTCGTCAGTCGTTGTTTGTTTTTTTTTAGTGCAGATGACAACGTTTTCCTCATTGAATGTTTTAATTTCATGCATTAAGTGTCGGAGAGTTTTTATCGTAAGTATTGTAATCGTAAATGCCTTAAAGATTTACATAATTTAACTCCTTTCACGTAGCATTGTCACGTAATCCCAAGTAATCCAATTACATGAAAAACGTTACTTTCAAATGCAATCAATTATTCTCATTTCTGCAGAAGAATATAACAAAAACCTACAAAGATTGTAGGTAATTGCAAAAACAAATATGTAAGTACCGTATTAGAATGGTGTTCATTGAATACGAGACACACTTTTTTTGTCAAATTAAAGTCAGATTACCAGTGTAATGGTGAATTTGTGCACAAAAACGCAGCCAGCGGGTCGGTATCAAATTTCCCCATTGTTCGGTCAAAACAAACAGCTCGTAAGCGGCACGCGAGCGTAATCCGATCTTGCGAAAACAAACGTCGCTGCGTGCGCGCTGCCATTGTAGCAGAGCAACCCGCGGGCGGGAACATACTACACTTGTCCATCAATGTTAAATAAATAAATCTTCTGCGATTCACTGATTGACGGGTGGGTTAGTGATGGTAAGAGTCGTATTCTAAGTCGGGATATGCTAGGTAATACATGAATGTTAAAATGGCAGGACTTGTTTTTTATTAATAAGCTTTCACTTTTATATCAATTTTATTATTTTATTATGTTATCAGCAGGATTACAATATGCGCCACACGAGCGTTCTTAATTCTGTTCTTTTAATTGGTGGGCTTAACATATACCGGCAATTGTTATCCATTTACATTTGCATCAATCAAGTACTATTCTTATTGTCTAACTAAATGATAACGAACGAATCCGCGAGGCCGGTGGCTGGGCGGCGGAGCGTAATGCCGCCCTTAGAGCATTATCATGGGCGCATTGCCGGTCATCGGTCTGTGTGTCTGTTTATGTGTCTGTGTCTGTCTGGATGTGTTTCTGTATATGTCTGTCTGTGTGCCGGTGCGTCGGCCGCGGCCTCCGCCGTGACAGCTGCTTCACAAATGACCCATAAACAATCGTGAGCTTAATCCGAATCGACCATTATTGTTTTTTATTTGCACAGTTTTTGATACCGATTAAATCGAGTTTTGAGAGATATACTCCTTAACTACAGACTTTGCTAGGTACTTGTACTCGTAATAGTTTCCACAATTAGATAAATGCACTTACTTATGCATGCGTATTTGAATCTTAAGAATCAACGCTTAACTTTGACAATCGAATTTATTAGGTACAATCCTTCCCTTTCCTCCTTAAATGGTAAATATTAGAAAACAACAATAAGACTTGCGATTTTCATTTCTATTATCATATCTATTTCTATTTACACAGTGTAACTCGACTACCCACAAACTGAAGAATTTAAAATACGTATTAAATTAACTAGTGTTAATGGTTAGTGTGTCTTAAAACAAATCATACAAGGAATGTGACTTAAAGAAAATACCAACATCATCCCATTTTGCAATCAACTCTCACCAAAAACAAAGTAATTAAACTCGAGCGGTTAATGAACATAAACAATCGAATGGAAAGTCGTATGGCTGTCGCAACGCAGCGATACAATTAGCGATCGACGCATGCGCACGGTGACGCGCAGACGCACAGAAACAAGCGGCTTCATTAGCCGCTACAGACGAATATACACTACATATTTGAATATGTCATAGTACTTGCGCAGAAACACACTAGGTCAAAAAACTCGAACTTTACACGGGTGTTTGAATCTCGGCAATGATTGAGTTGATGACACACAATGCCGAAATTAAGTCGCGTCTTATTATAAAGAAAATGCATTACCACTGAACTTCGGATGCATTTTTTCGGCTTAGTGAGTTTCTAAATAAACACACCAAACTCAAAAAAATATATTATTCACGTTGCGGTGCTTACATGTCTGTTTCTCACATACGTATACTTCTGGAACTTTGTCAGTCTTCTTTCACTATGTACACTTTACATGCTAGTATAAATACTGGTTAATTTTCATAATATAATATGTACATAATGTACAATTGTTCATACTTAGTGGACGCAAGTGTTTCTGCCGGGCATAGACGGCACCTGTGCACACGTCGCCTGACGCGTTGATATCTTTTGTGCTCCGAAAGAGCGCGGCGAACATTGCTGCCCGGGACTGATAGCAAATGGCTTTAAATAACAGTAGAATTCACACATAATAATAAAACAAACTTAAGTTGATCTGAATCTGAATTAATGAAGATCAACAATTAACATTACAAACAAACAGTCCCCAACAACTTACATGTATATACATAAGTTAATCTGAGAGGATGAAAACCAAAATATAACATTAGAGACCCAGTTACCACTAAAATTACACAAGTGTTTAGAGTCAACATTAGAAGCAATTCTTTGAACGCTAGTCATATCGCACATAATGTAATATTCGCACTTTACGATGTGGCAATAACTCGCTGTCAAACTTAACGGTAAACAAACATGGTACAGTTTTAACAGTTGTATCTTGTTTAAAAGTCTAAATACATACGCGTTTACTTTATTTTCTTATTCAAACAAAGTTTTCACAATACTTTATTGTTACTTATCAAATTCAGAGAGTTAAACTAAATCTTCATCTAATATTTACAAAAACGTTATCCACCAAACGGCTTAACATTCATAACCCAGTAAGCCCCAAGGGAACATATTTTTCGCATGATCAGAGAACCGATACTTGACGGGTTTTTCACATTGCTACCATAATTACGAATGCAATAGAATTCGACTAAACACGAACGTTTGTAATGAATATCTGATTCCATTTCAAAGACAAACAAACAAATCGCTTTGATAAATATAATGTGGCGGCACATGTAAGAGTTCACTATAATACCCCGCACGCCAATTCAAATGTAGTCCACTCATCCGTACAATGGATCTTTACAAAGCCGATATTAAACCCTCTCATGTAATTAACTCTATAGATCGCCATTGAGTGATCCTCCCCCTTGCTTGCACTTCCCATTGAACCCCATGGACCCCATGGCAGGAAACCGTTGATTATATCGGGACCGGGCGCTGTAATTATTTCTACGACTATTTTTTGTGTAGAGTCGTCGTTACGACATCAAAAGACTTTACTGCCATGACAATAGAGTTCGTCAGGCTCTTCTATCGACGCTGAACTACATTTGCAGTGGTTATTTACTGAGATATTTGGTCGGCGAAAGTGCATTAAAAAGTATTGTTCGTTACTTTGGTGAATTCGTTTGTAAGAATTCAATAAGAACAGGTAAACACTTCTGGGGTTAAAAGTGTTTTAATAAAATAGCTAGCTGATGTACTCGTATTTAATGCTGAGTAACTAAAAACATTATTTAAGCAGACTAAAATTATTTAATTAAAAAATACGACAGACAGATCAAAACAAACTTTAGGCCCAGTAAATAGAAACTTGTTCTTATTTGGGAATGTTTAGTAATTCAACAATGATATGGTGATGAGCCGGAGTGGGTCAGGTCCCAGGCTCCAGTTAGCACCTAGCGCGAGCTGATAACGCGCGAAGGCAAGCAAGTGGGTGCTCCACACAATAGCCTCGCGTGCGCCGTGCATGCTTTCACGATGTACTGCTAATAGTGATGCACATGCATGCCAATATTTTAATAAATATCATGAATTGAAAGAAGAGAGCATAAAAAATAAATATTCAAGGTAAATAGAGCATTTTTTTATTTCAACCATGATATCATTTTCTGATATTTATGATGTAAATAAAACGAGATGCTTATTACATACCAGTAGGGGTATATTACCTACTTAGGTACCAAAGCAATCTTCGAAACAAAATTATATTTTCAAATTATTGAGGCCTATGCCCTGCAGCGGGACAAGTCATTAGTTTTTTTTATACTTGACGGTCTAAAAATATACTTTTTATTGTCTTTAACACGAATCATCGTGACCAATCTTAATTTTTTATTGAAGTAAGAGAGAGTAAACATTGTTTTTTTGTTTTCTTAATAAAATATTTTTTATTTTACAATCAGAATAAACAAAATGTTTAACTATGCATAAGTAGCTGTAGTTTCTAGCTACAACTTACGCCAGGATAGGTTCGTATATTTCCGCCCACTCAAGCTTTAGCAGGATGTTAACAGCTGATTGATATCGACATCGACAACGCGCGCGTCGCTTGCGCAAGCGCCGTGGGAGGAGCGCATGGGAGACGGCACCAGCCTGATTATGCTAATTCTCATCCACGGCAAAACAAAGAGGCGGTTTAATTGGATTTCGCTAAATACTCACGTAAATCTAGCGCTGACACGCCGCGCGTCAAATGCCATGCTCGTCACTCTAACGATGTGCTTGCTAGCTTTAGCTTTGAACGTATCCAATTACGAGATTCTAAAGATAATTCTTAGATTCCTTTAATACTCTAAGTTGTATGGGTAAAGCTAAATTACTATTTCTCCACTCAGCGATCGAAAACTTTAAGGAACAATTTATACATTTCGTTTATACATAAAGTATTTTACATTTCCGAATAAACAGCAGTGCGTTGTAAGTAAACAAAATGATAATTATTCAAGTGGGCATTTGAGACTTGTAGGATTTGTTGAGCGGAAATGTCGGCTGTGCAAACATGTAATAAACATTTGCATTTAATGAAGTGGTTGTCACCACAGCCGTAAATCACTAGCCGAGTCTGTAAGCGCAATGTTAGTGATCCTGCCCTATGCCATATCTGTCGTATCTACATCATTACTTCTACTTTTGTAACACACGATCTAAAGTTAAATCTTAGTATATTTTAGGAGCACTCCTCATGTAACTGTAAATCTACGTTATTGCAAAAAGTTTGAATTATATGATTTAAATGATCCAATATAAGCATCCTAACTGAGAAATGAACATGTAGAATGAATATATTATTAAATACAGCATTTTGTTAAAACAATACGTTTCTATTCCGCGCCAACCATTTGACGCCATAAAGGAAAAATTGCACTAACAGTAGAAAATGTAGGAGAAATACGAGTGAGCTAAATTAAATGCACGTGAAGTGCAGCGAGGCGGGCGCTTTCCCTCGCATGCATCTCTTATCTCGCATCGCTCAATCGCGCGCAGGAAACGTTTCATAATTAGACATCGATGTCGTCGATACGCCGCGATATGCATCGAATGGCTCGAGCCCGACCAGCTGACGCAATAGAACCTCTCTTGACCTGCTTGTTTGTTCCTTCAAAGATTGTTACCAGATTACGTTGTCGCTTAATGACCTCAATAAAAGGCTGGTCTTCCTTTTGGGCGAATAAAAAAATATGGCTTTGCTAAAAGCATGCAATTCCATGCTTTGAGTTTCCTGGTAACCTGCCTGTCAAACCAAACCCGGTTGAAACCAAACTACAAATGCGGAATTATCAAATTGCTTCCCGAAGTATTTTTAGGTACAATAATCCAAAACTTTGGGTCCCATCCTAAGATCAAACCTAACAATTAATAATGTTGTTTAACAACAACAATAGCTATTGTTGTTGTTAAATTTAAGCTAAAAATTAGAGCTCTAATTCACACCAAGGATTAGATTACGAATAAGTGAAACGTAATAAGCGGAGAAAATAAAAACCAGTCATAATATTATGCATCCCAGGCGCCGGAGATCATAATTTTCCCGCGTGAACAAGTTTTCCATGCTAAAGACGAGCGCCTACCCTCTTTGGGAATGATAGAACTGTGCTCGTTTAACTGATGAAGATAAAACGTCTAACTGCTAAGATAAGAAGCAGAGACTTCTAGTAGTGTTATGTATGATTCACAAACAAAAATGCAACTTGCACAATACTATTAAGCCTGAAAACAAAAGGGCTATTTCCGATCTATGTACTTTAGATACATTAAACAATTTAAAAAAAAACTACATTTCTTCGTTTAAACAGTATCGTTTTCTACCTCAGAAGCAAGGGTGTCATTATCAATAATTAGCGACAACCCGAGGACGCGGCCATGAGTCACGAACAAGTTTTAATGACTTGATTGATCACTGCATTTACGGCATTGCGCTTGGTTAATCTTAAGATAAGTTATACTTAAACATAGTTAAGTACACAAGTCATGATTTGTTACTACTGTTACGAATGAAACCCTAACAGCATACAATTTACTTAAACATTCATAAACGCAATAAAAAAGGTTGTAACGTTGTAACACATTAGATTAAATATGTAACTTAATCTGCCTGCGTTAAATTGATAATTGGCAGTCATACATAAACTTAGCAACAGGGAATTTCATGTATGTTTGAACACATAAATAAAGAGATATATCATCTTCCATCATCCCGTGACCTGCAGCATGAGTAGCGCGCGCTTTAGACAAAGGTTAACAGTAGCGTAATTAGTGCGCATGCGCCGATGCGCCGGCGCGCACGCAACCGTCAAAATGAGTCTCTAGAACGAGGTTGTCAATCACGCGACCAAAATGTTGCCCCGAAATTTCACGCTCACCATTGCTAACAATATATTCATATATAAACCATTATACCACATTAATATGCTATGCTGAAGTGAAGAAGAGATTGTAAAATGTAGTAAGCTTCTGTTAATTTCAAGCCTCTTTATACGCATTGAATATCGAGAACAAGAGCTGCGGTACGGAATAGTTTCAAATACCGCTAGATATGCTTGCTTCGTGTATTGTTCTTGCATGCGGTGCTATGAATTGTTTTGTGTGTTTATGGCAAACATCGTAAGGAAACCGCACATATTGAAATAACTGTATGTAAGCTATTCATTATTATATATCAACAATACTTAGGTCTGATTCCCATTTTGTAGGATTTGTTGTTGCTCCAATATGGACTGAACAACTGAACGGTGAACACTCTAAATCTTAAATCATGGCGCATGCAAACCCGGATTACAATGGACGCATTAAATAAATAACAAGTAATGGTTCTGTTAGTCAGTCACAAGCAATAAATAAATAAGGCTACTTCTCCCGAGATGGACATAATGGTCGAATCTCCAAAAACATTTGCGTCCCTTTAGCTGAACAAAATTTTTGGATTCGAACATACCTGCGTGTGTCGCAAAATATGTACTAATTTGTTTATAGACAGGTTAAGATCATAAGAGCATATTAAAAAAAAAATCTTTCATGCAATATTCTTTTTTTTTAACTGGTGTTTTACTCTTAGTAGTGATGATTTGTGATCATAATAAATATTTTTTGGAGATATACCGTAAGCTAGATCCAAAATGTACAGTAGGAATAATACACATTAATGTGTGCATCCCTGGTCGTGACTAAGTAAAACTGTCATTAGTGGTATCTATACGAGGCATCTTCACGCCGCGGACCGCGACCGGCAGCGGCAGCGGCGGGTGGAGCGAGTTTGAGAAACTCCCTCGAGGAGATGGATGCTCCGTCGCTGTTTTATAAACAGCCACGTCGCCGATCTCTGGCGCCGACTAACTGCTGCACAGGCACCCACGTCCCACAGTGATAGTGAGACCTTAGTCTGGCAGTTGGCAAAATTTTCTATACCTACTTTATGACTAGGAGTGCTTATGTCTTCTATGTGTAACCAGGCATTTGCTGTTGTTTCTGAGAATGGTGGTCAGAAATAGAATATCATACGCATGTAGGTAGGTATATGATGGATTAAATATTTGGAACAACTCTACATAAAATCTCATAATTATCATTTAAATTCTTTGGAGCAGATCACGCTCCCACATAAGCCATCTTTTCCAGAGCTCATAAACTCGTCAAAACGCAACCGCCGGACGTTGTAACTAAATGCTAGTAAGGCGGAGTTACTTTCGCCTACAATTTATTCATCACAATTTCCGTTGAAAGCGATTCTATAAATACTTATAACAAAGTGAGAAATTGGATGTTGGAGGACAATATATTTAATTGTATCGTGAGAATGTCTGGTGCTATGCTCCCAGGGCAGTGTAAAACATAGCGAGTTTATGTAGATTTGTATCGTTCTGAGAAAACTGTTTCTTTCGTGGCTGTGGACAGTAGACAGCGTCTGCTTTTATCGGTATATTTTTATAACTATGTAAGTACTTCGTTTAGCCACACATCACTACATATTATATACAACAAAGTTGCTTTCTTCTGTCTGTCCCTATGAACAAGAATGCTTAAATGTTTTAAACTACGCAACTGATTTCAATCCCGTTTTATTTTCAGATAGAGCGTTTAAAGAAAAATAATATGTGAATAATAAGTACATAAAATACCTAGTTAAAATACGCTGATAAACTTTAGTTGGACCCGTGCGAAGCCGGGCCGCGGTGCGGGTAGTTGTCAATAAACGCTACAAAGTAACTTTATAGATTTATCAACTCACAAGGTAGGTATATTGGTTTTGGATTTCTTAATAAGGAAGCCTATTTTCTCAGGTGCAAATTGTGTATCGCGCCACTACGCCTACTCATTGAATCTGGGGAAAGTGTTTATGCTAATGTTTAAACTTGGTTAAGTAACATTTTTTTTTTTCGAGACATTAATTAATTAATATTTTATTCAATGCTGATTAGATTCCAATTTAATTAGAACATACCTTGAATTAACTGGTTACGTCCTTATTGTGAAATGACTTTATTATAATATTTTCCTTAATTTCAGCTTTTAAAGTTATTATATAAAAACCTCTTCAATGTCTTTCGTTCTCTAGATAGAGTCAGAAAATTATATGAACTTGTGCGATGGTTTCTTTTGTGCCTCCTTTTTAGTTTTTTTTTTATTTTATTTAAACACAATATCATAAATGGTTGTATAATTATGTTAACGTTAAAAAAATAGTTAAACAAATTCAAAAAGACTTACCACAAAAATACAAAAGTCAAAATCCTCTTTCGTCCAAACTAAAAAGCACAGATCACATTGTCACAAAACACCATTATAGTTGAACCGCACAATCCTCCCACAACAACAGGTTAGGTGCGCGCGAGCGTCCCGAGGTTCGGATAGTCGGACACACGGACGACGCGGACGTACGAACGGGTTCGGATACGGGTACGGACACGTGCGCGCGCGGCCGGCTCGGCGGGCGGACTGGCGGCAATGGCGCGGTCGACCCGCGCGCTGCCTACGGTGAGCTTTGCCCGTTCGCAGTGCTTATTACTCATGGGGATAGAAGATTTTTTAAATATGTTATCCAAGTCGGAATTAGAGTTTTATCCAAATTACTCTTAGTAATCATGAAACACAGTCTTAATCAGTTTTACTGTTGATACCGCGCATTGTCCAAATTCGTGTTTAGAACATGAAGGAACGATTCGAATTCGCAAATGAAATTATTGGTTTAGTTTGGGAAGAAATGTCAGGAATACACCTTCATATCATTGTTATTTCCAATGTAAGTATCCACAGTCTTATAAATTATTTTAAAGACTAATTTGTCTTCCCAGATCTAATTTTAATTTTATTGTTAAGTTAAACTTTTGAAGGGTAACACTGAAAAAACAAGAATTCTAGATTTAAATTTATAAGGTGTCTAACTGTCTATCCCTCGGAGTAGCAGTGACCCGCGGGGCGCGCGGTCGTGCGCGTGCGGTTGTTTTGCTCGCGCCCGCGCACCACCTTCCGGAATATTTTTTCCATCCTTTCGCTCTCTTCACGACTACAATGAATGATGCAGGTCTTAAGAAAGTACTTTTCCAGACTATACTGTCCAGTAACAATAAACTTATTGTGCAGTCAGCTTTTTTTATTTGAATCAACGTTTATAAAGATAGAAATTATTAACAGTTCAAACAGAAACCAAAACCATTTTTCACTCACTGAATAGTAAAAACATTACATAACGTTATTCAAAAGGTTAAAATAAAGTACCCACTGTACCACATAAGACAAATCGCTATTTCAAGACATTCAATAAGAATCACAGTTACAGTACAGTTCTAAAAATAACAATATACTTAATATCTCCCAAGATTCATACGTTTATTCACCTTGTAGAGGCGGGTAGCTCACAATTGTAAAATAAATAGAATAAGATATCTGCGCGTGCGCAGAAGCGTGAAATTACCCGCCAAGCGACGCGGTGTCGGCCGAATCACACGCGCGGATGTAACTACCCACTATTTAACAATGTGAACGTCCATCAGTACTTTTGGATAAGAACTGTGTGTAATTCTTTTTCCGATGTTAGATACCGATCAATCAGATACTTAATTCCAACTAATGATAAAAATGTCCTTTCATTAAAAACATGCGATATAATTAAGGCTACGATTTAAGGTTATAGTGTTAAAAGTTAACCTTACGGCACGAGAAGCGATCAGCTGTCATTGGTGTGACGAAAATGAAATCACTTCTACCACACGTACGCTCCACATATGCAGACGTAAAAACTGACATGGTATTGCGTTTTCCAGTCGGATGAGGTACGAATGGAACCGGCATTGGGTGTCATTCAATCAGCCGCGCGTACGGCGTAGCATTAACAGCATTAGCATTAACCAGCGCTTTGTCAAAACATGACAGCCGGATGCCCGCTAATACCACCATGGCGTCTTATGTAGATTGAACCAAGTTCTTCGGTTATTGTTTTTTTTTTAATGCTATAGGGCATTAAACGAACCCGTGAACAGCAACAACCTCACCGATACCCTCCCCAACTGTGCTCTAGCGACCTACTTACTCACCAGTAGTAGAAACATAGCACAATAGTTACGGAGTGCTACTTCACTGTTGTCTTATGTAAGGTACTTCCCCAGACGAGTAGCTCATTCGAGTGGAAGTTCCACTAAGCTTTCCTTTAAAAAACATCAAATAACAGTCGTTGTGTATTTTCATTACATACGACGAGGGTTGTAATGTACCTTAGTAATGAGGAATACGAATCAAGAAGAAGGATTTAACAACAACCTGAGCAACCTGACGCAAAGATACCTTCCGCATTTTTTTACGGGTATCAGCCAGATACTAATAGTGAATTGACAGGAAACATACCTGCTTATACTTTAACAACCAGATCAATAGACATATACCTACTGCCATTTTTTTACTGCTCTTTTTGCCTGTGTTCCATCCATTCATCTAGGCAAGGTGGGTAGTCGAATGGCCGAAACTTACTTGAGATTGTTTACTGAACTTGGGCGTGATCACTACCGCGTTACTTAACATGCAATTAACGTGTATGTAAATGCGGTGGTAGGTATTATGTTAATACAGAAGATTTATTATGTATTGATTACTCGTTCATTTTAAAATTGCTAGGAGGCGGGTGGGATTTAGTTTCCTCTTCTTGGTAGGTAATTTTGAGTATGCAGATAATGCAGACGCAAACTGCATCTAAGACTGATATAAATTTTTCAAATCACTACCTTAACTTCAAAAGACGCTACGTTAATCGTACCAAATATGAATCTAATAGGCATTTTTAATTGGAAGTAGTCGTAGATAACATAAGTCTCACGGAGTGAAATGTAATGCGACGGCAAGTAGCTACTAACCATAGTTTACAAAGCCTGTTCATTGGTACAATATTAATTAGCGGTAATTAACGATCCAAAGATAATATTGAACTAAGCATTAGGCCTCATTAGGCCGCAGGCAACCTCGATCCAGACGCATTGGACTGTTTAATCCAGTTCACTTACTGTTGGGTTTCATTAAATGTTATCATGAGCTAATTATTTGTATCGCTTAGTGCTTGTTTCACAAGCCTTATTGTTTAATTTTCCACAGGCTTTCAATATACGCGCATAAAAAAAAAACATTTAATTAATATTTGATTTGCATATCCTACTTGACTACTCCGAGTGAAGATTTTCAATTGTTTCTTTACCTTTGTATCAAGCAGCATTGCCCTGCACAGTAACAAGTCTGGAAATCATAGCATAGGTACCAGTTACTCTCGTAACTAGTCAAAATCCAAAATTTTTGCATAAGGTAATTTTTCGAGAAAAAACAATAAATGTTTTTCAACTTTTTTTTTCATTTTTTTCATTTTCTAATGATCTCATGTGCAAGCAAAAAAAACCAATGGAGATCGCGGAGTCAACGACCAATCCATAATGGCGCGACGAACAATCACCACGTAATAGTTAGGAAGCGCAGTCACACCATACAGAAAAACTATCACGATATAACTTTCCTACTATTATATAGAAATGATTGGATTTCCATTTCAAGATCTCGCTCCACGCCTGATGGTAGCAGCGTGCGCCGCGGCTTTCCCGTCGCTCCGTTGTTGCAGCGCCTACTCAAGAGGTTTGTTATTTGGGATTCCGCATGTCTTAATTGTAAATTAATGGAAGTATGAGCCTATTCACTAGTTCCTACTATGTACATATTTCTTACTGGAGGATGATCCATCAATTCTGAAACATAATAACCCAGAAAAGCCCCGACTATTGTTACTTATTAGGTAGGAAGGTATATCTAATTTTATCCCACAATATCCACACCTAAACATAAGAGTCATTTTACTACATATTACTCAAGTGTATTTTTTAATAAACTGTTTTCAGTACGTATTTTCCATAAAATTCTAAGAATATATTTCATTATACTCGCATCGTCATTAGTACTCGCATCACGCTAAAACAAACTGCAAAATGATCTTAATAAGTGGTTTGTCACTACGATTTATTTAAAATCTATCTAGGAATCGTGACTTGGTTTTAATGAAGTAAATATCTAACTCTTAAATAAGGACTTAATTTTACATAAATGTAGTAAAAACACGGACTAAGGCGAGCTTAAAAAACATAAAATACCTGGGAGCAACAGTTGCGTCCGTCAAAACGTCAATTTACGTGCCTATTACGGTACGGAACTCACTGCTTAAATCAAGTTCCACTTAATTAGTTTTTCATTCCAGTTTTTATATCTGCTGCATGTTGGCGATGATCTAAATACCTACCGCGGCTGCATGCGTCGAGACGCCAAGGCGCATTTTGCTGTGCCACCATCAAAGCGCGTCGCATTATGCAAATAAACAACTGATGAATACTACATAATTATCAACATAGCAGCCGTAGTTTCGAAATCGTCGGAATATTTTGCTTACCTTTCGTGATAAAGACAATCTTCAGGCCAAAGAATTGTTTTTAATATTAAACGGAGTCGACGATAGACGTAGTAAGTGAGTATGTTAGTGAGTGTGTGATTTATTTGAATTTGTCTAGTCAAATCTTTCTTACTATCAGAACAAATATTTTCGTGTGTGGTGGATACTATAACGATGTGGACGATGGTTGTAATAATACCAATTGATGTTGAAGAATATATTTATTCCAATGCTTTTGGCTTATTATTTAACGATACTTACCTTCCTAAACAACCCGTCTTCCAGCGCCTAACGCCGTTTTTGGCGCCTCTCTTCAAACTAGCCAGATAACTTCTCTTTCACATTTCGAGCGTTCTTAATAATCAATGTATTTTTCTCTATTGTGCTCTCTAGCTTTGTCGTGCTTTCTGTCGCTTCTATAGCGTTCATCACCGTGCCCCTTCTTATGTCTTCGCTGTTCCTCTCTTTCCTCCTTATAATTTGCTCTGCTGGAGCTATGATTAGTTTCAACATCCTTCAGTTTGCTTTTGTTATTAGCACGATCTTCCTTTTCAAATTTATCTCGATATTTCCTTTCTTTGTAGTCTTTTCGTTCCTGGGAGGAATACTCTTCAAAACCTTTACCTCGATTTCTTTTACTGTCAGCTTGTGTATCGTCGTTTTGGTATTTCTCATCTCTGTACTCTGTATCTTTTCTGTAGTAATTCCCATCAGAGTCAGAATTTGTAAAATATTTACTTCTTTTTCTTTTGTAAGCAGATCGCGAATCGTCGTCGTAATATTTTTCTTCTCTATATTTCTTATCTTTGTAGCTGCTTCGTCCAGCCACATAATTTTCTTCGAAATCTTTAGTTTGAGTTTTTTTGCTCCCGGATTGTCGGTCGTCATTGTTATATGTTTCTTCTCTATATAACCTGTCTGTTCCGCTTGGATCATGGTTAAAGTCGTTGTGACGCCGTCTTTTACAATCGGAACCAATTCCTTCGTGAGACCTATCTTCTGATGTATATTTTCTGTGTACTCCATGACTTTCATTTTTATTTGAAGAATGGTAAGGCAAACTAGGAGGATACTTTGAAGGAAGATGTTTTTGCTCTTCCTGGACAAATTCTTGCCTTTTATTATCAGTTTGTGGTTTAGAGGAATTTTCCACTTTCACATCTGTATACACCTCCATCTGGAACCAACAAATAACAAAACCATTTTCACTATCCAGAACCCAAGCCAATTTAAAATAACCTATACCAGTAAACACTACAGCTAATTAAATATTAAAGCGCGTGTAAAGATGCCCACTAAGTGGCAACAAACAGCCCAAGACAACGGAAAATGGCAAGTTTTGGCAGAAGCCTTGACTCGAGGGAAGTTCTAGATATAACTTGAAATATAAAGCAATTCCATTGGTCCAGTGATTCTTATGAGCACAAGCGCCCTAGTGTGCCGAGATCTACTCTACCTGCGTCTTGATGACGTCGCGCAGCACATGCGAGTAGTTGCTGGTCTTGGCGGCGACGCGGTACTTGGTGCGGCGGCGCTTCATGTCGCGCAGCTCCGCCAGGATCTCCGCGCGCGACCGCTGCTGCCCGGCAGCGCTTGACTCACCTGTGTCGCTGCAAGGAAAATGGGGCAAGCGTTAATAAATGCTTTGCTTGTTAAATGAGTATAGTAAGTAATGGTATTAAACCATACAAACATTTATATATCATCAACAAACATTGAACTTGATACAAACACGTATTTTGTTTTTTTGTGTATTTTGTTTAAATTTTGATCAAATAAAATCATTTTCCAAATGCGTCCCATTTGAAAATGAAATAATTATAGCAGAGAAGATAGTTAGCTGGAAGTCACCGCTTTGTTTGTAAGTTTTGTTTTGACAATTCATAAGTGCTAATATGAAACCCAATTGAATAAAGAATATTTTGAGTTTGAGTTTGATCCATGTAGGTTACCCTAAATTTAAATGGTACCTTGGCAACGCCAGGTCCGACAGGTCATGGCAGGCGGGCGCGGCGGAGACCACGGCGTCGTGCAGCGCGCGCCGCTCGTCCGCGCCGTACCGCGCCTGCAGCCGCGCCAGCGACAGCGGCTCCAGCTCCCCATTCTCTGACACTTGGGTTGAGGAAACTCCTTTGTGATGGATTAGAAATTTAGAAGGAATTAAAATTAATTTTGAATATTAAAGGACATTAACTCGTACAACCATAGCAACTCTAAATGAATAAAGTTGTAAGTAAATAACTTAAATGTATGCACTTTTCATGTACTTTACAAACCTTCCTTGATCGCTTTCTATCCATCTAATTTTCTAGGTTTCAACCTCTTATAAGTTTATGATAATAATTGTACAGTCAAAAAAAAACAATACATCTTTATTAAGGAACTAGCGGCCGCCCGCGACTCCGTCCGCGTGGATTTCTTTTTTTCGAAATAAAAAGTAGCCTATGTTCTGTCTCAGGGTCTAAAGATTGTCTGTACCAAATTTCATCAAAATCGGTTGCGAGGTTTAAGCGGGAAAGCGTAACAGACAGACAGACAGACAGACAGACAGACAGACAGACAGACAGACAGACAGACAGACAGACAGACAGACAGACAGACAGACAGACAGACAGACAGACAGACAGACAGACAGACAGAGTTACTTTCGCATTTATAATATTAGTTGGGATATGGCATTGATTGTTGGGCTATACTATCAAGCAATGTAATTATAGTATGTCTAACTTAAAATAAATGGTTAATAAATTCTGTAAGCTAATTTATAAAGGATACTAGTTTGAAGAAAACAGTTTCACTGGATCAATGAGTATACAGAATACTGCAAAAATAATAATACAATTGAATTTCAGTTCAAATTAAGCATGTTCCGTGCATGCTTTGCAGTACAAGCTGTAGCATACTTGTTACCTTTCCTAAACGATGAGTCCATAGCAGCGGCTTTGTTAATTATTTGATTAATGTCCATTTTACCTGCAATATAACAACATCTTAAGTAGATGAATACACATAGATTACTAGGGGAATTTTCCCCACATGGGCTCCAAGACAGGCCTTTAATGTGAAAAAAAATACACAAAACGAAATAAATACAAAATTATAAAAAGTAATAATCAAATAATTACTCAATTTCACGAGAGAGCTGCTGCTAGTGTCTAGTGGATCTGGCAACAGGACATCTTCCTTGGAATAGCCATTAGCATTCAGCAGGCATTGTTGTTCATGAGTTCCACGTGAGCTGTCTGGAACCCTATGGTTTTCATTATATTTGCACCCAACCATAGGTTTACTCTGCAATGTAAACAAACGGTGAAAAACTCTTTAAAGACTATCAATTTTTTTTTCTATACGTTTTCAACTCTAATATGTTCTTATATCTTAAGAAGTAAAGCTAAGCTATTAAACCTCTAATAGTTGTTTACGATCCCATTGCAAATGCTGTAATATCATTGTCACTTCAGTTTCAATCTTTCCAATAAACATTTGCAATTTACTTATTTGTTGTTGTCTGTCTGCCATGTTGAAGATGTTAACTATTCAATCATATATAAAAGATTTAGAAAGACCAATTTTAAATGATCATTATTGGCAAAAATCCAAAGATATCCCTCTCAAAAAATTAAACACAACACACACCAAAGTGAATGACAGGTGACAGTGATACTATGACAGACAACAAGAAATGACAGCTCTTATCAAATGACAGTTCTAAAAGTTATTTAAGTGGCAACATTATTTTGACGTTTTTGGATGAAGCCATTCACTCACTCATTCATTTTCTTATCTGTGACTGTAAATTTAAAAAAGACGTGTTGGACGTCGGACGTGTGCTTTTGATTAGAACTTGTAAAATCTTTTGAATGTTCGAAAAATGGCAGATTCAGAGGTGATATTCTAATTTATCGAAGAAGTTTTCACTGCTAAACGACTGGCCTAACTAACATCTTCAAATATGTTTCCAGATTTTGAAGAAACTCAAAGATATACCATTTAGAATACAGACCGCAAGTTTGAAAGAAAGACGTGCTGTAATTCAGGAAATACAGGAGGTTTTATCAACGCCAGGTAGGTAAAACAGTCATTAGAGGGCATAAAGGCTGTCAGTAGGATCTATGTATAGTTATATGCTCGTTAGGGCTATATATCAGGCATTGCAAGTGGGGTGGGGGGTGTGTTGGTCTAGCTTTATTGATCCATTACCTGGAATGTTTTCCCAGATGCACTAGCCGTAACGACTGCGCACAGGGCTCTAGTGCATTCTAGGTCATGCCCTACATGTACATATTTTAAATAGAAATTCTCTAAGACAGCCCCAGGCTTTCAATTTGACTACATGTATAGAGGAACACACATAACCTATACAAGTCAAAGTTGCACTATGTTATTGTTATGAAATGTGATTTAACCTTATTCTTTATGTACAGAAAAATGTAGCTAATTTGACAATAAAGCCCATGTATAAATAAAGTGAGACATGTTATTTACCATTTACATTTAAATTCTTTATATATATTTTTTTGTGTTCTAACAGAAATATTCCTACTTTTTTAAAGATTTAATATATTTATTTTAAATAATCCTGTCCATACTATAGCCATCCATACACTTGTCGATACCAGTATAGAAATAAAAAGTTTTGAATTTTCTTTTATTATTAACAAATTGGTAAAATAATTTTCCAGTATTATGAATACATGATAATGCGAACCAAAACGTCTGATAAAGACTGACTGATAATGTTTTCTTTATTTTTCCCTCAAAATATGAACCTTGTAAGAATGTTTTGGTCGGACACTAATGTAACACAATTTAAAAAAAATTAAAGTTGACTCAAACTAAAAATCACCGCTCACATGACTATAATGGAAAAAAACTCTTATTTAAATTGAAGTCATACTAGAATTCTTTTGCACGTCAAATACATGAAAAACTTAACTTGCTTCCACACCAGATTTATGCTTATCAATAGTAAATGTTTACATTCAAGTTGAATCACACGTCCTGCACAATCACACATGTAAAGTAATGAAAAATACTATATAAATTGGGATTTATAAAAAGTTGATAAATTAAAACTTCTGCTGAAACTGGTATTATTATACTTATGAAAAATAAGTAAAATCAAAATTATGCAGCTATCCTTGATTTAATTGTATCTTTTATTTATTTATTTATTTAATCTTTATTGTACTACACAAAATATTGTACAAAAGGCGGACTTAATGCCTCATGGCATATCTTTGCTACTGATGTCTACAGGGGTTTTTTCATTTACTATAAAATATAATATAGTATTTTCAAAAAAAAATGGTTATTCTTTTTTTAGTTTGCTTACTGGTTTGGTAAACAAATAAGTCCTTAAGTAAAGCCTGTCATAGTTAGTTGTTAATTTTGGTTCAGCAAAATAAAAATTTAAAATGTCAATCTCCTTTTATCATATTTTTATCATGCTTGATGCTTGAAACCATTTGTTCACAATCGGTATGTCATTTTTTAGTATATTTCATTAGATTCATCAATGTTTATAAATTAGACCTGGATTAAAGACACTTACCTCAATTCATCTCTTGACTAGGTATCACTGAGCCGGCAGTGCGGTTCGTCTGCCGCGTGCTGGTGTCCACGCTGCACCGGTACCGCGACTCCACCTCCCAGTCGTACGTCAAGGCACTGCTCTCGTACCTCGCCGCGAACCACAGAGAATGGACTCTCAGGAACCTCCTGCCGGTCCTGCTCGACATATCCGAACAGCTGCGGAATACGTCCACTTCGTGAGTGTCATTTGTTGTTTAATGTCTGCGTTGATGTGAGGTTATCACATCTAATTTCTCAAAAGTCAGCTGTCTAATGGAAAGATGCTAGACATCTTCTTTTGTTCACCAGAATTTTATGTTACTAACCCTTTTCACATTATACATACTCAACATAGATTTCTATGTAACTCATAATGATTAGTTAACTCAACTACAACATTGAGATGTTTAAAATATAAGTAACAATTTCTTTTTTTCAGTAAAAGCATTTGCCAAAGTGGTCTATATGCTCTCCGTTGGACCACAGTGCTCGTAGAGGGCGCTCTAAAAGCCACTGAAGAAGATGGCGTCGACTACACCACACTCGTGCTCGCGCAAGCAAACTTCCTCGCTGTCGTTACTGCCTACGGCGATCAGAAATGCAACGACAAAGCTTACTCTATGGTCAGTTACTTGTTTTCTTTCTTACACTTAAGTGTTAATAGAAAATATAACTGAAGTCTAACATTGATCACTAACTTGAAGTAATTATTCCTGCACTGATAAATATACTACTAAAATTTAAGTGACATTGTCAGTCTCTTTTCTCACATGAAGTGTTAAGAAACATACAGGTAATTGTGTATTTGTCCATAGCTCCACCACTCGTGGAATGCCATCGGCAAGAGCAAGTACTCAAAGTGGACAGACGTGCTGGTGGCGCAGGCGGCGGACGCGGGCCCGCACGTGTGCGTCGCCTTCTCCGCGCTCTGCCGCCACGCCACGGACTGCGGGGAGGTCGACGACATCGCCAAGCACAAGGTACAATGCATGAGACTAGACTTCTCTATAAAATCATAAGAAATAAATAAATTATAAACACAACATAAATAACACAACGAGATTCAGGCATCTTTCCCTTAATTTGGCAATTTGCCCTATTACAAAAATATCCAAATCAGCCATATTTAGAGCGTACATATGTATATCGCTCTGCTATTTACTATTTAAAAAATGCCTGTGCAATGCATATTTTTCAATGTTTATTCGAAAGAATTATGAAGCTATGCTCTTATTCGCAGTTTTGATAAATGAAATAAAATATTCTTCCGGAAGTTTATCTAGCTATATATATTGTTTATGTTTACCAGCCAAAGATGTTGGAGAGCTTCACCAAAAGCCTGATATCGGTGAAGAGCCGTCCGAACGCAAACTACATCCGCGGCTGCGGCGCGCTGCTGCGGCTGCTGTCGCACGCGGAGGCGCACGAGACGCTGCTGCCCGCGCTGCAGAAGGCCATGCTGCGCAGCCCCGAGACCATCGTCGAGGCCGTCGGGGAGGTCGTGGCCAACCTCGATGTCGACCTAGATGGCGTGGCCGTCGATATCGGGAAGAGTCTGATTGGTGAGTAGTCAAGGGAGTGTGCTGTGAATGTGAAAAATATATTTATGGAAAGTTCAGAAGTTTGCGTAGTCCTGCAGTTGCGTTGAAATGCTTTCTGAAATTTAATAAAATGGCATTATGGTCTTGAGCCCAATAATTACAAAACGTTTGTGTCTGTTGATATGGACGGATCAGCTAATTTATTTTGCTTATTAAGTCATCCTTTAACCTCCTATAGAATGAGAGTTGATAATGTCGGAGCGTGTGCTTAGTGAACGTGCACTGCAAGGAGGCGTGGGCGCGCGGCGCGGCGGCGGCGGCGCTGCGGCGGCTGGCGCGGCGCGTGAGGGCGGCGGCGCCGGCGCGCGCGCTGCTGGCCGCCGCCTTCGCCGAGTACCACGGCGCCAGCGGCAAGCTCACCTCCAGCGAGGACAAGATCGCCGTGCTCAACGTACGTACTACGTCTACTACTCATGTATCTTGTTACGGGTGACTAATGCATCGAACATGAAATGTGAACAAAAGTCACAAACCATTATTGTCAAATAATGGTTTGCTTACCTACCTGGCTAGATGAACATGATTTGCATTCATACAACTACTTATAACTGTTCTTAATTTGAAACGTTTTTTTCCATTTCAAACATTAAAACAGTCTGAGATTATCTCGAATTGGTTTCGTGACTTCGATCAATCAAATGGGTTTAAAAAATTAACCTACATGGATACAAGTAAAAGTCGGTTTCAAAAAGCCAAGTTACCAGGACTAGTGTTGTGATATGATGTGTGTGTCGCAGGCGGTGAGCACGCTGACGGAGATGGGCGTGTCGGGCGCGGACCGCGTGGCGCTGGCGCAGGAGGCGGGCGCGGGCGTGGCGCGCGTGCTGGACAGCGAGTCGCACGAGCGCACGCTCTGCGCCGCGCTGGACGCCGCGCGCCTGTGGTGCGCGCCGGAGACACCCGCCGCCTCGTCCACCACGCTGCCCGACAAGATCATCGATATTGTCAAGGTGAGGTTCAACTTATAATGTAAAGTGTTACGTCTTATAGGAATGGAAGCGACCGAATGTTCGCAACAAACAAAAGTGTAAAGTAATAAAATCTCTAATTATCACGGTTTAAAAAATACTTATTGTCATTCAAAATCAAAATCAAGTTTTTTTTTTGTGTTTTTAAAAAAATAAATTTTTTTGTCGTATTATACCTCGGAAAACGTATCACTTAGAGCTTTGATTACTTAACACTTTTTGCTTATATTAACTTACTCTGTCGATTGACATGCATTTCATCATTAGCTGCCAAAACTTAATAGAATTTTTCAAAATAGCGGACTGTTTAGGATGCCAACTAGGTTCGATGCTGTTTAACGATGGCTCGATTATTTATCAGTTCTGGACTTAATTAGAATATATAACGCCCGCATCCGATAGGAATGTCACTTATACACCAGTATATAAATTCCAGAAAAACCTCACAGCGCGCAACACCCCGCAACCCGTGCGATGCGCGTACGCGTCACTGCTGGCTAACAGCATCTGCGCGGGCGCGGTGGCGCCGCCGCAGCAGGAGGCGCTGCGCCCGCTGCTCACCGCCAGCGTCGAGAAGGCCATCCAGCAGCCGCTGCAGGTATATAAAATTTAAGATAATAAATCGGTCTATTGTGACGTTTTAATTAAAGTAAATAAATAAAATAAAAAACACTACATCAATAGAAACATTAACTACTCCCATAAGAAGATATGATGTACTGTCGAGTAAGTACCTAATCCAATTGTTTTACTTTGTATTATTCACTTTTAACCGCCCTTGTGTCAGGGACATAAGCGCTCCTATTGAACAGCAAATGTTTACCTTGCTAGACGCACGGCTGACCTTACAAGTTGCCAATTCAAGTCTGGTAGAAAGCAATCTGAAACGACGATAGAGATAATCGAGGCTCGGGACTGTCTGGCAAAACCCAGCCATATTTTTGTGAAATTATAACTAGTTGAAGCAAAGTATACCACATCAAGGGGCTTTAACAATTAAAAACAAATGATTATTATTTCTCCCCAGCCGCTTGTGGTGTGCGAGGGCATCAGCGGCATGTTGGGGCTGGCAGCGCTGGACAGCGACGGGTCGCTGCCGACTCGTACTGCGCTGTGGTCGGCGCTGACTCACGCCGACAAGGCCGTGCTGCTGCACGACCGCGTGCTGCACGCTGCGACCGACGACGGTGAGTGCCGCCGCTCGCCCGCTGACTCGACGCCGACACACCGCAGGCGGGGGGCCCTCCTCATGTAGCGATATCTGGCTATTATTTTATTTATTTAATTTTTTTTCGAAAACCAACAGCAAATATTACAAGTAAAAAAAATAACTAAAATTATAACGATATAGCCATTACAGGTATTCGCATATGGATATTATCGTGATATAATGAAATGATATTTTCAGCAACGTCAAAATGGGCCTCGCGAATGTCACAACTTTATTATATACATTTTTGTTCTTGTTGTATTACTTTTGGAGGCACACTAAATTTACAACGGTCAGATCTCGCTACTCTGGGTTGGACCTTCACCTGCTCTGTGCCCCGGGCCGGGAGGAGCCCTGACACCTCTTTTTAATTGTATGTGCGTCATCTGGGGTGCAATTATGCTCCGCCACCGTAATCTCAAAGCGATTGAAATGCAATGCCAATCGTAAAGCGATATCGCTTGAAATTCGTATTATGCTAACCTCCTATGTTGCATTCATGTTGCATTAGGATCTAAACTGTGTCTACATTTTAGTGATACCATGCCTGAAAAATAAATTGCTCAAAAAGGCTGTTTTCGATTACAATAATAGAATTTTAAAGAAACCAATTGATATTTGGTGGTCTTTGCCACAGTAAATCAAAGAAAGAAAAAGTTCAAACGTCACGATGACAAATAAGAAACGTAAACATCGTAAATAATTCAAAGGTGAATAAATATGTTATTATGTGTTTAACCGTGTTTAGGGGCCTAAAAAGTGCTAAAAATGTAAGATGTGAAATAGTAAGTATGTACCAATCTTATTTTTTTACTAATTTTATTAAGTCAGTCAAGAACATTTTACAAATATGTGATAAGTTTCTAATCATATTAGCCACTTCAAAAAACGACCGCTAAAGCAGGATTTTGCCCGTTCTAATTACATCTATTTTTCTTTCGTCATGTGTACTTGTGGTAGTACATGATTTGAATTTAATAATAGAAGTAACCTCTCATTTCGAAAAGTAAATATTTTTTGAAGTGGTGCCTTTGTTCTTTTGATATTTTTCAGAATCAAGTAAACAATAGCTGCTGGGTCACAAACTTCAGGAGTCAATGTTGTACCACATTGTATTTATTGAATTGCCATTAAGACCTTGCTCTAGAACACTGTCATTGAAAAGAAGGACAAGAGCTGATGCTGTTAAGGATGGAGTGGGATAGTCTAAGGTATCTAATCAACATAATGTTAGTTTTGTCTAAAGTAACTTAGATGTAAATTACTGGGACTAATATTTATTTATTAACTTATTCAGGATAAAAGTAAAACTTTCATTTATATCAATTCTAATTGTTATTTAATTAAGGCTCCACAACATAATTGATACAAAAATGTTATTAAATTTCCTTATAATGTTCATAATAGAAATTAAAAAGTGAAAACATAACTTTAAAATTATAGTAATAATATTAATATCTCTGTTATTTTTCAGCTCGTCCGGGTCTTGACTCAGTATGTGAAGCAAGGGTGTATTCTGCGGCTTCAATCAGCACATGTTTGCGCTGAGGCAAGTGATGCTGAACCAGAACCTGAAATAAAACCAATTCAATCAGAAGTTATTCAATTTTTTTCTTGTGCAAATCTTGACCCTTGAAAATATAGCTGTGACAGATATAATTTTTGTTCAATGTTAATGCATAACATGTATAAAAATAAAGTTATTTATTTTAAAACAGATATTTTATTTCCCTGTATACTTAGGTACTTATCATAATCATCATCTGCTCCCAGTTGCTTCCTCGGCCATTGCCTTGGAGCCCAGAGAACACTTTTTTATTTATTTATTTATCTTTTACAAAAATCTGTGTATAACAGTGCAGTGTTCCACAAAACTGCTTTGACTATGATCCGGAATGGTCAAGCCTAGTTATTAGTAAGTAAGTCTGTACTGGAAGTACTTACTAATATTGGGTAATCACATTAGATATACTATTAAGGTCTTGATGCACACTGAAAGCGCTTTAAATGTTTTGAAAATGTATGATAAAGATAGGTTTTAAAAAAATTACCTCTCATACTTTGCTGGTCCTCTTGCATGGCTTTTTAGATTTAAATCACCTTCATAAAGTGCTCTGCAAAAACCTGAAAACAAGTATGTAGATAAATTCACTATAATGAAAGATAACTAAAAAAATATTGAATTTTATTTCAGTTAGTTCTAGTTAGTTATTGGTGTGGTTTAACGAAATTAAGAACCACAACCCGTTTTTATCTTCATATTTGGTAGTTGAAATAGTAGAATTACCAAGAAAAACTGGTGACTGAACTTTTATTTCCTAAAGTGGGAGTTAGTCATAGGAGTTAGTGCTTATTTTCACTAAAAATCTTAGTGTAAGAATATATTTATGCCAAACATTGCTGAGGCAAATACTTAAATAGGCAGCATTGTATAAATACCTTAGTCTGGGCATTAAATATTTTTCTTCTGTGCGCCGATATCTATCCTCAAACGCCTTGACGGAAAGGTCCAATGCATCACATATTTCATCACATTCATATCAACATTTTGAGTGTTTTTGGCTACTGACGCATGTCCAATGCATGTGCAAGCTCTATGTAGTCCATAATTAATCCAAAACAAGCCATTTAACACTTTTATGGTAAAGAAAATGCAAAAGCGATACAGCAAAATCACCTTTTTCACTTGATATGTCTGTATCGCGTTTAATGACAGATAATCAATCTTGAAGCGATCCACATCAATGTCAAAAGTTGATCATAATACGAACTTATCGAAGATGCTGAAGCAACATCGTTGCGATACGGGAGGATAATGCGAAACTGGCGTAAATGTCAAAGTGACAGCTCGACGCACGATGCTACAGCGACATCTTTGCGATTTGGTTGCGATACAGAGAGCATAATGCGAAACTGACGTAAATCTCAAAGCGACATCGCGGCGACATCGTTTTTTGTTAGCATAATTGCACCCCTGTAGTCTGTTCTGTGTTCCTCCCTTCCGACCGTCCCTTTAATTTCCTTTTTATAATTATTTGGCTAAGTATTGGCTAATACGTATCATTATGTCATATGTACATATGAAGTGCTTCTTATCTTATATATCTGATACTAACATTATTACACTGTAATTCTGAGTGTTTTAATATTTCTTATTTTTCAGTAAAATTGTTAAGAAATGCAACACGATAATGCCCGATTCCAGGCGCTTGTATAATGTGATATAACCGCTTATAGTCGTAGAGGCCCTCCCCGTTTACTTTGTTTTTGTTCAGACTACCGGGTTGCACTATAACATTTACCCCTTTATAGCCCTAATACAGGTGGCGGCGCTTTGCAGCAAAGTGCTGCAGCAGTACCGGAGCGTGGCGGAGGAGGCGGGCTCGCCCGTGTGCCGCGCGCTCGTGCTGGTGCTGCTGTCGCCCGTCAAGCCCGTGCGCGCCGCCGCCCTGCACCACGCCAAGGCCCTGCTCGCCGGGGAGGACCGGGCTCACATCGCCAAGCATCTGGTGGCCAAGCTGAACGAGGTGCTGGACGAGGGCAAGATATTCACAAGCAAGGAGAAGTCGCCGCCGGAGGGCGAGAGGGGCCCCGACGTCACCGGCAAGATGATCCTCGACTGTGTTCAGGCGCTGTGCTCGTATAGAGGTGAGATTTGCTCCTTTATAATTCAGTCAAATTAGTTTTTGTCATAACCACGTCGTTATGATGTACATATGTATGTTTCTTAATTCTATTCATAGTTTTCTGAAAATCCGCGCTTTATCATACTTCAGCTTTATAAGCCCAGTCTGATTCTTTGTTTTTGGTATTAATTTATATCATTTTTGGAACTTTTTAGATTACCCTGAGGTAGACGCGCAAACTCTGGCCATCGAAATATTACCATCCTGCCATCATCCGCTTGTAGTAGCAATCAACAAACGTGCCTGGCGCAAGGTACGTACTAGCAAATTGGTTATCAAAATGTTTCTATTGCATTTAAATTCGAAACCAAATTCTATAAATGATTGTGTGGCGTCTTCCCAGGTTTGTTCACATCTGAGGCTGGACCCACAGAAGTTGGTAGGGCTGTATGCCAGCACGCTGACCAGTACCTACGTCGATGGATTTGTTCCTAATGAGGTAAGTTGCCTTCGGTGGCATTAACTTTTTTCCAGTGAAACATACGTAGTCATTGTGGGTGCAATAGCTGGCAGCGTGGTATCATTACACTAAAATATGTTATATCTCTACTGAAGCAAGCAGCATAGTTTGTTTTTTAGGGTTCCGTAGCCAAATGGCAAAAAGAAGGAACCCTTATAGATTCGTCATGTCTGTCTGTCTGTCTGTCCGCCAGTCTGTCACTTTTTTCCGAAACTATAAGTACTATACTGCTGAAACTTAGTGAGTGGTGGATGTATTCTGTGAACCGCAACAAGATTTTCATACGAAAATAGAAAAAAAAATGGCGGTCCCCATAGTTACAACTGAAACTTTAAATATTTTTTTTCATTGAACATATACGTGTGGGGTATCTATAGATAGGTGTTTAAAAATGATATTGAGGTTTCTTATATATTTTTTTTCTAAAGTGAATACTTTGCGTGAGAGACCCTTCCAAAGTGGAAAAATGTGTCCCCCCCCCCCCCCCCCCCTCTAACTCGTAAAATAAGGGGATGATAAAACCAAAAAATATATATAATGTACATTGCCATAAAAACTACAAACGAAAATTGGTTTAAACAAAATCTAGTAAGTAGTTTTTTTAATACGTCAAAAATAGAATTTGTACGGAACCCTCAGTGCGGGAGTCCGACTCGCACTTGGGCAATTTTTGTTTATTGTCTCCACAATTCACGTAATGCGTTTGGTTGTCAGACGATGAGCAACGTGGTTAGCACGCTGGTGGGCGCGCACGCGGAGGCGCTGGCGGGCGGCGCGCTGGCGGCGGCGCTGGCCGCGCTGCGGGACCCGGCGCTGCTGCGCGTCACGCGCGACGAGTACTTCACCTACCTCACGCCCGACGGCGACCTCTACGACAAGTCCGCTGTGCCAGGGTATGTGCACGTCACGATACACTTGTACCCCGTCCAACCCCCGTTGTCCCGCACTTATAGTGGAGTGCCGTAAGGTTTATACCTCGGAATCCAGGGCCAGTCAATGAATCTGAATAAAAAATTCGAAAATATGTTTTTAATAGTACATAGAAAAATGTAAAAAAAAAATTTTTACGCGCTCTCTTTTTTTTTTATAAACAATTTTTAATTTTTTGGAGTTTTTGTTAGCTCTAAGGCAAATTATTTGCATATATCCACGTTCAAGACGTACAGGGGCCTTGGTTAAACGAAGAAGATATTTATTAAAATATAACTAGCGGTCGCCCGCGACTTCGTCCGCGTGGATATCGGTTTTCATTATACGAATGTTTTTTCCCGCTAACTCCCGTTCCCGTGGGAATTTTGCAAAATCCTTTTGCAACTAAACATTAAGTTTACTAAGGGACATGCATGCAAAATTTCAAGCGTCTAACTTAAGTAGTTTAGATTTTTCATACAAACTTCCACCCCCCCATTTCAGGGAAGTGGGGGGTTGGAATGGGTCAAAAAGTAGCCTATGTTACTCTCCATCCCTTCAACTATCTCCACTTAAAAAATCACGTCAATTCGTCGCTCTGTTTTGCCGTATTTTTTTAAGATAATCTAATAATTAACATTGATGTTACTCTGCACATATAATTTATTACAGATAAAATTAATTCTTTCACGGCAAAACGGAGCGACGAATTGACGTGATTTTTTAAGTGGAGATAGTTGAAGGGATGGAGAGTAACATAGGCTACTTTTTGACCCATTCCAACCCCCCACTTCCCTGAAATGGGGGGGTGGAAGTTTGTATGAAAAATCTAAACTACTTAAGTTAGACGCTTGAAATTTTGCATGCATGTCCCTTAGTAAACTTAATGTTTAGTTGCAAAAGGATTTTGCAAAATTCCCACGGGAACGGGAGTTAGCGGGAAAAAACATTCGTTTAATGAAAACCGATATCCACGCGGACGAAGTCGCGGGCGACCGCTAGTTATATTTTAATAAATATCTTCTTCGTTTAACCAAGGCCCCTGTACGTCTTGAACGTGGATATATGCAAATAATTTGCCTTAGAGCTAACAAAAACTCCAAAAAATTAAAAATTGTTTATAAAAAAAAAAAAGAGAGCGTGTAAAAATTTTTTTTTAACATTTTTCTATATACTATTAAAAACATATTTTCAAAGTTTTTATTCAGATTCATTGACTGGCCCTGGATTCCGAGGTTTGACCATTTTTATGCCTTACGGCACTCCACTATTAGGGCTGGCGGTATTTCCCGTGAGACAAAAACGTGTAAAAAAAAAAAAGAGTCCACAGCAGTAGCGACACCGGTTACGAATGCAACATCTCGAACATATCCGACACCTTTGTAAAACTATGTCGCGTCCGAAGCTTGGTTCCTCGTAACTTTTGACATTCCGATTCCATTCATTCATCCATTTATCATATAATTTTATGTTTTGTTCTTAAAATTCGTTGAATAATTTAACAGTACCAAAGTATCATATTTTTTTATGTCATACCCAAGTTCGAACCAATCTTTACGTTATACCACGACTCCTCGATACAGGAACGAGGACAGCAAGGAAATGAACCTGAAGCGCGAGAGCAAGGCGTACAGCTACAAGGAGCAGCTGGAGGAGCTGCAGCTGCGCCGCGAGCTCGAGGACAAGAAGCGGAAGGAGGGCAAGATCAAGGAGGTAGGATTGATGACAAGCGCACGAAAATTGTTATAAATTTAGTTTTTCAGATAACTTGACTATTGAAGCTAAGCCGTACCTCATTACGTGTACAATTAAAAACTCCTTTTTTTAAATCGGTTAAAAATAGATAAAACTTGTTGCAGGTTCCTCTGTCAGCGAAGCAAAAAGAAGCTATCAAGGCTCAGCTTGCAAAAGAAAGCGCTATCAGGCAAAGATTGAGCGAGGTGGGTGTATACTGTATACAGTTAGTTTTTTCAAGTTGTGTTCATGATGTGTATTTATTTAATCATCATTAACATTTAAAAAAACATCTTTTTATGGCCAAAGGAAAATGTGTATTTTTTAAATATAATTAGTAAATCATGTTACCCGTTGACGTCAAACGCTCTTTACCCTTGCAGCTGAACACGCGCGTGGTGGTAGCTGTGGGTCTGATCGGCGCGGTGCAGGCAGGGTCCCCGACGGCGCTGGGTCTGCGCGCGCGCGCCGTGCTGGGCGCCGAGCTGGACGCGCTGCGCAGCCCGCTGGCGGCGCCGCGTCTGCTGCGCCTGTTCCCCGCGCACCGGCCCGCGCTGCTGCCCCGCCACGAGCTGCTGGGCGACACCGTCGCGCGGCTCACGCTCAGGTACGGGAAGAGCGGCGATGTATGTGTAATATACGCATGTATGTGGAGTATCCGGCGCTATGTATTTTAGGAGCTCGATGGCGCAGTGGTTGGCGCGCTCGGCCTGTGAATGCAAAGTTAAGCAACTCTTTCAGAGGCCAGTCATCGAGTAGGTGACCGAAACATTGAATTTCGAGCTTCGTAAGGCACGTTAAGTTGGTCCTGCGCCTGATCTCTCTACGTCGTGTCGGATTACTGTCCCACCGAACTATCAGAATGAGGGAATAGGGAGTGCACCCGTTCTTGCGCACTCCCTTGTGTGTATTATTATTATGTATTGCCCATTTACCATCGTCACATCTCCTTGACAAATAAATCACTCCCTGTAACCAGGTTACACAAGCCCCAGTGCGACATCGACCCGAGCTGGGAGGAGGAGGACCTGGACCGCGCCACGATCCGCGCCATCAACTGGATCCACGCCGTCACCGCCGGCGTCAAGCTGCCCGACGAGGCGGACGAGGACGCGCCGCGCGTCGTCAACTACTTCAGCGCGCCCGGCTTCTGCTACGTCTTCCCGCTGCTCAAGCAAGGTAAGTTGGTCCTTCGATCATTGCATGTTCTTCATTTTCCTTATATTGCACTTAGAGATGAATTTATATGATATACTTTAATCTTGCGGACATTACTGACGGAAAAAAAATCTTACGCCAACCCTGAAAAACCTTAATCATAATCGGAACTAGAGCTATGTACCCCCTAGCCCCAAACTAATTTTGAAACTATGTACTATGGATGCTGGGAAACGGATAGTCATACATTTTAACATCCATGACTCGAGTACAGATGCCGATGTTCATCATACAAACATTTGCCCCTAGCGGGACCACTTGACCAACGGGCCCGTTAATTAACGTTTCATATGTTTCTTTTTATTCTGTTGTTCCGTATTCCTAAGTTGTGATGATGTACATTTCTAAACTCGTGCATACCAATATCGTGTTTCACTACAGGTCTGACGCGGGCGGCGGTGCGCGCGGACGAGGCGTGCATGGTGAACGGGCTGGGCGTGATCGCGCACCACGCCGCGCTGCGCGACGCCGCCGACGCCGCGCTGCATCCCGCGCTCTTCCCCATCGACCACATGTTCCGGCTGCTCATAGACCTCATCAGTGAGTATAGTTCGCGTCACATAAAGCGAGTCTTTAGGGGGGTTGTGATTGCGAAGCGGGAGGTCGAATGATGAAACAATGGCGCCTTCCTCCTCGTCCACACCTCATATCGATATTTGATATTCCAACATTAAATATGAATTCAAACATTAAACACAAATGTTTATCCCACAGTTACTATTGATCTTTTAACAAATTATGACAGCTTATTGAAACTAAAAGAGTATTTATTTGACAATACAGAAATGTGACGTCACAATTCAGTATTTCATACAGTTTTTGACATTTAACAAAAGTAGGTTAATTGACCTGTCTCAGCCAAATACCGTATTCAATCGTGTAAAAATATTATGTAATACCCTCCTAGCCGAATTCGGCCACGGCGGCCCATCTTACGATTAGCTAAGTACGCAGGATATATTATAAAAAATAACTGACCCACTTACTGGTAAAATTTAACTCGCGAATTCGTTCCACACCCGACCTAATCTCTGTGAGTGCGGCAGATCGTTGATGAACTTATTTTTGCGCCCGAGGCCCACACACGGTCGCGGGTTTAGCTGGCCCGCGGAGACATGGTGCGTCAAAGCATTCCCCTCCGGAAAAAAAAAAGATGGTTGATGTGATGAAGCTTGTATGTGTGTCAGGCAGCAGCTCGGGGCGCGTGCAGGCGGCGTGCACGGTGGCGCTGCTGGAGACGGCCCGCTGCGCCGCGCGCGGGGCGCTCACGCCCGCCGACGTGTCCTGCCTGCTCGCCGGCCTGCAGAACCCGCTCGAGGTACGCACATACAAACACCCATACACACAGTGACACACCCGTACACATTCAAACAAACTCACACACGCACACACAAAATATAAATTGGAAATTGTTTTAACACCATTCAATAGACTTGCTATATTTTAAACGTAAATATGAAGTATTTTGTTGAAAAATAGTTATGAAATTAGTATCATCATTTAATATAACATACACATAGTATATTATTTTTATTCAAAATTGATCCTAGTGTTTAACATTGTAACAGGTGGTTCGCGATGCGGCCCTTCGCGCGCTTCTATGTGTTGTCGAGTGCCTACCTGCTATGCTGGAAGACCCAGAATACGCGCTGCAACTCACTAAGAGATTGTTGATCGCCACCTTTGACGTGTCTGAGGATAACAAGTGAGTTTTGTTATTTTATTTTTTGATGAAATGAAATAATAATGAAATAATGATTTATTTAGCAATTTGATTCACTTAGTAAATTCTTTTGCACGTCAAAACTTTTTTACTTTACCAGCGCCTCGACGTGAATGGCCTGCTGAGAAGAGACGCCGCAAGAAACTCAGACAGTTTTGCCTTTTTTAAAAATAAATTTCAATTTTACAATTATGTCAAATATAACTTAAAAATAAATACAAAATAAGTGCGGCTGAGCAGATTAACATGTCCATGCATATTTATCATTGAAATATGATGATATGATATGATGAATCTCTTAGTTATTTATATTCAATAAAATCTTCATATCTCAATAAAATCTTGGGCTCACTAAAAGCTAGTCCAAAATTGTAAGAATCGAATGAAATTCCATACCTTTTGAAGAACAATTGAAACCTACATGTATACAAACACATTTAAAGATGAACTTTACTGCTTCGACAGTAAGATAAAAGTCAATGTGTATGTAATATGTATACATGTTGGTGCTCGTGACTGTCCACGTTGGATACATTCCCCCGTGTTCAACCGCTCGGTTACCTCTCAGAGCGCTAGCTACGGAGCTGTGGAGCCAGCTGCCGCTGGCGCAGCAGTGGAGCCGCGAGCCGGAGCTGGTGCAGCTGGTGCTGGCGGACGTGCAGCACCCGGCCGACGCCGTGCAGCGCGCCGCCGCGCTCACGCTGGCGCACCTCGTCGAGAAGGACGACGACCCCGCCGCCGCCGACAGGGTGCTCGAGCGCCTGCAGGATCTGTACAGGCAGAAGTTGCCGGTGAGAAATTAAAAACATTATATTTTTCTTGTTAGGGAATGTTTTACACACCCCGTAGTGAACAAAACGTGTTCGTTTTGCATCCTACTAAACTCACACGGTTTGAAAATACATACTTAATTTTCAGTACTTAGCTTCGAGTTGATCGTTTCTTACCCGCTCCGAAGATATTTATTTATTTTATTTATTTATTTGGAAAATAATTAAACGGGAAGATCCCAATTACATAATTACTCAATACACACTTACAAGCTAACATCAACTTGGTTTAACATGCATTTTACGTTATCTGTAAAAATATCGAAGTCGGGATGCAATAGCATGTTCACCTTATAAACAAATGTCTGTGAATCGACAGTGAGTTTTACTTTTGTGTCAGCTCGACACCAACTCTTGAAGAGGAGAATCCTATTTTGTAAAAGTACTTCCATCACTAGTTTCGCATAATGTTTTGAATTTGAACTTATGGATTTAGTATTTTCGTGTTGGTGTTTCCGATAGATATGCATTTATTTAAATTTCAATCTCATCGCGTTTTCGGGACACGGCCCGTGATATATGATCTCTAACCGCTCCCGTGTCGGTGCCGTTCCCAGCTGATCCCGGCGAAGCTGGACCAGTTCGGTCACGAGGTGGAGGGCGCGGTGGACGAGTGGGGCGGGCGGCGCGGCTGCGGGCTGGCGCTGGCGGCGCTGGCCCCGCGCCTGCGCGCGCACGCCGTGCCGCAGGCCGTCACCTTCTTCGTGCACACCGCGCTCGCCGACAGGCACGAGCAGGTCCGCGCGGATATGCTCGACGCTGCTATGGCGATCGTCGATCTGCATGGGAAGGTATGTCGAAAAGTTCTTACAACTTTCCTACTATATACACATATATTTTTTTTGTCGAAGCCGAACACTTTTATTCAACGTATACTTTTATTCAACATAAATAGATCCATGAAAGCAGCGGACTCAGGCGACACGCTAGCTCGTTTGCCGACTCTGACATAAAAAATAAAATAAAAAAAGGATGTAAAAAACTAGTTTACACACTACATCAGAGAATTTATTTATCCCCCAGCAGATATCAGAAATACTCATAAACATCTTGAGATCCCCAATTTTTTATAATGTAGGTGTGTTTCATAGGTATGAACTTAAAATGTGTTTACTTGCTCTTAATCTGAAACGATGAAGGTTTTGATAAATTATAAGAAAAATATTGATTGGATCTAAACTACTATTGTGTCTTGTGGTGTCGTAGGAGACGATCAGCAGCCAGCTGCCGGTGTTCGAGAACTTCCTGGACAAGGCGCCGAAGTCGGGCGGGTACGACGCGGTGCGGCAGAGCGTGGTGCTGCTGGTGGGGTCGCTGGCGCGCCACCTGGAGCCCGGCGACGCGCGCATCAAGCCCATCACGCTGCGCCTCGTCGCCGCGCTCTCCACGCCCAGCCAGCAGGTAAACATACACTCACGCGCACACGCAAGAACGCATAGGCACACACACATACACGCACTTTTAGTTGTGCGCAGTCAACAGCTCCAAAATTGCCTTCCGAATCCGTGGTCTAGTCATTTTTCTGTAGCATTTTTGACGATTAATAAGTGCTTTTAAGAAGCCTATATTAATAAAAAATATTTTGATTTGATTAAAAGTCAAATTTTCACATTTTTGCACTCTACAAAAAACTAATTAATGATTCAGCAGGACTGATTTTCTTCATTTCTTTAAATTAGGCCTGTGGCCCACTTGATGGCAAGCGGTTATCGTCGCCGAGGATGTACATTGGGCATGGTATCAATATACCATGCCCTACCCAAACGAGCATATATTAAAATTCCTCGACCTGCAGGTGCAAGAGGCGGTGAGCAACTGTCTGCCGCACCTGGTGAGCTCGCCGGCGCTGGAGGACGAGATCCCCGCCATCATGAACAAGCTCATGAAGCAACTTCTCACCGCTGAGAAGTACGGCGACAGAAAGGTACGTACCGCCATTCACCACCCCCATTATCATTGTAAAACACACTTTCTTCGGATACTAAAATATATAAAATGTCAGCTTATATGCGAGAAAATATTTTTGTGGTGAGCAAGATGTAGCCTGAATGCCTGCCTGTTCGCATGTAACTTGAGCGCGGGCTATGTTCGGATGCGGGCGCGAGTGCTACCGTCACGAATGCGTTTCGACGCGAACACTATTATTAAATAATATAATACTATAGTAATAGTATATTAATAGTAGTAGTAGAACTATTATTAAATAGTATGCAAGTGTATTTGAAATTTAGTGACCGCGGTCGCGAGTTTTATGTGTTTCAACCCTAACGTGTAACATGAACCCCAATGATTTCTATTCACTCTTACCTTATAGATAATGGCTTATTACCAAAAATCCTCATTTGTATTTTGCATTATGTCTGAATGATTTCATATTGCTATTATTGATACTATTGGTCTCCTTGCTCAGGGTGCAGCGTACGGTATCGCTGGTATCATCAAGGGGCTCGGAATCCTCTCGCTGAAACAGCTCGACGTCATGGGCAAACTGACTGAGGCCATTCAGGAAAAGAAGAATTATAAATACCGTGAAGGTATGATGTGTTGTTTTAATCATTAAATTATTTGTTTTTTTGCATGTCTTTTGTTTTGGTATCAGTGTTAAATATTGTGTGAAAAATAAAAACAAGAGATAAATTTGAAAAATTTCGTAACATTTGGATGTTTCATATTTTGACCGCCTATTGTCATGCGTATAAAGTTTGATGTTGTGCAAACCGCCAATGATTTACATATTGTTATTATGTGGCAGGCGCGCTGTTCGGGTTCGAGATGCTGTGCCACAAGCTAGGCCGGCTGTTCGAGCCGTACATCGTGCACGTGCTGCCGCACCTGCTGCTGTGCTTCGGCGACGGCTCGCAGTACGTGCGCGCCGCCGCCGACGACACCGCCAAGCTCATCATGAGCCGCCTGTCCGCGCACGGCGTCAAGCTGGTGCTGCCCTCGCTGCTGCAGGCGCTGCAGGACGACAACTGGCGGACCAAGGCCGGTCAGTATCCCCCGCAGTAGCACCAGCTACACCGCCGAGCTCATCATGAGCCGCCTGTCCGCGCACGGCGTCAAGCTGGTGCTGCCCTCGCTGCTGCAGGCGCTGCAGGACGACAACTGGCGGACCAAGGCCGGTCAGTATCCCCCGCAGTAGCACCAGCTACACCGCCGAGCTCATCATGAGCCGCCTGTCCGCGCACGGCGTCAAGCTGGTGCTGCCCTCGCTGCTGCAGGCGCTGCAGGACGACAACTGGCGGACCAAGGCCGGTCAGTATCCCCCGCAGTAGCACCAGCTACACCGCCGAGCTCATCATGAGCCGCCTGTCCGCGCACGGCGTCAAGCTGGTGCTGCCTTCGCTGCTGCAGGCGCTGCAGGACGACAACTGGCGGACCAAGGCCGGTCAGTATCCCCCGCAGTAGCACCAGCTACACCGCCGAGCTCATCATGAGCCGCCTGTCCGCGCACGGCGTCAAGCTGGTGCTGCCCTCGCTGCTGCAGGCGCTGCAGGACGACAACTGGCGGACCAAGGCCGGTCAGTATCCCCCGCAGTAGCACCAGCTACACCGCCGAGCTCATCATGAGCCGCCTGTCCGCGCACGGCGTCAAGCTGGTGCTGCCCTCGCTGCTGCAGGCGCTGCAGGACGACAACTGGCGGACCAAGGCCGGTCAGTATCCCCCGCAGTAGCACCAGCTACACCGCCGAGCTCATCATGAGCCGCCTGTCCGCGCACGGCGTCAAGCTGGTGCTGCCCTCGCTGCTGCAGGCGCTGCAGGACGACAACTGGCGGACCAAGGCCGGTCAGTATCCCCCGCAGTAGCACCAGCTACACCGCCGAGCTCATCATGAGCCGCCTGTCCGCGCACGGCGTCAAGCTGGTGCTGCCCTCGCTGCTGCAGGCGCTGCAGGACGACAACTGGCGGACCAAGGCCGGTCAGTATACACGAGAGAAGCTCTTCGAAATATGAACCCTATCACGTTTTTCTAAGGCTCACTTTTGACTAACTATATCCACTCTTTCAAAAAGTATATTTTTCAGTCCATCCTATTATTTAAGCGAACAAATCGATTGCCGTTTGGAAGTGTGACAATGCTTAATAAATACCGTTAGCACTTGTATACTCAGATGGACCTAGATTTAGGCATTGTTACCGCTCTTTTTATGTAATCTAGTGACGTCAGTAGAGTAGCAGACTAATAGGACTGCATCGTCCAACACCGAATGATCCAATAAGAAGGATAAAATTAACCCTGGTGTGTGTGTGTGTGCGCAGGTTCAATCGAGCTGCTGGGCGCGATGGCGTACTGCGCGCCGAAGCAGCTGTCGTCGTGCCTGCCGTCCATCGTGCCCAAGCTGATCGAGGTGCTGAGCGACTCGCACATGCGCGTGCAGGAGGCCGGCGCCGAGGCGCTCAAGGTCATCGGCTCCGTTATCAGGAACCCCGAGATTCAAGGTATCGTCGTCATACGTCCTGCGATAATAGTTTACCACTGTAATTGTGACCTTACTCCCTTTTAATACCGACGAAATTGAAAAATATAACATTTAGTGACTCTTAACTTATATGACTACTAGCGGCCGCCCGCGACTCCGTCCGCGTGGATTTCTTTTTTTCGAAATAAAAAGTAGCCTATGTTCTGTCTCAGGGTCTAAAGATTGTCTGTACCAAATTTCATCAAAATCGGTTGCGAGGTTTAAGCGGGAAAGCGTAACAGACAGACAGACAGACAGAGTTACTTTCGCATTTATAATATTAGTTGGGATGTGATCGATATCCCGTCAAGAACTATAGGCACCGTGCAGAAACTAAAGAGGGCGCTAAAATCCCGATTTTTTTCTGTGGTATGAAAGTTTCGAATGAGTCATTAGATGGCAGAATAAGGCACCGTGTTTTTCCGTGGTTTGACAGTAGAATTACCGACATTGAGACTTAAAAGTTTTGAATATGAGTCACGAGATGGCAGAGTCATCGCTACGCACGGTGCCTATATCGTGTGTAACTTTCCTGTGCTTCCACAGCGATCGTGCCCGTGCTGCTGCAAGCGCTGCAGGACCCGTCGAACAAGACATCAGCATGTCTACAGACGCTGCTGGACACGAAGTTCGTGCACTTCATCGACGCGCCGTCGCTGGCGCTGATCATGCCGGTGGTGCAGCGCGCCTTCCTCGACCGCAGCACGGAGACGCGCAAGATGGCCGCGCAGATCATCGGCAACATGTACTCGCTCACCGACCAGAAGGACCTCATGCCCTATCTGCCCAACATCATGCCGGGGCTCAAGAGCTCGCTGCTCGATCCCGTGCCGGAGGTCAGTTCTAATTTAGGTTTTTTTTTGGTAGGGTAAAAAAATATTTGACGTGCAAAAAAATTTCAGTGTAAATCAAGTTGCAATATAAACGCTTTGACTTTGACTTTTCAAGTACATATCGTCTAAATAGCATTTCTACTATTAAGAAGATAGTTTTGAAAGGGTCTACATTTCGAATTTGTTATTTTATTTATTTATTTCTTTATGGCAACAAACACTTGTCTCACTGATTCACGTCACTGCTAAAAAAGACTTACTTTAGGATCTCATGATATTTCTTCCTTTTTCCATCTATCCTTAATCAACCTATCACTATTGGTAGACAGTTGCGTCATCGGCATGTTTATACATAATATAATGTATTATTCCCCAGGTCCGATCGGTATCGGCGCGCGCGCTGGGAGCCATGGTGCGCGGCATGGGCGAGAGCAGCTTCGAGGAGCTGCTGCCGTGGCTGATGCACACGCTCACGTCGGAGACCAGCAGCGTGGACCGCTCCGGCGCCGCGCAGGGCCTGTCCGAGGTCGTCGCCGGCCTCGGCGTGCACAAGCTGCACAAGATCATGCCAGGTCAGTGAGACAACGATTGTAAATGTTAGCTTCTTATCAATGCGAATTGACACTTCAGCTATTATTGAAATTGAATCCATGACTTCTCAGAGATACAACTTCTTCAACATCGGCTGACATTGTTTATGCATGGGCACTAAAGGACTAATAAAATGTTACACTTGAACTTTTACGACAAAACCCACACCCATTGGTCCGCGGGGGTGCCTGTCGCCTGGCTAAAGAACGGCGCTACGACTTCGTTCGTCGGTCTCTATTTAAAAGAAGGTAATAATGTTAATGTTTACTTCCAACAGATATAATCACAACGGCGGAGCGCACAGACATCGCGCCGCACGTAAAGGACGGCTACATCATGATGTTCATCTACATGCCGGGCGCGTTCACCGACGAGTTCACGCCCTACATCGGACAGATCATCAATCCGATCCTCAAGGTAACAATGCACGTTTAAGTAACAAAGACTTTCGCTTACTTTAGTAATATTAAATAGAATAGAATAGAATTTATTGTTCAGAAGTACAATATGTATACAGTATACCAACATAAAGGTTCAAGCCAGGTGCTAACTAACTTAAACACTAACTTACATTAAGTTGCCAAAAACTTTAAAAAAAAATAATAGTAAAAATTTTGCTCTTTAAGTTATTGCGTTTAACAAGAGAAAAAAAAACAATATAAAAAAGTTAAAAACAAACAGCACTCAATAATGTTATTGTAGTTGAGGGTATACTATATGAACAAAACTTTACCCACCGTGCTAGTCGAAACTGAGTTACGGCTGGGTAAGAATCTCGCTCAAGTAATATCAGACTCTAATACAATGAACGAAAAGACATATTATAAAAACAGTTGCAAGTTTTACCGGTGGACAAAAGATTCCGATAAGAACTGACCTACTTAAACGTAAAAACGTAGAATACTTAAGACTAAAAGACAAAACAGCTGTCTCAGGTAATGTTCAGGGTCTTATAAATTATTATGATGTAAAATTGACAATATTGCTTTTAAACATAATAATCTTGCTTAAAAAAAAAAAATATAACTTAAAAAATGGTTGCCTGTAAAGTCGGTTTTACGGGCGAAGATTTTACGTGACAACGTCTTTTTCTCGGTAGAATATTGTTGTAGTTGTTGTAAATGACGAATCTAAGCACTCCAGCGCCTAATTCTCTAGTGCTGCGCGCGCGGCAGACCGATCATAGTTGAGTGGGAGAGAGACGCAAGGCATTCGGCGGGCCTCTCTCTCGTTCGGTGACTCATCGTAACGTTACCGAGCGTTACACTTTTTCATAAGTGACTCCCAGCCGCAAACTAATTTAAGACGTTGTCACGTCAAAAAAAATATATGAATGTTTCATATAAGATAACCACAGTCATCGGTCGCGACTGTCTAACATCATTTGCATTTCGTTTGTCAGGCGCTCGCGGACGAGAACGAGTACGTGCGCGAGACGGCGCTGAAGGCGGGGCAGCGCATCGTGACGCTGTACGCGGAGTCCGCCATCACGCTGCTGCTGCCCGAGCTGGAGCGCGGCCTGTTCGACGACAACTGGCGCATCCGCTACAGCTCCGTGCAGCTGCTGGGCGACCTGCTGTACCGCATCTCCGGCGTGTCGGGCAAGATGAGCACGGAGACGGCCTCCGAGGACGACAACTTCGGCACGGAGCACTCGCACAAGGCCATCATGAGCGCGCTGGGCGCCGAGCGACGCAACCGCGTGCTGGCCGGCCTCTACATGGGCCGCTCCGACGTCGCGCTCATGGTGCGCCAGGCCGCGCTGCACGTCTGGAAGGTAACTCATCACACCTTTATTTAGTTTGTCAACTTAATATAATTTACAGTAATTTAAAGAAAGTATGCAAAAACTAAAAATTGGTACGATATTGCTGTAGTGTTCTAGTCACATTATTATATTCTGGATGTCGAAAATAACAGTACTAATCTCCCGATTGCAGAATAGACATCGCTTAAGCATTCAGTTCCAGTTCATTCTGTGTAGAAGTCTTGTATACAATTTTAACAACTTATTCGTGAAAATTCAAAGGTGGTCGTGACAAACACGCCGAAGACGCTGCGCGAGATCCTGCCGACGTTGTTCGGGCTGCTGCTGGGCTGCCTCGCGTCCACCAGCTACGACAAGCGCCAGGTGGCCGCGCGCACGCTCGGCGACCTCGTGCGTAAGGTACGTGTCGGCTCTTTATTGCGTGCTATCAAAGAACAACATAACCTATGTATAACTCAATTTATTATTACTATACTACAAGATTTTGACACTATAAAGGGGCCCCTTAAACCTACACGCTGGGTCGAAAGTCCCAGGCGCCGACTGACATTCCTCTCTGTTCCACGCGATGGACCCGGCACTTGCACGGAGAATCCATGGATAGCTAAGAAGTTCGTCTCTCTATGTAATGTCTGTAATGATTCATTTGTCCTTGTAATTGTTAGAACCCTTCATGCGCCTTAAGCAAGAGAATATCCTGATTCTCTCTACACAAGTCTGTTAACAACTTAAACACAATTGTGTTCACCGTGACACCATTGGGTATCAGTTGTTAACGGACTGCAGCTCTACATACTCTTTTTATGTTATAAGTAAAATTGAGCATTAACATGATTAATATTTTCAGAAATTGTGCTACTTTACAACATGCCTAATTTACTCAAATACGGAACTGTTCTCTCATTGATGAACTTCTAAAATTAGCTCGGTGAGCGCGTGCTGCCGGAGATCGTGCCGATCCTGGAGCGCGGGCTGCGCTCCAACCGCGCGGACCAGCGCCAGGGCGTGTGCATCGGCCTCGGCGAGATCCTCGCCTCCACCTCGCGCGACGCCGTGCTCAGCTTCGCCGACGGACTTGTGAGTACACTGTCGGAATAGATATGTTGATATATTTTATTTTTAAACCTCATTTGATTGTAACATGTAGGATTCTCTTCTACGACTTTATTATTTCTATTTAGTGTGTTACTTTACTTGAGTCGACTATTGTGCGTAGCCCGACTGTCAGAAGGTGCAGTTATATAAAAATTTGAAGGTCACTGATGATGTATTGCCAAATATTACAAACTGAATTTTACACAATAAATACCGCGACGGTGAACAACTGGCGATGATGCCGTCCCGGTTCTCGCTCATGATCATTTATGCGAAGTTTGTGAAAAACAATATTGTGTCCCACAAGTGTAACTAAACGTCAGAAGAAACGCTTTGCATGTCAGGCGCTACTATATCACTTTCATACATACGTTTGAAAGTTCGGCGGGCGGTTGACCGGAACTTTTTACAGTGCATTAGGCCTTTTAAATATTCGTGAATATCAAGATTTAGACAGTATGATGTATAGAGTTGTACGCGTTGTTTTATACACATGTGGTAATTTCGCACTTAGGTGCCGACGGTCCGCACGGCGCTGTGCGACCCGCTGCCGGAGGTGCGGCTGGCGGCGGCGCGCGCGTTCGACTCGCTGCACGCCACCATCGGCAACAAGGCGCTGGACGACATCCTGCCGCACATGCTGCGCGCGCTGCACGACCCCGACCCCGACCTCGCCGACGCCACGCTCGACGGACTCAAGCAGGTGAGCCACACCAAATATATCAACATTTACTGAATATAAAAATAGTGAAGCGACGGGTTCGAGGCTTAGATTAATGAATATTAATATATGCAACGAATAATTTGACAGTTATGTCCTTTTTCTCCTCATTAAGAATCACGTGTGATAGAGCAAGATAGCAGTCACACGTATTCTTGCCGCCTGATTTGTCAAGTGGGATGACGCCATTATCGTTTGGCCCTCGTCTTCTGATAAGAAAGTCTGAGAGAGAAACAGACTTAAGTGAAAAGACTTTGGTGGAGACACCCAAACGTGCCATAAGGAGCGTCTATGCTATTCATTAATCTGAGGTACGAGTAATGCCGCTCAAAAACAAATCCTATAATGTTTTTTAAGTTTATATATATTTTTTAAATCTGTTTAATATTATACTACGTACGAGTACGAGCTTTATATATTATAGATTTCATAAGGTCACTTTTGATAACTGACGTATCGTTCTACTGAGACTCGACTTACGGTGCGAACGAGCCTATGAGTCGAGGGTGAATACGCTCAGCTGACCGTGTGTGTATAATGCAGGTGATGGCGATCAAGTCGCGCGCAGTGCTGCCGTACCTCGTGCCGGTGCTGACTGGCGGCGGGCCGGGCGGGTCGGGCGCGGTGGACACGCGCGCGCTGTCGGCGCTGGCGGCGGCGGCGGGCGGCGCGCTGGGCCGGCACCTGCCGCGCGTGCTGCCCGCGCTGCTGGCCGCGCTCGTGCACGCGCGCGGGCAGCCTGGGGAACAGCGCGAGCTCGACGACTGCCGCGACGCGCTGCTGCCCGTCACCGACGCCGCGGGCGTGCGCTGGTGAGTGGCTCCGGCGGTACAAGGAATGGAAGTGCGCCGTTTTTACTTTCCCCTAGACGAATTCACACTTTAAAATCTACACGAATGAGGGTTTTTGCAAAAGAAATTCGCTAAATAGCAGTAAACAGACGTAGGGTCTAACTGGTATGTGATTGGTGAAATGTGGCATGACATTGACAGATATGTATGTCGAAGAAAATTCTCTACGACCTACATATTGCCATCTAGTGAATTTTCAAACGCAAACACCCGCATTGTTGTGACCTAGCACCTATTTATTTTTTCAAGGTCAAAACTTCTATTGGTCTTAGAGAAATCCTAAGCTGCAAACACGAAGCCAAAAATCATGATTACACTATCTTAAAAGTTTAAGTACCCATTGTGCTGCACTTAATTAATAAATGGCAACTTTTCATTGGAAGAAAGTTTAAATACGTATACATTTGCAGTATAATCGACACTCTGCTGGAGACGATCCGCACGAGCGAGGGCGTGAAGCGGCGCGCGGCGGCGGCGCTGGTGTGCGCGTTCGTGACGCACACGCGCGGCGACCTCACGCCGCACGTGGCGCAGCTGCTGCGCGGCCTGCTCGTGCTCTTCGCCGACTCCGACCGCGACGTGCTGCAGATGGCCTGGGAGGTACGCACGACCACATACACACCACACTTGTTTCTGACAATGTTTTTCTTTGTTTTCTAAAATTTTCGCTGATTATTACGATTTATTGATGTGTAAGGCACACCTACGTTGCGTGCAGGGGTGGACGTGGGTGGGGGTGAAAAAAAATATTAAAAGCTCCAAAGTTCCATAGCTTTTAATAAATTTTTGCTGTTTCATATAAATTTTAATTTTAAATTGGAAGGATGGCCTTCCAATTTAAAATTTGCACATATTTAATTTAGAATTGGGTCAATTTTTTTTTTACATAATTATCACAACATAATATCATGAATAAATGGCATCGTATCATAGAGCAGAACACATTTGCACGAAATTGTGAAAGTCGAAATATACCGCATCTGTCGTTAAGTTTAGTATATTTCTATCCATGTTTTTAACTGACGTGACCGTGTCCTCGCAGGCTCTGACCGCGCTGACGCGCACGCTGGACCCGGAGCGCATGATCGCGCACGTGCCCGACGTGCGCACCGCGCTGCGCCTGGCCGCCGCCGACCTCGACGCAGACCTCATGCCCGGCTTCTGCCTGCCCAAGGTACGACATTACCATTACTTTCATAAAAATACTCACTTTTAGGGAACGTTTCCACATAAGCTGAGCTGCGCCGAGCTGAGCAGAGACGTGTAAAAATTTACCAATCAGAATCGGAGCAGAGATGAGATGTGTATTTTGAGCAATGTGATTGGTCTTATTTTGGTGCACCCTTATTTTGGTTTCTTACAGTAAGCAGAGCCACTTAATAAAATTCTAACCCAAGGACTCCATGAATTTTAATGAGTCTCAGCTGAGTGTTAGAAGCTTTTTAAATAATAATTTGTTAAATAAATTAGTACTAAATCACTCACCGGCAAAATCTGATTCACATATTTTAATATAATGTTTCAAAACAGCAACATCCTAACAAACAAAATACATAATCTACTCACACCATCTAATAACGTCCGTGGGTGTGGTCTGTACAGGGCATCCAACCGATCCTGCCGCTGTTCCGCGAGTCGATCCTGAACGGGCTGCCCGAGGACAAGGAGAACGCGGCGCTGATGCTGGGCGAGGTGATCAAGCTGACGTCGCCGCAGGCCATTCAGCCGTGCGTCGTGCACATCACCGGCCCGCTCATCCGCATCCTCGGCGACCGGTTCAACTCCAGCGTCAAGGCTGCCGTGCTCGAGACGCTTGCGTCGCTGCTCTCTAAGGTGATGTGTTTACATTACAAGTGTTTAGATTTGAGTAAACATGGGTAACAGCTCGTAGACAGGCACGCTATCACTGGATAGCCAGAGATTTGCCTTGTGCAGCTGAGCGGTGCGTCAAAAGGTTAGGCTGTGGTTTTTAAGCCGCTTAACCTCCATTTCTCTACTTTACTCTTTATTGGTTAAAAAAATTAAACTGCATTTCGATTCATATTTATACAACTATTTTAATGAGTTTGGTGTTTGGTGCAGGTGGGAGCGATGCTGAAGCAGTTCCTGCCGCAGCTGCAGACGACGTTCCTGAAGGCGCTGAACGACCCGAACCGGCTGGTGCGCATCAAGGCGGGGCTGGCGCTGTCGCAGCTGGTGGTGATCCACACGCGCGCCGACCCGCTCTTCGTGGAGATGCACAACGGCATCCGCAACGCCGACGACCCCGCCGTGCGCGAGACCATGCTGCAGGCGCTGCGCAGCATCATCAGCGGCGGAGGCGACAAGGTAACCTAGCCGCAACTACTAATGTTGTCATTTACTACTTTTAACTACTAATCTAATCGCTTCACTCATTGAGTGTCTGCTCATTGTAATTAAGTAGTATGCCAAATGGTAATCTACGGCATTCAATGGGTTCACACTTACAATGCCTCCAACTTGGACTCGCCTGATGAATCCAAGTTTTTTTTTCATTTTTATTAATTTTTTCCATCATCTTCCGACTAATACAAAGCATACAAAATAAAAAATTGGCCAAGTGCGAGTCGGACTCCCGCACTGAGGGTTCCGTACAAATATAATTTTTGACGTATTAAAAAAACTAATGATTAGATTTCGTTCAAACCAATTTTCGTTGGTAGTTTTTATGGTAATGTACATTATATAATTATTTTAGTTTTATCATCCTCTTATTTTAGAAGTTAGAGGGGGGGACACACTTTTTTCCACTTTGGAAGGGTCTGTCACGCAAAGTATTCACTTTAGAAAAAAATTATATTAGAAATCTTACTATAATTTTTGAAGACCTATCCATAGATACCCCACACGTATATGTTCAATAAAAAAAAATATATCAAGTTTCAGTTCTGACTATGGGGACCCCCCACTTTTTTTATTTTTTTTCTATTTTCGTGTGAAAACCTTGTTGCGGTTCGCAGAATACATCCACTCACTAAGTTTCAACAGTATAGTACTTGTAGTTTCGGAGAAAAGTGGCTGTGACAGACTGGCGGACAGACAGGCAGACAGACAGACAGACATGACGAATCTATAAGGGTTCCGTTTTTTTGCCATTTTGGCTACGGAACCCTAAAAAGTAAAAAAAAAAACATGTTGTGTGTGCAGATGTCGGAGCAGCTAGCGCTGGCTGTCCTGACGACGCTGTCGGGCTCGGCGCTGCTGGCGCACCCGGACGACCCGCCGCGCTCGGCGGTGGGCGGCTGCCTGGGCGCGCTGCTGCGGCGGCTGCCCGCGCCGCACCGCGCCGCCGCGCTGCTGCACCACGTGCTGGGCGCCGCGCCGCACGCCGCGCACGCGCCGCACCACCACGCGCCCCAGGTCGACGACTGGCTGCTCACGCACGGCCGCTCCGCCGCGCTCTTCGTCGCGCTCAAGGAGTCGCCGCATGAGGTATGCCCTACCCAACACCCTGCCGGACTATTTTATTCTTCTTAAGAAACAGACATCCATGTTGATTGTTGGTTTAGTAATCAGAGACCAAACCAAGAGTCGCGGGTTCGAATCCCGCTAGGGACAAATGTTATTGTGACGAATATCGTTATTTGTACTGTATGTATGTTTATAAAAAGTATTTAAGTATGTCTATCCGTTCCTTATTTTCCATAGTACAAACTTCGAGTTGAGTTTAGGGTTAGGCAAATTTAGCAATTGTGTATTACTACAAAGAAATTATTATTTTTTATTAATTTATAAAACAAAACCCTAAGAAAAAATGTAGTAGTTGTCAAAATTCGCGTTAATTCTTAGCCACAGAAAACACGTTAAACCTACAAGCTTACTCAATCACAGTCAGTGGATACAAATTCTCTTCGTATTTGCAGATATACCGTGACCAATTTGAGGAGAAAATCGAGCGCACCCTGCTCCAGTACTTGAGCAGCGAGCGCATCCCCATCGCGTGCAACGGCATCCGGGGCATCGGCTATCTGCTACATCATCTCCTACAGACCGACAAGCCTATTCCTCCCAATCTACTATCACAATTTGTCAGAGTGAGTAAAAACATCTTCTTTATCTATACTAATATATAAAGCTGAAGAGTTTGTTTGTTTGTTTGTTTGTTTGTTTGTTTGTTTGTTTGTTTGAACGCGCTAATCTCAGGAACTACTGGTCCGATTTGAAAATTTCTTTTTGTGTTGGATAGTGTATTTGGCGAGGAAGGTTATAGGCTATAGTATATATCTATTATTTTATCCCAAGGGGATGAAAAAGGGGATTAATGTTTGTATGAAACTTTGTCAATTTTAAACCAATTGGGCTGGGACTTTGCATGCATAAAGCTACTATGTCATAAAGATCCCCTTAGAAAGGATTTTTATATATTCCACCCCAAGGGGATGAAAAAGGGGATTAATGTTTGTATGAAACTTTGTCAATTTTAAACCGATCGGGCTGGGACTTGGCATGCATAAAGCTACTATGACATAAAAATCCCCTTAGAAAGGATTTTTATGTGTTCCACCCCAAGGGGATGAAAAAGGGGATTAATGTTTGTATGAAACTTTGTCAATTTTAAACCGATCGGGCTGGGACTTGGCATGCATAAAGCTACTATGACATAAAGATCCCCTTAGAAAGGATTTTTATGTGTTCCACCCCAAGGGGATGAAAAAGGGGATTAATGTTTGTATGAAACTTTGTCAATTTTAAACCGATCGGGCTGGGACTTGGCATGCATAAAGCTACTATGACATAAAGATCCCCTTAGAAAGGATTTTTATGTGTTCCACCCCAAGGGGATGAAAAAGGGGATTAATGTTTGTATGAAACTTTGTCAATTTTATGTATGATGGGGATGAAAAAGGGGATTAATGTTTGTATGAAACTTTGTCAATTTTAAACCGATCGGGCTGGGACTTGGCATGCATGAAGCTACTATGACATAAAGATCCCTTTAGAAAGGATTTTTATATGTTCCACCCCAAGGGGATGAAAAAGGGGATTAATGTTTGTATTAAACTTTGTCAATTTTAAACCGATAGGGCTGGGACTTGGCATGCATGAAGCTACTATGACATAAATATCCCCTTAGAAAGGATTTTTATATGTTCCACCCCAAGGGGATGAAAAAGGGGATTAATGTTTGTATGAAACTTTGTCAATTTTAAACCGATCGGGCTGGGACTTGGCATGCATGAAGCTACTATGACATAAAGATCCCTTTAGAAAGGATTTTTATATGTTCCACCCCAAGGGGATGAAAAAGGGGATTAATGTTTGTATTAAACTTTGTCAGTTTTAAACCGATAGGGCTGGGACTTGGCATGCATGAAGCTACTATGACATAAATATCCCCTTAATGTTTGTATGGAACCTTAAAGGTATAGTATATACCTACGTTTGCGGAAACCGGAACCACGCGGACGGAGTCGCGGGCGGCCGCTAGTATGTATATAAAATGAGAATAGGTTATTAACATATTGTACGAGTATGATCCATAGGTTGTAATTTTTTTTATTTGCCCGTTTTTCACTCAGTTCAAATATCTAAAGGTCTAGCGAGTTAGCTTAAGCTCAATAATAGCTGCAGTGTCGTCATTATTTTATTCCACTTGAAAAGGAGTTTCGTACATTCTTGTATGGAAGCGGGCATACCTACAAAGTCAGCCATTTTGAAAAAATCTAGTGTCGGCGGCCACTTAAGAAACTCACGTAAATCGACAGAGTAAGTGATTACAAACAAAAAGTGTTAAGTAATCAAAACTCTAAATACAGACCAAAGTGGTGTATTTATTATGACCAAGTCACTGCGCCATCATAGTGGGTAAGTGGACAGACCACAGTAGTAACGTATTGTTTGTGTGCGGCAGAGCATGAACCACCAGAGCAACGAGGTGAAGCAGCTGATGGCGTCGGCGGGCGCGCTGGTGGGGCGCGCGTGCGACCTGAGCGCGGCGGGCGCGGGGGCGGGGGCGGGGGCGGGCGCGGGTGCGGGGGGCGCCGGCGCCGACGTGCTGCGCGCGCTGCTGCCGGCGCTGGTCAACGGCACCAAGGAGAAGAACAGCTACGTGCGCGCCAACTCCGAGCTGGCGTTGCGCGCCGTGCTGCGTCTGCCGCACGACGACACGCGCCACCAGGTAACCGTTCTACTGATTAGCATAGCGATACGTAAGAGTAGATACAGAAGCAAGGAAAGTGCAATAAGAAACATTTTAACGACTGTGTAACGACGAACATTGTTGAATATTTCAAAGAAAGTTTTTTTAGTGCTTGTGTGATTTTTTCAACGTTTTATTTTAGTTATTCAATATAAAACAGTATTATATGTACTAAAAACATAATATTCCGGATTCGATAACAAAGATTTGTAGTTGAAAAACAATGAATCTAGTAAAAAAAATACGCATTATTATTGTGTCCACTGAAATAGGAAATGTAGAGTACATTACGACAGCACACGATTAATGCGATGTGTTTTTGCTGTATCATGTCATATAATATCATCTGCGCGAAGCGTCCATGACATAATCAAATGTTTGTGGGCGTCGCATCTCAGCCGCTATGATTGTGATAACCGGTTGTGCTAGGATTAGATAACTGTTATCTGAACTCATCGAGAATGTATGAATAACATTATTAATTTCAATGTGTCATCCCAAACCAATTTTTGGACTATGCACGCCTATTGCCTGGTTGAAAATATTGAGATAACTAGCGGCCGCCCGCAACTCCGTCCGCGTGGTTTTCGGTTTCCACATACATAAGTATGTACTATAGCCTAAAGCCTGATAAGCTATATGTAGCCTATGTGTTATTCTGATGTATAAGCTATATTGTGGTAAAGTTTCATTCAAATCCATTCAGTAGTTTTTACGTGAAAGAGTAACAAACATCCATACATCCATACCTACAAACTTTCGCCTTTATAATAGTAGTAGGATTAGCATATTAAAATGAAAAGTAACTTTACACACATGGAATGCCCTCCAAAATAATTCAATACTTGACTAATTATTAATAACCTTATTCCGATGTACCAATAAGCACTATCTTGAATTTGATGCCAGGAATTCATTAAGTGGAGTGAAGTGTTATCCACTCATATTAAATTACCGTGATAGCGTGACAATCGATCGCATCGTTAACGTATGCCATGTGTAAGGCCTAGTACACATCAAGCGTTTGCCGCTTTTCGAGAACCAGGTGTTCTATTAAGGTGTACTCATGAAAGCACGCGCTTCTGGTAAGTGTATGCTATCAACGCGCGTTCAACGAACCGCCGAGTGTCGAATGTGTACCAGGCCTAACGTGTATGTGTGTGTTGCAGCAATGCATGGCGCTGCTGGAGGAGGGCGCGCGCGAGGCGCTGGCGGACGTGGTGGCGCGGGTGCTGCGGCGCGCGCACACCGACCACGCGCGCGACGAGGACCTCGACTGCACGCTGCTCACCTAGGCCGCCGCGTCCTACGTCTACTCTTTACAATAAATATATTTAAATCTCTTTACCATTATCCCAGTGTTTCATTACCATGTCACTTCTATTCTACAATACTTTTCTCAACTACTAAAGTTAACAGCTCAGTATGAGTTGAGCTGCAATAGTGTTTGACTTTTATGAATCATACAATACAATATTATTAACTGCTGATAATAATATATTCCATGGCTTAAGCAAACGGTACTTGTACTGGTAACTTTATTTTAGTATTACATTAACATTTGGTTACTAATGTTGTGACACTAAATAAAGCAGCAAGGGAAGGGGTTAAATAAAATCAACTTGAATCATGTTACTACATATTAATTATTACAACATATACATATTAATTATTATAACACATACAACATATTAACAAACTCTTACTTCTTATTTTATAAACAAATGTTCTGTTTTACGTACAAGGGGATAAAATGCAACTGTAAACAGTAAATATGTTTATCAAATACCTGTAAACTGATAGCAAATGGAATGCAAATTGTTTACTATTTAAGAATGTTGCAAATACACTAGAAGGGAATCACATTGAAATATTTACATGAACCTTATTGCAATGGAATGTGATTTTTAGAATTCCGATTTGTCTTTTTTTGCAAAACCCTTGCTTTTGACAAGATCGTTGCACTCTGTGCGGCTGAGCTGCGAGAGCGGCAGGCGCTCCAGCTCGCGGTCGCTCTCGCCGAGCACCACCAGCTCCGGCGGCGCCCCCGAGATGAACTTCACTTCTATGCGCTCGTAGAATGGTGCGTCCTCCATCACAAATTTCTTCACCTCCGGCAGGCGGTTAAGTGAACATCCTCGGCAGGTCTGAATAAAAACCCATATTTAGATCCTGTTCCTGTGATAAATGTACAGAAAAGTAAATAAACATGTAATAAATTAGGTACATACCTCTATTCTAGCAGAAACCACATCACTTAGTTCATAAGCCGTAACTGTTGCCAGTAAAGCAAAAAAACTAATCAGGAGGATCGATTTCATTATTTTACTGTAATTATCCGTTTCCACAGCAAAATGACGAGAGAAAGAAAACGTTTGTCGAGAAATAAATTTGACAGTTGACTGAACGAATGGACTAATGTACTGAATGAATGAGTTCCATACGAAACACGAGACTGATTGATCCTTGTATTCACTCAGATGAATGAATATTTTGATCATAATAAAAGTCTTAGATTATCTATGGTAATCTAAGATATAAGTGAATGAATGACTTCATTAGTATGTACTTTGAACCAAATTCAAAAATATTTTATAGTGAGCACACTTTCCTAAATAAAAAAAGTACTGTATGGTGCACACTTTGTATAATAATCTCGATCTTAGTTATTTGTACACGGTTTTGTTGTTTGTTTGTACACGGGCAAAATAAAGATGAGAGTGGAATGTTCTCGATTATTCGTTCCTTCGCTCCCTCGAGGATGACGACACATGACAGATGACTCATTCTGTACTCCAAGTCATTCATTTCGAGTGACATTGACAATCCATCAATATGTCAGTGTCAAATAATTGCCAAAAATTGTGCTGTGTGTGCGATGCAAGGTGTTTATTTGTCCAAAAATCAAGTTTAATTTATAACAAGAGTGCTAGGTCAGCTTACAACAGTGGCTGTAAGTGAGAAACTGTTCAAAAATACTGTAGTATCACAATATTTGGTGAATATAACAGTAATTGTATCATACGCATAGGGTAAAAATAAACAGTTTTCTGTGTTTACATTTTGTCGATTATTCTTGTCGAGAGTTAAGGAAAGAGGTAAAATATAAGTCGGGATCACAATGGATGACGCTCACAGAAGCGTCATCCAAAGCAACTACGCGTCGCTGGTGGAGCAGACGGACCTGGACCTGATGGTCACGGCGCTCTACGAGAAAGGAGTCTTCTCCGAGCACATGATCGAGCGGTATAAGGTATAAATAATGATTTTCTGCACATAAAAGTCCTTGTACACCTGCGAAATTCATGTATTTATTAATGCATCAACAAATTGCGCTGGGTGTTTCAGGACCAGCGACATGATGTAAGACATCGCAAGCGGCAGTTGTACATGGATGTGATGACCAGAGGTCCGAATGCCTTCGGGCACCTCATTGACGCGCTCACCGAGGCAGGCTACTGGGACCTAGCCCGTGACCTGGATCCTAATAGTCACCTACACACTGGAAATCGCAGTAAGTTCCTCAACTTATTTTTTTATGACAATCTATGCCACCTATTTTCTCACTTTCAGAAATAATATTGATTACCTGTGAATTGTAATCAAAGTTTTTTTAATTTTTTCCAGGGCCCAGTCCAAGTAATGATAAATTTATCAGCATCAGAACTGAGAAGCAAAAGACAAAAACCATTGCAACTGGAACTATAGATAGTAGGTTTTACAGTAAACCAAAGATTTGGATAGACAAATAAATTAATGAAAATAGTTTGAATTCTATGATAACTTTTCTGTGTTTTAGATAAACCTAAACCGACACCGAAGCCAGTTGATATTGACAACAACCCCTTGCATGAAACAGCGATTGAAATTCCACATTTTGAGGTCAAAAAGGCTACTAAATTTGTTGAAGATGATGACATTGAGGGAGGTAAATTATATTGTTTTGAAATTATTTAATTCAACAAGTCTGAATAATGTTTTAGGGAATAGTTGAATTTCATGAATAATAGAAATGTTTTTGTAATAACAGTTACATTCAGTAAATGTTAGATGACGGGCCTGTTGGTCTTGTGGTCAGAGATCCTGGCTACAAAACTAAGGGTTGCAGGTTTGAATCTCGCTAGGGTCTAATGTTTATGTGATGAACATCGACTTTTGTACTTGAGTCATGGATGTTTATTAAAGTATTTAAGTAAATGTCTATTCGTTCCCTAGCTTCCATAGTAAAAGCTTCAAGCTTAGAATTTTTATATTATTAATAAAATTATATTATTATTTTAATCTGCACATTAAAATATTCATATTATTCCTCCATCACCATACGTGTAAGTGGCATTTGATATCTAGAAGGAGCCTCCTAACAGCCTTCACCTGTCACCATGTTGTAGGCATGGTCTAGTGCGAATGAAAACAGGAGGTATTAAAGTATCACCATTTTACATTGCAATATAATTACACTCAGGCATCAAAGTGTACCGGATGCGGGGCCGGCCGCGCGGCGTGCTGCTGGTGTTCAGCTACACCAAGTTCCAGGACAACTGGGAGGAGCCGCGCCCCGGCGTCGAGGTCGACGACGCCGCGCTCAAGAAGCTCTTCGGCGAGCTCGGCTTCAAGCTCCTCTTCTACACCAACCTTCCCAAAAACGTAAGAATAATTTGATGTCTAACACCATAAGGTTCAATATCTGATGTGCCGTTCATTGTACTTCTAACAGGCTCTTCATCATCATCCTAGCGCTTGTCCCGGTCGCATACTCGGCCATTGCCTTGGAGTTCAGGGTCCGCTTTCCTACTCCTTCTCCTCCACTTCGCACGATTTTCGGCATCCTGTGCAGTCAGGCCAATGGCACGCATGTCATCGTTCACGACGTCAAGCCAGCATTTCTTGGGCGTACTCCTTCTTCCGGGACCAGGCGGTGGCAACATGGCGAGACATTTGTTTCCCACGTACTTCTAACAGGCTCTTATTTATGTTAATTTATGATGCCTTAATTTCTCATATTATTATTTTTTCCATGTTCACAATTTGTATGTGAATCTAACTGGCCCAATCTGATTGCTGACCACAATTTTACTGATAAAAACAATTTTTTCGTGGCCACAATATTGTAGTGGGTTGTGGTTGTGTGGTTAAAGTAAAGTAGACACAGAGCACTTTATTTTTCCATCTATCTTTACTAAGCTTTCTCATAGTGAAAATGAATAAGCTACCAAATTGGGAAAGGTTGATTTCTATAGACTGATGATGGTTTTCGTTATCTCAATATTATTAAACTTTCTTTGGATGTAATCTTAATTCCTTCAGAGAAAAAGCTTCAGGATCTACCTATTTAATTTGCAGGAGGTGGAGAACACTTTGAGAGGGCTGAACACGGTCCTGGAGGGTATGGAGTGCCTGTTCACGGTGGTGTCGTCGCACGGGTACGGCCGGCCCGGCTCCTACGACAACGACTTCCGCTGCTACGACAACAAGCTCATGTCCATCTACGAGTTCCTCGAGTACTTCAACAACAAGAACCTGCACGTTATGAAGGGCCTGCCGAAGGTGTTCATCTTTCAGATTTGCAGGTGAGTCACTATTATTAGCTTTTATACCAATCTTACACATACAGTGGAGTGGTGTACGTCAATATTAAAAACGATGCATGGGAAACTATTACAAAATGATGTAATGGCAAATTAGCATTGACTAGTTCTGTGTTATACTTGCCGATCACTCAATTTACTTATTAGACCATGAAGAGAAATTATATGAATAAAAAATAATTTATAACTTGAATCGAAATTTTCTTGAATCGACATTTGTAAAAATGGCAGGCCTGCCAATTTTCCCTTTGTTTTTGTTTTTTTTCCCCTCAAATGATTAATATTTGTCCGATGATGGTTCGTGCAGGGGCACGACTGTGGACTGGGAGAAGATGCCGATGCCGCGGGACTCGGCGCGCGACGGCTGCGTGTTCACGGACGAGGCGCCCGAGCCGCCGCGCAGCGCGCCGCCGCCGCGCGCCGCCGGCCGCGACCGCGTCTACTCCGACATACTCATCGCGCACTCCACCGTGCCAGGTCAGTACGCCCTACTCATAGAAGTTTGTCAGGATCTAAGGACCAAAGAACTGCTTATTATGTTGATTTTTTGATTCGATTCGAAAATCAGATGATTAAAAAAGAAACATTTAGGATTAACACAAGATTTAAAAAGGGAATTACGAATTGTGGTTTGATTAGTGGCCGCCTGCAACTCCATCCAGGTGGTTTTCGATTCGAAAAAATACTTTTTTGTGGTTTTTTTTTTAATCGGACCAGCTGTTCCTGAAATTGGCGCGTTGAAAAAAAACGAATTCTTTAGGTTTATTAAATATTCACTAGCAGCCGGTCGCGATTCCGTCCGCGTGGATTTTGATTTCCAATAGCCTTCCTCGTCAAATGGACTATCCAACACAAAAATAATTTTTCAAATAACTCTTCAGCTTTATATACATATTTGTATAGATATAGAAATTAGTGTGATGAGTCTATGTATAAGTAATATTTTGGTTGCGACTGTGGCTATAGGCGTGGTGTCGTGGCGCGACGTGAAGCGCGGCTCGTGGTACATCCAGGCGCTGTGCGCGGAGTTCGCGGCGCGCGCGCACGAGGCGCACGTGGAGGAGCTGTTCACGCACGTGGACCGCCGCCTCGCCGCGCACCCCGCGCACGCCGTGCAGACCTCCTCCGTCGACCGCTGGGGGTTCAACCGCCGCCTCTACCTGCACCCCGGCCTCTACGAGTGATCATGTCTCCAGAGACATTCTGCTCGTCCATCGACAACTCAAGTTCCAACTCAAGTTTTAGTAAGTGTCACAAAAAGCGCAGGGTAGGACGCCCTCGTCAGTAGTACTACTCGCCCTCCTGAAATGGCTGGCAGGAGCTGGATGCGAGTCGCCGAAGATCGGACTGAGTAGAGAGCCCTAGGAGATACCTATGTCCAGCAGTGGACTGCGCCAGGCTGATGATGATGACCGACAACTTCTCCAGTAAGTAGCCGAAATCCCCCTCGTGTCTTTCTCCGACCGTCCCCTGTGCAGTATTAGTATAAAAGCTCGTCGGTACTTCTAACATTCCTTAGGGTGAATAAACTTGTTCTAATCTTGTAAAACTGATATTCGATTCGAAACTTTTAATTTAAGGAAAATTAATGATAAAATGGTTGTGAAATTTCTGACACAAATTCTGAGAGTGGACCAATAATATTCAACGACGTCATTGCAATGCGGGCAACTAAAATACCAGAATGTGACACGACTGTTTTCGCCATATTTTTTTTTTTTTACAATTATGTTTAAGTCGAGTTGCAGACTTGAGCTATGTATTGATATATCTTACAAATTGTGTAACTTTTAAAATATCTGTGTAATATTTAAAAGTGCGGTCTATGTTTCTGTGAAAGATATTCAAAATATAAGTTAATCTAATTTAAGTAACAAAAGTCTTATTTTAGCACAATCAGGTAATGATGGTGATGGATTCGGCAATAATGATAGTAACATATTTTTACTGTGATAAACCTTTAATTAAGTAATGAAAATGACTTCCATTGTGCTGAATTAAGAATAAACGAACAAACTTTATTTGTTAAAAGCATTTAGTATTTTTTGTCTTATTTTTATATTATTAAATTTATTAAAAGGTATAAAGGTACAACTTGTCAAAAGGAATTGGCAAAGTTGTTCCTAGTGTTACCTCTCAATACTTTATATTAAATACCTATTCAGGATTAGTTTCAACATTGCAAAGATTTGAGCATTGTGAAACTGACCTCATTGTATAGAATGTTTTAAGAATCAATATTTTTGAAGGTATTTTATATTTTTGAAATTAAATAAATACAAATACTAGAAAGTTTTTTTTTATTTCAAGTTGAAAACATTATTTGCATGCATAAATTTTAAAAATGATCTTACAATGAAACAGTATAGAAAAATACGATATGTAGTTGGAATAAGAGATACAACATATACATATATATATATATATATATATATAAATTCCTAACACGTGTTACAAAATACCTTCTTAAAAGAAACACAATTATTTTGGAAATTGTGCAATGTGTCTCATGAGTTAAATATGACCTTCTAAGATAATGGCTGGCAAACTCCAAAATGTAAAAAGCAATGTAAAGGTAGACCTTATTAAAATATAACCTTTTAATAATATGTATGGAATATGTAATATTTTATTATATTATAAATAATGTTTTTGTTAGTCGGCTACAAGTAAGCTATCCAGCAAGTAATAGTATTATGGACGTTATCATACTTAAAATTTTATACATAGTTTTTACATCTTCCTTTAAATTACTGTTCGGAATGCGGATTGACTCGTATAAATATACAATGATCTTGTGTTTTTTCGCTCAATATTACCAAACTTTTAGTATACATATATTGCACATAGGTAGTATGTAACTGATTTAATAAATAATTAATTAAATATAATACATGCACTTAACAAATACAAAATATGTAGTAACATAAAGATCGTTACAGCCGAATTCCTATGGGATATAACATTGAAAATGAATAAATAGATACGTGCGCCCACCGAGATCAAAAAAATTTCATATTAATAACGGCGTCAGCGGAGATGAAGTCGATATCTCACCGTCACATCATCGGAGGAAGTTCGATTATTGCATTCGTCGATCGCTGCAAGCGTAAGCAGCATTTTTACGCTCAGGAAGTCCGGGATCCAGCGGCGACGGCGGAGGCCGCCGCCCGAGCCGTCGTCGTCGCCTCGCACCGTCGCCGCCGCGGCGCCCCTACCGGTCCGACACCGCCACCACCGCGCCCAGCTTGCCCAGGTCGAGCCAGCGTCGCAGGCAGCGCGGCCGCACCGGCGCCGCCCGACTCGCGCCCCGCTCCGGCGGCGAGTCCGCGCCCGCCAGCGCCGCCAGCCGCCGCGCCAGCGCGCCGTACTCGCTCAGCCGCTCCAGCCAGCGCCGCAGCGGGCCCAGCGCCGCGCTCCGCGACACCCAGTCCAGCGCCGCCGTCGCCGACCACCCCGCCTCCGGGTCGCCCGCGCCGCCCGGGCGCCGGCCGGCCGTCACGGACGGGTGCCGGGCCCAGCTTGCGCAGCAGAGCGGCCGCCCGTCGAGAAGGGCGTCGGCAGCGTCGGGAGCGTCGAGGAGCGCGTCGGGAGCGTCGAGAAGGGCGTCGGGCGCCGTGAGCGCCGCGTTGAGAAGCGATTCGAATGCGTCGAGAGGCGCGTCGGGGGCGGCGAGCGGGGCGTCGGGCGAGTCGGGGGCGGGCGCACGAGTCGTGGCGTTGGCGGGGTAGGCGGGGCCGGGCGCCGGGCGCGCCGAGGAGGCGGCCCGCACCAGCAGCAGCGCGGAGGCGAGCAGCGCCAGCAGCGCGGCCAGCGACGCGAGGTAGGCGCTCGCCGCCGCCAGCCAGCCGGCGCCGACGCCGCGCGCGACGCTCGCCAGCAGCGAGTCCTCGGCGCCGGCGGTGGCGGCCGCGAGGTCCGCGTACGTGAAGTAGCCGCGCGCCGCCGCCTGTCGCAGCGCGACGCGCCGCTCGAGTCGGCGGAGCCCCGTTTCGAAGGATTTGGTACTGACGAACACGTTCCAGTCCTGAAAGGGAGTCGACGGATAATTCGGATCGATCCTAGGTCCGCGGCGGTCGAAGATACGAACGAAGCTTACGATTGCGCTGAGGAACTCCACTTCGAGTCTCTTCAGCTGCTTCAGATCGATGCCGCCGGACGCCGCCCACTCGGAGCAAATCACCTCGTCGTCCTCTCCGTCATCTTGCAGGAATTTGTTTCCCACCATCTGGAAACAAACCCGAGTGTTAGATATGTCCGCGTTACACGGTCGATTCTATAAAAACATCTCATACAACTTAAGATAAAAATATGGTGGCAGTGTTTTTACGATGCATTCGTTACCAGTGAGACTAGGAAGAGGTCGGCGGGGGGCGTCGCGGCGAGGTAGTCGGGGTTGGCGGAGTGCAGGCGCTCGAGGTAGAGGATGGCGAGCACGAGCGCGCAGGGCGACACGCAGGCCTGGCGCGCGATGTCGGCCGCCGCGTCCGCGTGCAGCCGCCGCAGCGAGCGCCCGCGCTGCGCCATCGACCACGCCTCGCACGAGATCTCTGCCCAGCAGAACATGTCCGAAGTTAGCAACCACGTTTTTAGGGTACGTAAAGAGGATTTAGTCTCATATATGTAAAATAAGATTGAAGTATAGTTTTTATATACAATTAACATTAATTTAGAAAAAATATCCTTTTTTTTTGGGAAAAATAAAATTAGTGACTATTTTGAGAGATAGTTTTGCCATATTCCATTGCATATGCCATTCATATCTAGTTTCAGTTTTTGAACTGAAAGCTAAGCACCTTCTAGGACTAATTGCATTTTGTGATAATTATTATACTTGCTCTTATTATTGATGTTGATAAGCATATTAATTTTATTAAATTAAAAGATAAAAGCAAATTATAAAACAAAAAGAACAAAACAATATATCAAACAAAAAACATGCAATACAGTAATAAAATTTGTGTTTTAAATATCATCATATTCACCATGTAAGTATATTCTTAATTATCAAATATCCAATACTATTCAATGACTGATACTTTATAAAATAATGAATAAAGAAATATAACTTTTAGTAGATCTATGTATTTCACACTGATGCATTTGTCAATACGTTAGAAAGATTTTTTGAATAGTTGAATTGAAAAAGTTAACAAAACCAAGCAAAAATTTGCAACTTATAATAAGCTGCCTTTTCATTTGCATGGAATTTTAAAATTATAATATTTATTTAAAAAATATTCTACTGTCACTCACATTGTCACGTATGTCCACATACAGAGACCACTATTCTCAAAATCAATCAATCAAAATCACACGAGAGCCGATGCCATCCATCATTCATGTTTCTCTGTTGATGGACAATCATGTAGCTTGAAGGAACTTAACTTGGTTGAACTTGGAATCAGTGTGTTCAACACACTTTTCCATAAGCCATATTCTTATTTTCTTCAAGATCACAACTTGTTCAGTACTACCAAGTGTTTGCTGTGAAACTGTTTACTAATTATCTTTTTTAGCTTAGCATCCACCACATCAACTATGGAATATATGGATAATTTGCTTTATGAATATTTATTTTCACTACAACATTAAGATTAAATTTTGAATTGTGTGACCGCATAAATATAAATAGTCACTAAAGACCAATTTAAAAGGGGTTTAAATACAATGAAGTTGCTTGGTGGGCTTCTTTTTCACAGTAGAAGGAAGGTGTACAACTGAGCAATCATGGGTTTCACCGAGCAAATCTGGGCCCATTGCAATGAAGGGAGAGAAATAACTGAAATGGGCCTGGCTAATGCTGCTGCTGCTCACTTAAGCGCACTAGGAATCAAGGCTTGTATCAAGCCTCGTCAGCTAACCTGAGGTTTTCACACAGGTATACAGTAAAGATCTATTTGATTGATATTCACCAGTTACAGGCAGACTCAGACAGGGCAGTGTGGGCAGCTCTCCATAGTACAGTGTCTTGGTAATTCTTTTCAGGAACTCCTTATGGTCACCCACACTCTAGAATTAATTGTCAGATATAGCAAATATATACAAAAATAATCACCATTCCAAGAAATGTATATCATTGTAAAATGGTCAATTTGCATACTTTGAAGAGTAAATTGTTATTCATTTGTTACTTTATTCATTATACTTGTATGTAAGTAGAGCATGATAAAAAGTTAATTTAAGAAAGTGACTTAATTTGATGCAAACAAGTACATAAGTTGATGGCACTTTCTTTAAAAAAAAAATCAAATAAAGCCTTCATGTGCAGCACTTTATATGTGTTGATGAAATAACCTTTTGAGGAAATTTATTGGGTACATTCCTAGTCCGTGAATCAGATGCAAATGAAAAGTTCATATTCAATGACAAACACAACACTAACAAAAAGGAAAACAAGCAACAGGCATCAAATTAAGTAATTAAAAATAAAATTGGCACTAATATTTCATTTTATTGCCACGAATGTTCACAATGTGATAATATTCCGCACATTTGTTGTGACGTGCAAGCAAGCAATGGGTGATACGACCACGACATGACCTCCTTAAATGTACCTTGATCTTGGCCCTCGAGCACTCTTTTCTCCTCTTCGAAACATTCGACATTGTAATAAAATGTGTTTATTGTGGTTTATTACTAAAAACAAACACAAATATTAAAGAGACAAATGTATTTAATAAACTAACCACAACACAAAATATTATTACCGACAGGGGGGTGACAGTCCCTACACAGATAAAAATTAGTAAGAAGACAACGCCATCTAGATTATAAAAGGGTTAAACAAAGTAAGAGAGTTTGCTCAATATGGCCCTAGATGTCGCTACCGGTGTGTAATAAGCAAATTATTGTACTTTTTGAAAATAAAAAAAACACTTTAATTTGGTTTCTTTTAAGTAGAGACGATTTATTAATCATAAAGAACTTAATTGCTTTTATCAAAATTAAATTATTATTTTTATAGGGCAATGTAGCAATGTAATCGCCACACTGAAAACAAAAAATGGAGTCAGTCAGTTCAGTCACCAAAATGATAATCTGCGTTTGCGCCACAGAGTACTTTTTTATATAGGAAATAGAGACTTGTCTTAGAGGTTTTTTTTGGCAACGATAATAGTGGCGCCATCTCTAGTTATAAGTTGTAAAAAAAAATTATAGCGGGAAATTCAAATTTGTGTACGTAAATGATTCCAACTGATCACGACCTTACCACAAAAGATTTTAAAATACTATTTTACTTAGACACTGCATCTATGTCCTTTTTCCGCTTACAAACGATATTGTCAAAAAAATTACAGTGTTTAAGTTAAACAGTATTTTAAAACCTTTTGTAGTTAGGCCGACTGTTTAATGTCTTAAAACAAATTGCTGTCTCTGAGGAAAATTACAGCACTTCAACAGCTAAATGTAAACATAGCTTTGCTTTGTCATAAAAAGATTCTATGAAGCTGAGAAATTAAAAACAATTTTTTGTCAGTAAACATTTATTTTTTTCTTTTATATTTTGTATCAAAATACATTTTGGCTTTTAATTGCATAACGTCCTCGTCATCATCTATACACCTTCTTCCATGTAATATTTTATTAATATTTTTACAATAATTATGTATAAAAAATCGACAAACACAATTCATTAAAAATATAACTAATTTTTCTTTGTGAGTTTCACATTTTAAATAATCAAAATCAATTAACATTAATATAATTGTTTTGATAAATTCACTTAACAATTTTATTTCGATTTTTTTTTTCAAAACTGTATATATTACATCCTGCATTTCAGATATATTTGTTATTAACTCCATTGTAGGACTGCAAAGCCACCGTTTCTTTTCAAATTCTCTATAGTTTATGTATTCACATTCGTTTTTATCTATCATATTTTTGTTGCATTCTAAACATTTGTTAAATACTTTTTCTCTACATTTTTTCGCAAAGTATCCACTACAATATTCCAAGCCTGCTTTTATCTTGATATTTTGTAATTTTATTTCTATCGAAGTAAACTTTATTTCTGATACTACATCTAAACTTACTTGGACAGGTTCCTTATTTTGGGCTTTGCTGTCCTCATTGATGACGAGGGCGTATAAAAATGCAGTTACATCGTCTTCACAATTATTACCAGGGGCATGGACACTAGAGAGGCTGTTAATTAATAAAGATGTAAATGCGGCTTGAAACCTTTCAGGCGTGGGGTTGGTGTTGCGACACCCATGGCTTCTGACTGACCCGAAAAAGTTTTCTAATGGGTCTTGGTTTAGGTGTCGCATCCAAACAGAGCTTACTCCATATTTTTTATTCAAAAGAGTAACTAAAATTTCCATCCCATCTAGTGTCCATACCCAATTAGCTAGAGTTGGTGTGAAATCAATTTTATTTTCTTTCACAAATTTCATATTATTTAACATTTGCTTGGATTCTACCCAAATTTTATGGTGAATTGAATTTGGTGTAACAGGTCCAAGAGCTGGTTTGGCATGGCGATATTTCTTATTGAAACTCCCGTTTACACTGTCAAACAAATTGTCAAAAAACAATAAAATGTCTGCAGTCTCCTTGCATTCCATGGGGATGATTTGTTTGTCTGAAAGAAAATAATAACATCATTACATTTCAGAATTTAAGAAAATAGAAGAAGACTTTTAAAATATCCTATTAAACTCTATCCATTAAACAAATGCCTAAACAGCAACAACTAGCCAAACTGATGTTCTTTGCTGGGCATGAAAAAAATATAATTGATCACAACAAAATAAAGCCTAACACTCAGGAATAATCTGTGTTTGAAAATTGAAAAAATCTTTGGAATCAGTTCAATATTTTTCTAATGTATGTAACCGACAAAAATGGGCATCTTTGGAGGAGGCCTTTACCCAAGCTGGGGTTCTTGTTGATTAATAAATTGAGTCATAATAATATAAAAACTTTTGTAAAACAAGAAATAAAAAGGCTTAAATAAATAAATAAATAGATGTCATGTTAGCCGGGTTATCTATACTATAATATATATGTAAGAATATATTCTCAACACTTACCAGCAAGATATCCCATACTTGTGGCTACAGTTCTACTAAATAATTGAGTCGCAAATTTTACTTTCATTTTGTTCATTTTTGCTATATTTATATGGTTTTCTGTTAATTTTGGTATTAGTCTTATGCCTTGATAAGCAGGATTCTCGTCATATAAAAATTCTATATGTGACCATTTGGCCACTTTGGTTTCTTTATTTTTAATATATTTTAAATTTTTTGTAATCAAATTGTTTCTTATACATTTAATCAAATGAGGCGTATCATATAAAGGTATGATTTCAGAATCATCTACCAAAATTATATTATTTTTTGGTTCTTCACCGTTTCTAAGCCAAGTTGCTCTTGATTCTTCTATTAGGCACTTTATGGCATTTCTGTTGCCAGAGCCTTGGTCACAAATAGTTGCTACAACTATTAATCCTGACTTTTTGACTTCTTTTACAAATTTCTTTATTTGTTTGGCTAATTCAGGGCCCTTAGTTGCCGACCTTGAAAAGGTGAAGCCAATAGGCTGTTTATAATTTTTTATTAATCCTCTAATCATGAAAACTTGTGCATGATCTGCATATTCTTGGTCACAATTTTGACCATTGTCTACTAGCCCAAACACTCGATCCACTCTTTCATTAAACATAGCGCCAGCTTGAAGTGCCATTTCGTCAAACAATAAAATGCATAATTTATCGGACAGTTTCATCTTCTCCGATTGTTTCTTCAATTGGGTAAAAATATTTTTATTTACACCAGCATTAATGTTTGCCAAACATATTAATTTAATTAATGTTTGCGGTGCTGGCAGTATGAGGATTTTTCGCAAAAATCTATATCCTTTAGGGCTTCGTTTAAATAGTGACAAAGCCACAATTTTTTCTTCATAAGTGAATCTTCTGCCTTTGTCTTCCTTTTTCACTTCTCTCAACTGCAACATGGTCACTATTTTGCCACTTCTTGGTAGACCTTCCAAGGCTTTAAGGGTGGATGGGTTATTCATAATATTTTTTGCTACTTTAATGGCTGCTGCTTGTTTCTTTATCTTATTTTTACACTTGCTCAGCTTTATTTTAGCAGCAACTAGCTTTTTTTGTAAGCTTTTCTCAGCAAGGCTTACAGCTTTTATCTTTAAACCCATTTTTTGTTTCGAATCTGAAAAACGCATGTCAAAATTTAAATCAAAACAGTTTTTTTTTAACTAGACTATATAGGATTTTGTATTAAAAGGATATAAAAAAGTAGTTCCCACTTATGTTCAATTTAACAACCAATTAATTACTAATGGCTTAGGTTTTTAAACTTATGATAGAATCTGGTTATCTGGTATTTGATTACAAATTACACAATAAATTAGTTGTGTGTGGGTTGCCTTATTGTCTGAAAAAATCTCTGGAATTATGTACCTTTATTACAACTCGTTGTGCAATGCAGTTGATCCACTTGTGCTACAGGGGAAGCACAATGAGTTTCTTCATAATGTTTATTTTCTTTAAAAGCAGGTCTATCAAACTCTGAAACAAAATGAAAATAAAATATTTAGTAAGTATAACAAAACAGTAACAAAGCAAGAAAAGGATACTAAGACTCGGACAGCGTTTATGGACAAAGTCGTAGTAGCTCAGGTACCCAGGATCGCATACCCATATGCACTATTAAGCAGTGCATCCATGGGGGTGCAACTCATTCAACATCTATTGAGTGAGACAAAACTATTTCTTTGATTTGTACGTCTTATACATGTTTTCTACACAGAAATATCTAATATGGTCCCTTTTCCAATACTTGAATGGCTAATGCATGTTTTAATAACTATAGTTCAAAAGTAACACTAAGTACATAATTCAAATGTTAGAGAACACTTCACTAACATATCCTATAATTTAAGATGTAAAAACATAAAAAAATATACCTTTTGAAGTAGACGGTAAGCAGGCATCAACATTATCTATACAAGCAAATGGTCTTTTTCTTGGCCTAGGTGCATCTGAAAATAAAGGCAAATCACTGTTAGTATTCATTTCATGAAATTATTTTAAGAATTTGACAAATATTTAAATGTAAATGATAAATATTGGACAAAAAGTATATAAGTACAGTAGAAACTCGTTTATCCGGCCCTCAATTAAACGGATTTGCAATTATCCGCAACCAATTTATATATGCACATTGCAGTCAGCATCAGATTAATAGTGAATTAGGCACACTCAAAGTACTCATAGTCAATAATATCTGTGCAGACAAAGTTTCCATTGTTTGATGACATCATTCAATTTATTCAAAAAGTAGAGACATTCAAACCGCCATAAATATAGTTACAGATATCGCCAATGCCAATCCAATTACACTTGGAATGATCGATTGTTTAATCCCGCAGTGAACACTTTGAATTTGTGTTGATTTTCCCAGTATGGTGAGGGCATTGCAGGCTTGAATCACCTATTTGTCCAATAAGAATGATGAATCCGTGCTTCAGAAGCCACATAAAGCCGTTGGTTTCAACTATGTTCCAAATTGTCTGGTTTCCCTTGTATGGGTTAAGGAGGCTCAAATAGGTTCAGTAACCAGAACAGTATGGTAATTGAAACTGACAACTTCAACCATGCTTATAACCAGAATGCTGGCTACTTCTCATTGTAACAGAGATCATCAAAATAAATCTTTACTTACCCCCAGATAAAGCAGATACAGCTTCAGGTATATTCTCTTTAAATTGTTCATTTCTTCTACTTTCATCTGAAATAATACCATAAAATCATTATGTCAATATTCCGATAAACTTAATATGGGGAATTTTGTAGTGCTCCATGTGAGTTCTCTACATAGGTCAGACGTTGCTCACTAAACCATTGACCTGACCAACTTAATTTTAAAACTATCGGTCCTATACACACCAGGCAAGTAATACACAACTGAGAAATAATGAAAAGATTGCTAACAAAAAATTTAAGTAATTTTAAAATTCATTTTTACCTGCTAAATTGACAGTTGGAACTGCTATGTTAGAAAGTCTATTGTAGCGACAGTGAAATTTTTCTTCGAAATGAGCATGACAGACACGACGATACTTATAAATGTGCTCGTCGGTCAGTTCAAGTATGTGTCCACCAACAGAAGATCTCCAAGCCTCAAATCGCTCAGGGTCTTTGTTTGGATTAGGAAATACATGAAGTACAGGTTGTGATGCTGAAATATAACAACACCAAAGGATTAGTTATGAGTTATGTAACATATTCAAAATACATTTTTAACAGAATGATATCAGTAATAGAATCCTACAAGAGTCGGCAATTTACATACCACCATCGGCCTTAAAACACCCAGGTACACAACACTTTTTATCCGACGACATAGCGGAATTCAAGGAGTCCTTTCTCACAAAAACAAGAGTCAATTTCTCACAAAAACACAAACAACTACGTAGTAGTACCGGAGGAGAGAACTCGACTCAACGGATTTATAAAATGCACACGAATTTAAGGGTTAAACACTTAAAAACGCAAGGGCACAATATACACGGAACGACGACCATGACACTGTAACTTTTTTTCTTATTTACGGTGCTGCACGATCACCTAATAATTTCTACCAATTTTTAACAGTCCGAAATTTTGCAAAATGTTACTTCAAAGTAACATTTTTAAAAGAATACATTACAAATTACTTTCAAATATTTAAAAATATATAAGAGTAATAAATCTAAAGTTTTTATAAGGCTAACACATTTATAGATTTAAAAAATAAAACTCATGTTGACATTCCAATTCTACTAACTAGTAGAAAAAGACGTTTGTGGGTAATTAAAATTCCTTATAAAACGTCAAAATTAAGAAGGTTGTTGTCATCTAGATTTCATCTTATTAGTTTTCCTTATTTGAATTTGGTCATATTATAGCGAAATTAGTGCCATCTCTACGCGCAAGTGAGTAAACTAAAACTATAATACGATGAAATTGAAATGCTACATAAAATGACAAAAATGTATGGGGAGACAGACAATCTCATTTAAGCACCATTATATTACCATATTGCCCAAGATTTTATACTGAGATTGAAGTCCCTGGTTTGCGCATGCTAAATTTTTATATTCTGTCAATTTTGTGTTTAATAATGTGTTTTATTACTATAAACGTTGACTAAAGAAAGATCGTTGAATTGAGTGTTAAACGGATTTGATTGAATACGGATTTGACTGATTGCAATGCGGACGCTAATTGATTTTGCAATGTGAAACTTGTATCAAAACATTACCCTAATTTTAATACGAGATCTGTGAGATGAGCATAAAATAAATAATGTTGTTGTTTTATTATAATTTACTTTAGTTTTACAGTTATAATATGTAAGTCTAAATAGTATCACTTACGTTTAAAAAAGGTTAATGCAAGTTCGTTTTAAAGCTAGAAATGTTTGTATTTTTAATTGTATTCTAATCTAATTAAGATTTGCTTTTTATTTTTATGTTTGTTATTTGTGAAGTTTTCACAACTTTTGTTCGTATGCTTTACCATTACCTTCATCATTGTAAATTGAATCATAGTTTTTTTTCTAAGTGTAAAATAAATTCGACTTCGTTATAGAATATGTTGTTTTATTATGAAGATACCTTCCTGCTATTATATGTTAATTTTTCACCTACTTGTAGGCTTATGTATTGTAAAAGCTATCCCACCTTTATGTTCTAGTAGATAACTTACCGCAAACATCGTCATTTACAATAATTTTTATTGAATATTCATTAAAACTAACGATGTCACGATAAAATAATCTACTAGCTTCGTATCGTACCAAGCTTGCCTAATACATACGTGTGTGTGTAACTATAAATATACACCCACACACGCATACACGTGTATAGCTATAGCTATAGGTATATGCGTATATACAATTAGTTCCGGCGAATATAAACCAGAGGCGCTGTTTCAAATCGGTCGGCCAAAAACTACCGCGAGAGGTCACTCTATTCCCGTAGTATTATTATCCTCTATGATTACCGAATACAAGATTCGGTATAATGTCAATGTCAAATTAATGACAGATCGTCATGCATGCAAAACTCTCATTCATTCATAAACATACGTATCGCAAATCTAAAAATTTTAAGTAAGCTTGGCATTAAATCTCATTCTACTGGCAGCACTGTGAAAGTGTGAAAAAGTAATATGTCATATCCTACGTCAAATCTTGCAAAGCGGTAGAAAAAATCGGTCGTAGTGCAATAATACGACCAGTTCAATTCTGTTATTGCCAATATAATTTAATTTTCCTGTAGCAAAACAGATAATGATTCGCACCTTAAGTATGTAATGGTTTATTAGAACCTAACCGCAAGAAGACAGTGATTACAGTGTATTATTTGGCGTTTAAGTGTAGGCTTCTGTCAGTGATATTGATTTCTTTTATTTCCAACAAGAGTTTAAAAATTCATACATGTTACCATTATGATTCAATAATAAATATTTAACGGGCGAACAGTTGAAATGATGCCAGTATTAAGGAGGAGATCCCAATAATGTACGGGCAATATGAAAACTAAAAGTTTTCTTCTATTCTCCACCTTTGTTTTTGCCATCAGTATATTTCTGATAGTATTTCACTCACAACCAACTCAGTCCATCCAGAATATAGTGACTCAGACGCATCAACACATAAAGGACTTTCAGGTAAATAAATATATTTCTAATTGTAACAATTTTGTCCTCTGTAAAAATATGGGAGCAGTAGGTAATATCTTTCATACGGATTTTTTGTTGACATTCAAAAACATTTAAGGAATTCCTTTGAATGAAATTAAATGTGTCATATAAACTAACACGTTTACATGGTATGTATTAACAACCAACATAGTTGTGCATTTTTGTAGATTTAAAAAAAAGGCAATTCTTTATTATTGTAGCGTACAACCTCTTTTGTACATATTTTCTATATTGCAGCCTTTTAATATGTCAACTGTCATTGTGGCTTCTTGTCTGTCATTGATTTTATTGTTACATTTTCTCATATACATTTTACTCTTTGTTTTCTCGCATTAAACCGTATTTTACAACAAAACCATTTAGTTTCCATTTCAATCCACATTTTACAATTATTATTAATTTAAAAATGTGTGTGGTTAACAACGCTTTGATTTTGACAGGCCTGTTGGTCGAGTGGCTAGAGACCCTGGCTACAAAACCAAAGGTTGCGGGTTCGAATCCCGCTAGGGGCAAATGTTTGTGTGATGAACATCGGCATTTGTACTCGAGTCATGGATGTTTATAAAAGTATTTAAGTATGTCTATCCGTTCCCTAGCATCCATAGTACAAGCTTCGAGCTTAGTTTGGGGCTAGGCAATTGGTGTGTTCGTGCAAACAATTTATTTATTATTATTTATTTATTTACAGACATTACCAGCAATTAAGATTTAGTTGATTGATACATTGATTATGAGCTAAATTGATGTTTACTTATGAGTTGCTCTATGACTTTTAAATACATTAAAGTTCCGTTTTCCTATCAATATTTTCAGGGGGAAAGTTTATTTTTATTTTATTCATTTATCATAAATTCTTTTGCATGGCAAAACTAACCTCACTAATAACATAAACATAAATATATCTTAAGTAATGTACCTTTTAGTGTTTCATTCTAATTTGATTTCATAGCAATTACATTCACAAGCCCCCCCCCCCCCCCCCTGTAAGCTCTGATGAAATACTCTTATAATGTTTTAATATTGAATGGCATGATAATTAACTATTTCAGTATTATGTCAACTAATGTGGCTAACCCCAACAGCATATTCTATTGCAAAGCCTTGTGTTTGAGGTGCATATTACTCAAAGGAGTTAATCAAAGAAGGTTGTACTGTTAGAGGTGTCACTTTAACCTGCATTTACTGAGTAACAGACATGTAACACAACAAAACAGGTGTCTGTGTCGCCACAGGAGAACCTTCGCGATGTGGAAGAGAACAACCTGGTGGCGGAGGAGCGATACTTCCGGCTGCTGGGGCTGGACGGGCGCGCGGAGCCGTGGCACAACACCACCACGCCGGCGCTCGTGACGTACGCGCGCGGCGACGACCACGCGCTCGCCGTCAGCTACGTGCGCCACGCCGCGCGCCTGCCCTACACCGTGCTGCTCTACAACCTCGGCTTGAAGCCCTACTCACTCGCTGTGGTAAGACCTTGCACTCTGCGCGCATACACTCACTTTGCATCTTTATTTAGATATCATCTTTTTAACTTAATATTCTGTATGTTTATGCTGCAGGTGTCTAATTATTGCAACTCATCCAAGTGCGCTATCATCGACTTCGACTTAGAGGAGTTCCCTTCACATGTCGCCGACGAGAGTATACACGCTTTCCGCCCGCTCATCATACAGGTATTTATCAGACCAGAACCAACTTTTATTATATAATATGAAATATAGACACTAAATGTGCCTTGACTAAGCTGAATAAATCTTAGTGTCTAATCTAAAATTAATATTAGTTTAACCTTCTCTGTACTAGTAAAGAGATTTGACAAATTAGTCAGGCATGACCTGTGCGCCCGCGCTACGTGTGGCCGCGCGCCGAAAGTGCGGCCTTGCGCAAGCGCCGGCTGATTGGGTCGCTGCCACAATTGCGGCCTGCACGGGCTATTGTGTCAGTCGGATTCGCTTAGTTGTCGCGTCATGACAGGCCTCAAATGCAGCGTAATCCACACTGCAGGCGTGCCGAGGCGCGCATCATATAAATTAGCTTGTGGCCTTATCCTAAGGTCCTTCTTATTCGCACAATAAGTTAGGATTTAATGATGTCAATGATGGGTAAAGTTGGTCTTGATTTTTTTTGTTAATAAAACTAATATAGTACCTTGGTTTGATTAACAGAATGCGAAATGCGGATAGACACATTGAAAAGTAATTTTTCACAAAAAATATATAAAAAATTGAGGGTTCCGTACAAATTATATTTTTGACGTATTAAAAAACTACTGAATAGATTTCGTTCAAACCAATTTTCGTTGGTAGTTTTTATGGTAATGTACATTATATATTTATTTCAGATTTATCATCCTCTTACTTTAGAAGTTAGAGGGGGGGGACACACTTTTTCCACTTTGGAAGAGTCTGTCACGCAAAGTATTCACTTAAGAAAAAAATGAGCTTAGAAACCTCAATATAATTTTTAAAGACCTATCCATAGATACCCCACACGTATATGTTCAATGAAAAAAAATATTTTCAGTTTCAGTTCTAACCATGGGGACCCCCCATTTTATTTTATTTTTTTCTATTTTCGTGTGCAAACCTTGTTGCGGTTCACAGAATCCATCTACTCACCAAGTTTCAATAGTATAGTACTTATAGTTTTGGAAAAAAGTGGCTGTGACAGACTGGCGGACAGACAGACAGACAGACAGACAGACATGACGAATCTATAAGGGTTCCGTTTTTTTGCCATTTTGGCTACGGAACCCTAAAAATAGTGGTCCATTTGACAATACATATTACCCACAAAAAACAGCTATGTAGATCAAACATTACGGTGTTAAAACGAGTTTTCAATAGTTTGCATGATCCCTTACAAGTGTTAAGGTAGATAATAGTATCGCGGTGCAATAGAATAAACTTTATCTCTAATGTTTGTTCACTTAAATAGCTTGCTAATGTCTACATGATAAGATAATCTAGAAAACCCTTCACTGTAAACACGAGTGCGTTCCGCGGCACGATCGTACCCGCAAAAACACAATGTTTTTGTATGGACCTTCGTGCAAACTAACAAAACCGTCTGCCTTGTTAAGCCTCCTTTTGTTGATCGAACTTTTTATGTATATAAACACTTAGATTTCATTCAAGCTAATTGTTATCGAATGAAAAACTATTGTGTGCTATTCATAGGTCAGACTTTTCGATGCGAAGACTTCGGTCAGAGACACATCAGCACTTGAAAATAGATTAGAATGAATGGTATTACTAAAGCGCTAAAAATTAAACAGGCCCGTGTGGACTGGTCCTAGCGCTCCATTTCTATTGTTTGAAAGTTGCATGAAAATTACGTGTTTGCGCCGACCCTGCCTTATGTGGAGCAAGGGTAGGAAAATGGCAGAGCAGACCTAAAATAATACCATTTTCACTTACGCACTTACTATATAAGAAGACCTTAATTAAAAGTTATTAAAGTTTTATTTAAAGTTTATTACATTAATAAACACCACATGAGCCTTCTTCTAAGCTTAAGAGTTACATTTGTCTGAAGCGTATCGTGTTCGTGATCTATCAAATGCTGCGAAAAGATCATAAAGATGTGCAGTATTGTCCTTATCTTATGAGAAATCGTTTTTTTAATGTTGGTATTCTTTAAACGGGAGCCATCCAAAAGTGATAGTGTGCATGAATCCTGGCTACCTTAGCATCTTGGGATCGTGTGAATGGGACCTAGGTAACAACTGGCGCGCACGTGTTTTTTTGCAGACTGGCATCCAGTTGAAATAAAAGTACTTAACTTAAAACCCCCGTCATCAGTCGTGTTTTTCTATATTAATGGTTTGACTAAAAAAGTAAAATGAAACGGTTACGTAACCACGTAAATAATGTAATCGTTCATACGTGCTATGCTGTTGATTTACATACGATTGTCATATGGGTGCTTTGGCCTCCAAATATGCGATGCGACCAATTTATATCACAAGTTAGACGGCGTAAAAACGCTTTGTCAAATTAACCCGCCCGCGACTCAGTCCGCGTGGATTTCAGTTTCCGCGCACATAGCATAGTGTTTTTATAACACTATAACAACAAATACAAAAAATTATAAACATTTTGTTCTGTTCGAGCCATTGGTTCCTGACATTAGCGCTTTCAAACAAACTCGCTTTATTATATTAGTAGAGATTCACGCCCTGGCTCGTAACAGAAATAAATTGTGCAACTTGCCCGGTTTTTATATTTGTTAGACTTTCGCGTTGCATTAAAACATTAATATTATTATTTAAAGGCACTAAACGCGATATTAATTATGTAGTATACTACCTACTTACAGCTTGACGTTTCGGCTGCGTTACAACAACCGTGGTCGCTCTACATAATTAATATCGCGTTTAGTCCCGTTAAATAATATTAAAATCAAAATTTGCTTGAGTTAAAGGTTTAGGTCGATGGGGAAGGGAGGGTCATGCATCGTACACGCGTTGCTTAACACCTTTGTTTAAAAAGATTACACGCTCGCCTCAGAGCACACTCCGGCCGTCTCAAGGTCTTCCTTGTTTTGATAGCAATCAATATACACAGTATTATCACATAGAGAATCGTTCATGGAACAATGCGATATAGTGTTTCTACTATTTCATGATCCTAATATGAATTCTGCTTTATTCCAACGACTGCTTCTATTCCTGGAAAGACCACAAGACAGCAACAATTTGTACTATAGTTTTTTTTTACCGATTCTTGCCGACAAGCATACAAGAAATAAGTTTAATCTTATTCCTTGATAAAGCTTGTAAATTCTTTTTCTGTTCTTGTGTACTTGCAAGGGGATAGCTCATCGTCAGCTTAAGGCAACAATGGTAGTTTCGCGCGTGCCTTAAATAATAGGTTAATAGACTGAAAAGGAGTAATTAAATTGTAACCATTAGCGGATACGACGGTACAATACCATAGGGTTAATTAGGCCAGTCGGCCAGTTGACTTCAATTTATCTCGTTAATCCATGGGGATAGTTAATCCGCGCTACTAAAAGTGTCAAATGTCATGATTTTAAATCCTTCTTAAATTCAATAGGCATCGTGTTAGATGTATGGCGGAAAAGTCCTTCCGCTTCAATGATAATTTTGATTTGATATGTAACAAATGAATACGTGTGTCCGGGCAGCACGCGCTGGCGCGCGCGGGCGGCGTGGTGTTCAGCGAGGCGGGCGTGCAGTGGGCGGGCGCGGCGGCGGGGCTGGCGGCGCTGTACGCGCGCGCGGCGGCGGGCGGCGGCGTGCTGGCCTGGCCGCGCCGCGCCGCCGTCACGTCGCTCACGCACCCGCGCATGTTCCACTACCTGCACGCGCGCATCGACGACTTCCTCTTCGTGCAGATGGTCGACGCCGAGCGGCTCGTGCTCGCGCGCAAGCCGGCGCTCGCCGACGTGATGCGCCCCTGGGTCCGCTGCGCGCTCACGCTCGACTGCATCATGCCGATCGGCGCGCAGTCGGCCGGCTGCCGGTTCGACAAGAAGCCGCAGTACCGGTACTCGGGCTGCCACGGGCAGGACGCGTCGGCGCTGAGCATCGTGCTCGGGCTGCGGTCCGGGTTCGAGGAGGCGCAGTACGCGGTGCGCGCGCGCGGGCAGTGGCGGCGCGTGGCGGCGGCGGCGGCGCGCCGGGCGCTGGCCGCGCTGGAGCGCAACGCCACCGCGCCCGCCACGCCGCCCGCCGCGCCGCCCCAGTTGTCCGCCGCCTCCACCGAGCGCGTCTAGGCGCCGCGCCGTGCTCGCGCCCGCGGTATGTTCTAGTAAATTAACGTTCGAGGAGTCTAGTCGAGAGGTGGAGCCTCGCTCGGCGGCCGGGGTCGAGGGTGCGGCGGTCGGACCGCCCCGGGAGCGGTCGAAGTCTCTATTCTTACTCTATGTAAATATTTTTTTTGTAATTTTACGCCAGCATAATTTATTATACTGTGGGACGTCCCGGAGATATTCGGTTAGGTTTATATAAGTACATATTGACATTCTGTACGTTGTGATATCGATAAAAAGGGCTGTCGACAGTGATTGGCGCCGGCCGACCGGATTCGGCGCGTTTGGCGCAAAAATGAAATGAACTGCTATGTCCAGATATTTATTATCTGAAAATGTTAATGAACATTTTGGTGGACTACATTAATACATTGATCTCTTGGCCGAAAGAAGTTTCGAATGTATTACGAAAACCATGACTATCTCCAGTCTATAACAAGAATTTTAATTTGAGATTTATTCTAAAGTAATGTATTATGGCAATTTATTTTTGTTCAACGTTCCTATGCATAATACAATGTTATGTCGTGTTGCGCGAATAAAAATATATTATTTTAATTTATTGGAAATACTCAAGTACGACGTCGAGACGACAAAAACGTTACCAAAAACCTATATACGGTATAAATAATTTTATCAGACGTATTGTATAAGTGTGGGCGTCCGAGGGCGTCGCGCGGTGTTGTGAGACGACGTCAATCCACGGTGGTGCAGCACGTCTGCATTTAATGAGTTACTTTAATTGTCTGTTATCATGAATCGGTATCATTGCGGCGGACATTAAAATTAAAGAAATGACAAGAAGTAGTATATATTTTTTAAATATATAAAACATGTACGTAATTGGATTGGACAGTCATTTAAGGACAATAAAGCGATTTGAAGCTGTTAGATAAACTTCTAATTTATTTGAGTATTTATCAGCTTTTATATAGTATGTATGCTGTTGACTGTACATACTCTGTATATTATTTTTTTGTTTAAATTTGGTAAGTTTATTTCATATGCAAGATAAGTCTTTGGGGTGTTGCCAAACCACGTCATTTGATGGTATTTATTTCACATGGCAATGGCAATAATCAATGTATAAATTTCTTTCCCAACTATATTTTAATAGCTTATTAATCTTATAGTACCTACCATATGCTTCAAGGTTGTAAATAAAATGTGCGGCAGCACAGGGACCAACACGAGGAATGGGCAACTTTACTTGTTACTCCATTACCGATTTGTCAAAATAAGGTCGGTCCCTGTTTGTATTTATATCCGGCAGGCCGTAAACAGTGATACTCTATAGTATTTTTATTTTATTGTTAAGGTCATAGTATGTTTATGATAACTTGTAACATACACTGCACATGGTATACTGCGTAATTTATTTATTGACATATCAAATGACATCGATCGATGTTGCTGGTTTAATTTCTCATTTACTAAATATGTCTGTATATTTGCGGTTAGTTCATGGGGTCTCGCAATTTTGCAGATTTTGTTGGACTTAGTGACTACAATTGCGATGTCTTAATATTAAACCTAATATCAAGTAGTTGTATTTGACTAGTACCCGGTGCTAGCAGGCGCAGCAAGTATGACATGTGCATATAAGTGATTTATTTATCCTATTTGAGCATAATAGAAGCAATGCAACGTTTCGTCTTTATAGTTTAGCCGTACGTAGAGTAGAGTAGAGCGAGGCGCGCGCGGGCGCCACGAGGTTGTGAGACGGATATCAAGCGAGAACTGTAGTTAGTCGTCAGGTACAATGTGATATACTTAAGCGTTAGAGTTAGTTCGTGTCTCGTGCGACCACTTTCCACGCGGTTTGTTATTGCTTTGATCGTTATGTTGATCGTATCGTCGAGTGTTTCAGTGTATTCAGTGCCGGATTTGCTCAATCGTATAGGTAGTGTTTACGTATAGTTTATTTACTGGATGTGATTATAAGTAAACTGCGACCCCGACGAGGTCGCGGTGCGGGCGTGTGCTCCGGGAGTCCTCCGGGCGCTCGGGCGGTGGCTGTAAAATGTTAAACAATTTTTTTATTTTTATATCAAATATTTTGTACTAATAATTTTTGTGACGACTCGAAACATTTCGCGAATCCGGCATGCGCATATTTTGAATAGTAAAAAGCAGTTTTGGTCGCACGTCTCCGTTAACGATTACAAATGTAAAATTCAAAGATCTCATTGTTACTTAACACATGTATGTGTAATTATAGTAATAGCCAGTTGTAAATACTTACTACCTTTTGTAAAAGTCCAGTTCGCAAGCGCCGACCGCTGCACTAGACGTTTCCTACATTTTGTATCTCTTCGTAGTCCGAAGCGCGGAGCTTACAAGTCTTTTGAAAATAAACAAGTCACTTTTAACGATAAGCCATTGATATAATGATGCTTCGTCTTCTTGGAAATATACCCTTGGTGACGTACCAGGCGTGCGAGAGAACGTTTTCTTCTTAGATAGGACAAAGCGCAGCGCTCCCGTACCCGTTGTCTTAGGTGGGCGACGGAACGCGATGCTATGTATGTATGCAACCAATACTATTCGTAACGTTACGTGACGTGTGTCATATGTCCGTACCTAAGACACTATTTCATAGAAAGACTTAGATATTTTCGCATCGCGTAACTGCGTTTGTCGGTCACCTAAGTCAACGGCTTAGCGCACGTCAAATAAGCGTGACTCAATCCAGGCACGGCGGCGTCCGGCTGCAGGCGCCTTGCCTGTGCCTTAACATTTATACCAGTATTCTAGCTGACTAGTTATGAGTCAAGCTCTTAGTGGAGATGGTAACGATGAGCTTTCGATGAGGTACAAAATCAGGATAAAAAATTTGTATACTAAAAACCCTTAGGTGCAACAAATAAAACATGTTTTAGATACTGATTGTACCTGTGTAGTATACTCGGTATCTATATACAAATTTGTTTAAAACGAACATAATTTTATTCATTAGAACAATTGAGTCTAGCCCGGCCAGTGCCATTTTATTAAGAATCTCGACAACTTTGTTAAATTAGACCAGTGATCTATAATTATGGATATCGGCAATCACGAGTACATTTATCATAAGATAATTATGATATGCTCATTATTATCACAATTATTGTCTTGTTATCAGAAGAGGTTTTCCGTTCCGAAGATCAGGCTGGAAGCCACGTGTCTCTGAGCTTGTCTGGCTGATGTGAATACAAGTTCAGTATCTCGCACTTGAGTACACGAATAATGTGAATTTCTAGTCTTCACATCAAACTATCAAGTACATCAGTAAAAAGTAAAATGTAGAGGCGCGGTGTATACTGAACTTATGATTATATTAATTTATATTGGTATTTTGTTTGTTTTGTGCAAGACTTTTGGGCTTGTGGATAATGCCAGAATATAGGGCATTCATAAGTAGGTCTTAACGGATTGAGTGCACCACTGTCCAGCAATTTTCATTCTAGTTAGAATTATGAAAGATAATAATAATTATTTCTTGAAATAATCATGCTGATTTTCGAGCAATACCCTGCACTCCTTGTGAAAATCCTGCTTAGTTTATATTTTTGTAATTTTGATTTTCATCATTAATAAATTATGACACAATTTTAGAAATGTTATCTGATTATTCGAATGTTACTATAAAACTGATGTAAATTATGTAGCTAATTTACTCCTAGGGTACCTATATCTATTGTAGTCCGCGCGTTTACAAAGACTGCTGCAACCGGCACACATACATCACATAACAATGAAACAAATGTATTATAATTAATTTATCCGTAGAATATTGTTCGGTTGAGTGGAGCAGCGTTGCAAGCGCGCGGACGTGCCCCGGGCCTAGCGGACGCGAGTGAAGTTGAGCGAGGTGTTATTGCCCTTTGCTTCCGAGCGCACTCTGCGCGCGTCAAGGCAGCTTGTGCGCATATCTTACGACATGTGACGAAATTAAAGCGATACTATTTATGACGAAATGCATCAGTCTTGTTTTCTTTCGATACCTCCTTCCTTAGCACCTACCGTAAGAAACTTTAAAGGTGCATTAAATCACTAGCTCGTAGAGATTCTAAAATATTTTATTCTAGTCATAAAAATAATATAAAAACACAAACATTACATATTTCAACAATCGTAAATAACTTGCATACTCGTTTACTACAGTAAGTATCGCAGAGGGATAGACCACAGCGCTTGTACATCTATGTGATGAACCGGAGACTTCCGAAAACCATTCTTTTCTGATACATTTTATAATGGAAATGTTTATGTGACATTATCTAGTCCAAGATACTCGTACAATACTATATTTTGTACTACAGATTTCTTTATAAAATACGTACATTACTTTTCCAGTTAATTAACGTCTCTAATAAATTGGTTTTATTTTATACCTTTATTTGTTACATATGATCAGACTGCGAAAAAGTCCCCATATAGATTTTATGAGGTTAAAAAAATACAGTTTGTACTACATGTACTGTTGACTAGACGTCACCTCTAGTAGTCTATAAGCTTAACAAAACTAATAAATACACTTCTAAATACGGCAGTACTGGGTCTGGGCCCGAAGTAATACAACAGTTTGTTTTAAAAGATTAATTAAAGATAAGCTTTTGAGCTACCCAATGATTGGTGGCGTGGAATAACACTAACAACAAAATATACACAATGATTTAATCTGGTCAGGTTTCATTTGTTTGCCAAGCCTCTTCCATATTGTTTTTCAATAACCTAGACCTCTGGCTAACACTATTATTGATGTAAATATTGTTTTAAAATATCTTAACACTTATACAGTTTGTAAATAAATATATAGCAGGCAGGTGTATCATATTTTTGTCGTAATTTAAACACTGTTTCTTGATTATTTAAATAGTTATTACATGTAGAAATGTTGTATGTAAATTATTTTACTAACTTAATAACGCAGTGCTACCAGCTGTCGAAGGCACGTGGAGACATATAGAGTATGAATGTTTATTAAAAAATAGCTTGATCGCTGAATAGATGCCAAATAAAATTAATGGTCAATGTCTGTGTGCAATAATCGCAGCTTGTTTTCAACTTGAAAATCAAATGAAAACAGCAGTCAATAAGTATGTGTGTTTTTAGCACATACATATAACAATAGCACATTTAACAAAAATTATACTTTGTAAAGCACATACATTTCGATATTAATTAAAGGAAACATTGTTACATTGAAATGTGATAGGGCATTTTAACTTAATTAAAATTCGTAATTCATAATAAGATTTGATTGAGGCCTAGCCATCTTTGTAAATAATGTAATTAATAATAAAATAACTACTCACAATATATTTTGTGCGCAATCACACCTATGCAATATGTTTCAATAATTCATTTGATATCTTATTTACAAAGAGGTATAATGCAGAATTGTGATAAGAGTCTTCTTAGCTAAATCTGAGTTATTGTGCGGCTGCTAACTTAAGTTCCGGTTTATCTGATTTCTCCAGTATTTTTGGGACATCTTTACTCTCCGGTTTCTTCTCATCATCCTTGAATAGAAGCGGGATCATTCCAAGGAAACATCCAACCGTTATACCGACCACTCGGCCCTGCGGAACATGAGTAATTTTAATTTGTTATGGCCCAGAGATTTGCTCCAAAATCTTGAAAGAAAGAAGAAAGAATATACAGTTACTGACAGAACACTAATAACAAAATACATAGAAACGCCAAAAACACAATGGATAGAAGAATATAAAAGAAAGTTTAGCAAGGTAGGTACATGTGTAATAACATAGATGTGTGTGTTATACCAATCGGGTCCATAACTCCGTACCTCAGCATAAGTTACTACAGCGTCGACATAGTGCCGCGGCAACGCTTCAATCTAAGGTATTTATTTAGTGATGTTTTATTGTAGTTACCAGGTTGATGAAGCGGCGCGTGACGGGCATGTCGAGCTGCACGGGCGAGAGCGCGGGCGCGCCGAGGCCGATGAACATGGCGGCGCGCTCCACGTAGTACGAGGAGCCGATGCCGATGACGTCGCTGAACGTGTTGCCCAGCGCCGCCGCCGCCATCGTCGACAGCGTGATGTACGCGCTCATGCTGCTCTCTATGTTGTCGCCCTGCAATCCGATATATGGTCCCTTTATTGCGAGATACCACTCTTACTTGGGGAACAATGGTTGTCAGGTTGCTATCTTACTATATAACCAAAATTAATGAAACAGAAGACAAGTAAAGACATCAGTTATTTATATAATTACTTGTGATTTTTGTAGCTACTACTAAAAAATAAAGCCACACTAAAACAAGGATTTTATTCTGACATATTAAGTAGATACTAGTCTTCCGTCGCGGATTCACCCGCGCGTATTATTTTTTTTTTAATATCCCCCCTTCCCCCGCATTTTCTGGATCAAAAGTACTCTATGTTCACCGTGGATAGAGTAGCTAGCCAACAGCGAAAGAATTATTCAAATTGGTCCAGTCGTTTTTGCGTTTATTTGCTATATACAAAAATTCAAATCTTTCCTCTTTTTAATATTAGTGTAGATGTTTGTGTAGTACTTAGATTGTGTCAATAGATGTATTAACTTTTCTTTAAAAGAGCGGAGAGAACGAGGAGACCTAATAGAGACATACAAAATACTACATTGTCATTATGATGTCATAAATTTGGAAGAACTCTTATTCAAATACTCCCAAAACACACACTTAAGAGGGCATCATCTCAAACTGTCAAAGTCTCGGTCTCTGAACAATCCACACAAACACTTTTTCAGTAACAGAGTGGTTGATGCTTGGAACAAGTTGCCAGCAGAGGTGGTTTCCGCACAGAACACAAATATATTTAAAAACAGATTAGACAAATATTTAACTGGAAGAAGTTAACCCACGAGGTGGAAATAGTAGGATACAGGCTATCATCAGTGTTGTCACTACCTGCCTGTCAATAAATAAATAAGTAATAAATAAATAACTTACGCTATTATGACTAAAATGTGACTAACATGTTAAACTTATGAGTCAGCACAAATTAACTATGATCTGTCTACTAACATTATAACAGCAATTTCTCGATTGAACAAAGTCATGATAAATCCTATTTTTATACTTACAGCAATTATCATTATGAAGTTATCCAAAAATCCAAAGCCAACAAATGGGATGGCATTTGATAATGACACTGCAAAAAATAATTAATTATAATTTCAGGAGCAATGCTTGAAAATTATAAATTAACCACTAAATTATCAAAGTGAATAGGTGAATTGGCATGCTTAAAAAGTTTAAATTAATTTTCCTTTATAATGAATAACAAAAAAAAACAACATTTCAGTGAAATGGAATGGACTCATACAAAAACTAAGCAAAATTAATTTTATACAAAGTTAAGTTCAATACTTACAGTGAAGTAGTTCCCTTGTTGAAGGCTTGGGGACAGTAGAAGCTGAAAATTAAAATTGATGTAATGAACTCAAGTGATAATAATATACAATATTATTTAAAAAGTCAGCATATGCATGGAAGGAGTATTTTTCTTTTCAAGATGCCATTTATTAGCAAGTCAGACATAGATAACGCTGCAAAACACAAGTCAACATCATTAATTAGGGCATACTAGATAAGACATTACACAAATACTTTAAAATTAAAGTAATCACTCTTACCATATTTTTTCTTCAACCAGTCTTCAGGTACTGGACAGTACGTGCCGGTGGGATCGACGTCCCCGAGTGTTGGCCCTTGGCTGGGCCTCCCAAGCTTACTTCTCCACCGTAGTCCTGCAAGCTTATCTGCAATCAACCGTTACTAAATGATACTTTTCCTTCCATTTTAAGAACTGTTCATTGTCACCACGGAAATACCTTCAAATTCTTCCTTAATTCTATTTGATTCATATTCCTGTAGGGCTGTAAATAATAATTTTCTTTCTTCATCTTTTAAATGGAGAACAAGTTCTGTCGCGTGTGCTTTAGTCAGAGGTCCTGTCAATTGTGTAGGCTCTTCAAAATCCTTAGATGTAGGCCCTAAGCCTAAATTGCGAACTTTTATAGCTACAGGAACAAATAAAGTCGATTTTGTATAAACTACTGAAGTACTGTGTCGCACTTGCACTTGTGACGGAGATTTGTGGCAACATACACTAAAAGTAGTTATGGGTCGACTACATAATCTTTTAACAATTCGTGCTGCCGGCATTTTTCCGAATTGACTCAAATAATTAACACAAAATACAACAGAAAAAATCTATTTCCGACGTTCTACTCATCGATGTAAGAATTACATTCCGTTGCACAATTGCACAATGTCAACTGTCATATCACAAAATAATTTTGACAACACTGAGATCACTATAGCGTGCGATTAGGAACGTTTTTACCCGACTTCTAAAATGAGGAGGACGTTTATTTATTCATTATAGTTGTTTGATTTATTGTTGATATTGGGATATTTTATTTTCACATCGAAATACTCTAAGATACTCCTGCCTGACAGACTGAAGGTATTTTTGGAATTATTTAGGTAGATTGCTACGTGTCATTTCAATATCAGGCCAAGGACTAGCATTTGTTTGTTTGACCCGTAAAAGAAAATTATCAGAAATAAACAACTCGATTATTTATGATAATTTTCTTTTACGGGAGTTATAATCATTTATGTTAATATAAATCATTATATAACGTTCCATTATGGAGAAATAATACTATATATTGTTTGTGAAGTTGGAATAGATGGCCGGCTGTCATAACCTCAACACTTAATAAAACTACTTTTAAACGGATATAATCGCGGTATATTCTTGAAACTACATATTTACAGGAAAACGCGACGTTTCGTAGGTTTCGTAGTTTCGTTTAGTAGTTTTATTTCATGAGTAACAGTCGCGTAAACCTAAGAAAACATTATCACAACACTTAATTTGAATAATATCTTTTCCGGGACCTAATATAGTAACGTAGCAAGCTTTTTATTTTATTGATACCAATAATAAATGTTAACAACAATAATTAGATTAATACAAGTGTTTCCGCTTCAAAGTTTTCTTGTATGGGGCTATGGGCATTGTTCTTTATTTTATAATTTTAATACCTACATGTTTTAAGCATCAGAATGAAACGTAATTAAATAATAAAAAAAAACACTTACAACCCTCCCTTCAGTGCTGCCACCACGAGCCTCTCGCGGCCGTTTTCCCGCGCGTTTTATCCAATAAGAAATTGGCGCGCTGTGTGCAAATTATCTGATTGGCAGATCACGCTGGCTTGCCAACTTACAAATCTTGCGTCCCGCGTGCTCTGACCAATGACAGCGACGCATATAATGTTCCCGCGTGTGCGGAAGATCGGACTTGCCGACCTTACTGTTTTCTCGCCCTCTTTTCCTTTTCCTACGACAAGCTCAGGAAGGGAGGGAGTCGCTTTTCGGACATTGAAGATTAACAATAACTTTCCCCACGCACCGTATAAATTTTAATGTGATAGATGAACCTTAAAAGTGTCATTACTAATGTAACATTTTCTCTGCTTTATTCAAATAAATATGATGTGGAAACCACCCTCATATATGGCGCCCAACTAATTAGTTCTTCGAGTTCGTGTCGTATTTAAACCACGTGCGTGTGAAAATGCCAATGGAACTCAGAAGTATGGACGATACAATCGTGCAAGTGGGTGACTCGCGTGAAATCCCAGCTACCACGCAAGACTTGGATGAGCCCTACCGCGGCTTTCAAGAAATCGGCTCCGCGTCTACTCCTGCCCCGCCAACTGGGAACTCCTCGCGGCCGGCGCCACCGCCCGCCGCCGCCGTCGTCGTGCGCACATACGCAAATTTCTTCGTTCTTCCCTTCGTGCGCAAGCACACCCCGAGCATGCGTTCATGCGCGCGCTTACTCGCCGGACGACGACGCGCCGGTGTAAGTCCGCTGGGTACGTACAGATTTAAACGTTTGCCGTTCGGTCTGAAGAACGCGCCGGCTACTACGTTTCAGCGTTAATTGGACAAGCTACGTTCCTGTGCGGCTTTAAAGGATGTAACACCTCTTACATACCTTGATGATCTGCTCATCATATCAGAGAGCTTCCAGCAGCATGTTCAGGACCTGGAAGTTGTCTTCAAACGTTTCGAAGAATTTTATCGTGAAAGCGTTTGGTACCTAGGACACATCATCACCCAAGATAGTATCTCCACCGACCCTGTAAGGTAAGTGCCGTCGTCGAGATGAGAGAACCAATGAATCTTAAACACCTGAGAACATTCTTGCAAACGTGCTCATGGTTCTGCAAATTCATACCGAATTTTTCTAAAGTTGCGGAACCATAAACACGTTTGACAAGGAATAATCAAATCCGGACTTGAGGCAAGGAACAGTCTCAAGCGTTCCAAGAGCTCAAGACGCTCCTTACCTCAGCACCAATCCTGGTTCAGCCTGATTTCAGCAGCCCCTTCATTCTCACAGATGCGAGTAACTACGCCCTAGGCGCAGTTTTATTACAGGGAGAAGGAAAGAACGAGAGACTCATCGAATACGCCAGTCGACTTCTCAACAATCCGGTGGCGCTAGTGTGGCGCGAAAAGTAAAAGGAGCTCCGTATTAAATATTCATAAAAAATAGAAATAGTGTAAAAAACAGAGTAAAAGTGACTTTAAAGTGTGAAAATAGTTATAAATATAGAGTGTTATTGTTTGTGTCATTTAGTATTGGATAATATTTGAACTATAGGTAAATGAAACAGAAACCGTTACATACTGTGAAGACTCTTAAAAAAACCTTATCAAACTCAACAAGTGTTCCGAACTAAAATCATAAAAATATGCCAAAACATTAAAATAAACGAAAAAACTGTGTACATGCCATAAGAAGAATGTGTTTAAGTGTCTCCGTGATTAACAAATGCAGTGAAGAATTCTGTTTACATTCCAAAACAACAAGTGACAAGCAGTCAAAATAACGATCTTTTTGAACAAATCGCAGAATAGATACGCTAATTTCATCTAACCAGTTAACGGACCGATAGCCGCAAGGATTTGACGTCTGTCGACTGTCGAACACTACGCTCCTTAAGAAACGAGGGTTCGATCCCGCGAGTGGCCACCGACTTTTTGCACGTTTTTAATGAAACATAACTTGTGATAACTCGTCGGTACTAAGAAACGAATAGAGTATGTCTCAAACAAAATCAAAATTTGGATGCTGTGAAAGGCTGGCTTTATCACCGAATATAATAAGTTGTCAGTCCTGTAAGTACAGATATCACCTAAACTGCGTCAATATACAAAAACCATTCAAAGAATTAACAGGAGAATTTAAGTCAAAATATATATGTCCATGCTGTTTAAGTAAAGTGCCGAAGTCTGACAACACCGACACACCAGTGAGAGCATCATCAAACCAACAATTGAATGTAAAAAACAGTAGTGAGGCGCTATCGGCAAACGTGAACACTAAAAGAGGCAGTCAACCCCCACAAAAATTTACATCCCCAGTAAGTGCCGTTGATATTCGCCAGATAATTAGAGAAGAACTTGAAAATGTATTAGATAATTTTAGAGCCAGTATAGTAAAAGAGTTCGAACAAAAAACACAGATAGTTCTAGACCGGTTCAATCAGGTATCGGAGTCGCTAGCAGCAATTGAGAAACAACAGGAAAATATCAGAGAGGAAGTTAAGACTAACACGAATAATTTGAAAAAACTTGAGTTGGAAAATATTACACTGAAAGAAAGCGTTGCTGACCTAAATTCTAGAATTACCCTGATGGAACAACACTCCCGGGCACACAATTTGGAGATTCAAAACGTACCGGAACATAAGTCCGAGAACTTGAATACGATAGTTAAACAAATTGCAGCAGTCACCGACTGCAAACTGGAAGAAAGTGACATACAAATGTGCACTAGAGTAGCTAAAGCAAAAAACGACAGTCCGCGACCCAGGTCTATTATCATCAAATTCAGTTCCCAAAGAGCACGGGATAACTTTTATTCTTCAACGCTGAGGTTCAACAAGAAGCATAGAATCGTCGGTGACAAGCTCAATACTAGTCACTTGGGCATCGGAAAAGACAAGGTACCAGTCTTCGTCTCGGAACATCTGTCTCCGGCCCAGAAGTCATTGCATGCAGCAGCCCGCATAAAGGCAAAGGAGTGTGATTACAAATTTGTCTGGGTAAAAAGCGGCAAGATCTTTATGAGGAAAACTGATACGTCGGAATACAAATTAATTAAAACTACTCAGGACTTATCAGAACTAGCTTAGCTGTTGATTGTTTAATTTGTTTAACTTTAATATTGTCTAATTGTCTTTTTCTAGTCTTTGTTTTGTTCCTTTTAAGTTTTTGTTTCAAGTATTTTACTTTTTACTTATATTTGTCAAATGTCACTCGATAACTTAAATATATATTACCAAAATGTTAGAGGATTGAACACTAATGCAAGTGAGGTACGTCAGGAAATACTCAATAGAAATTATGATGTGTATATACTCACAGAAACTTGGCTAAACAGTGGATGCTATGATGGTGAATTTTTCGTAAATGGGTATAACGTGTATAGACGTGACAGAGAGTCATCCGCTTCGCTTAAAAAAAGGGGTGGTGGTGTGTTGATATCGGTAGCTGATTGTTTGTTGTCGGCGCGAGTCTCACAGTACGAGAGCGATTGTGAGGATTTGTGGGTCTCAATATCATCTAAGTCTAGAAAAAACAGCGTAGTTAATATTTGCGCTGTATATTTACCACCTCCAGTTACTAAAGTAAACCTAGATCAGTTTTTAGATAAATTGAATGTATCCTTTCAATCTTTCTCTGAAAATGTAACTACTTTAATCGCAGGAGATTTTAATATGAGCAATTTGTCTTGGCAGCAAAGTCAGAGTAATAGGAGCATGGTGCCGGCAGATTATAGTAACAATGAACTGTTTTGTAACTTGGTTGACAACATGGAACTTCATGGCCTAAAACAATACAATAATGTCACTAATAAAAATAATAGGACTCTAGACTTGGTGCTATGCGACAAAGAAGCTTTATTTATTGAAGAATGTTTACATCCCATACGTAATATAGACCAATATCACCCACCTATTGAAATAAAAATGAAAGCCGCACTAGAGAATCCAAAAAAATCTTTGTCTACAGAACGATTTAATTTCTACAAAGGAAATTATTTAGAAATTAATAAAATACTTGAATCGGTATCATGGACGCAAGAACTAAGCCTGTGTAATGATATTAATGAGATGCTGAACAGATTCTATGAAATTTTACATAGCGCAATTGCTCATCACATTCCTAAAACAAAAACTCGACCTGGATCATATCCGGTTTGGTTTACACCACATTTAATACATCTCATAAAAAGAAAATATAAGTACCATAAAAAATACAAAAAATTTGGAAACCCACTTGATAAATTGGAATTTGACTATCTTCGTGATGATTGCAATAAACTTATTAAAACGTGCTACAATAATTATATCGAAATGATTGAAACTGAAATAAAGGAAAACCCAAAGTACTTTTGGACTCATGTAAAAAACCTAAGAAAGAACAGTTCTTCATATCCGTGCACTATGATATTTAATGATACAGCATCGTCCGACACAAATCAAATCTCAGAAATGTTCGCGACTCATTTTTCTTCCGTTTATTCAGATGATATTGGGTCCAATGGACTTCATGATGACACAATATTACTGGGTTTGGATAATTTAGACGTTTTGCCAACCATTCAATTTCGACCTGAAGAAATCGAAGAGAAACTAAAAAAACTCGATACAAAAAAGGGTTTAGGTCCAGATAACATACACCCTCTGCTATTAGTTAATTGTGCAAGCACATTGGCAGTACCACTATCATTGGTATACAACAGATCACTATTGACGGGTAGATTCCCTGATGAGTGGAAGATGGCAAGAGTCGTACCTATTTTCAAGAGCGGGAAAAAGGATATAGTATCCAACTATCGTCCAGTTTCCATTCTCTCAGTAATGGCTAAAGTGTTTGAGTCTTTAGTTCACTCTGTTATGTACAGGCATATGCACAAATATATTACCGAGGATCAACATGGTTTTATGAAGAAGCGGTCGACTAATACCAACCTAGTGTTATATACATCAGAACTAAGGGAAGCTGTTGATTCGGGATGTCAAGTGGATGCAATATACACGGATTTTTCAAAAGCCTTCGATAAAGTCAACCACTCCGTGCTCCTAAAAAAACTGCACAACTTTGGTGTTACAGATAGTTTACTGGATTGGTGCAAATCCTATTTGACCAATCGATCTTCGAGAGTGGTGATTGACGGCATGCAATCAAGATCTTTTATTGCGCGATCAGGAGTTCCCCAGGGCTCTGTGCTTGGGCCCTTGTTTTTCAATGTTTTTATTGATGACATTACTACTGTAATTAGTCATAGCCGAATCTACCTTTTTGCAGATGACCTAAAGTTGACTAGAAAAATTTTGTCTGCCACAGATAGCTCACTTTTGCAAGATGATATCAATAGCCTTCAAGACTGGTGCCTAAACAATAAAATGGCCTTAAATCCCAAGAAGTGTTACCACATAAAATTTACCAAAAAAAGAGCTAGACTGAAGTCGGAATACACGATAGCTAATGATAAGTTGGAAGAGGTTGACGTTATACTCCTACAACAAGTCCAACAGGACTCCTAGGTCTCTGACCTAGGAGTCCTGTTGGACAGCCAGTTGCGATTTGCAAACCACATCGACAAAATTACAAAAGATGCAAATAAATCATTAGGATTTATTCTGCGAACCGCCAAAAGTTTTAAAAACCCCACTACAGTCACACTTCTATACAATAGTTATGTACGAAGCAGACTAGAATATTGTAGCACAGTATGGTATCCAAGCTACAAATTACATGAGATCCGAATTGAAAAAGTCCAGAAAAAGCTCATGCGCAATTTGACATACCGTTTCAACACTCCCCGTACATCATCATATGCAGATCAATTGAAACACTACCGATTGGACACACTCTCCGCACGACGCACATACCTAGACATGTCATTCCTGCACAAACTAATGAACAACCACATTGACTGCCCCAAGATATTGAATCGATTAGCCTTTAATGTGCCAAGCAGAATACCGAGGTATCCATGTGGATTGTTTCGGAAGAAATTTTGCCGGACGCGAATGGGCCGTGATGCTCCAACGATACGTTTGTCACGACTTTATAACGATCTGTCTAAAAAGATACCAGAGCTCGATGTTCACCTGCATAGCCTTCCCAAATTTATTAAAATTATTAAAAGTTCGGACCTACCTCATTAATAAATTATATTATATACAAATCATTATTATATTTAAACAGTAATGTATGTTTAGTATACCTAAGTATGATATTTTAATACTATTTCTGTCTCCACTTTTTAATTGTATATTATATTTGCATGCTGAGATTACCTGTTATTATAAGTTTAGTTAGATATAAGTAATTAGCGATAAATTGTCAAGCTATTTTGTACTAATGCTTATGTTGGTAATCCAAATAAATAAATAAATAAATAAACAATCGCAACAGAGCGCAACTACTCTACCACAGAGCGTGAAGCTCTAGCAGTCGTCTGGGCTGTCGGAAAGTTCCGATCTTACCTTGATGGGCAACAAATGATCATTGGAAGTGACTATCAACCACTGCGTTGGCTGCTCTCCATTAAAATCGCCAACCGGTAGGTAAGCCAGATGGGCCTTAAAACTCCAGTCCTTCAACATCAAGTTCGAATACACACCCGGTAAGGCTAATGTCGTGGCTGGCAGATACAAGCAGGCCCGTTTGTTCCGAGGAATCTCGTGAAAACTGCGGAGCCTGTTCAGTCATCTGCGATCTGCCCACGAAATCACCTAGCCAGCTTCGTCAGGAACAATTATACGATCCCGAGGTTGCTAAGATCCTGAAAGAAGGAACTGATAAGGTCGGTGCGAATAGATGGTATGAAAGAGGCTATTTCTCCAATCAAGGTGTACTCTATAGGTACAACCTCGACTCAGAAAGTGAGTGCCCTCAATTGGTGATTCCAGCAGGTAACGTGACTGATATTTTGAAGGAACTTCACGACTCTCCGCTCGCTGGTCACTCTGGGATAGATCGTACCCTACCAAAAGGTGGCGCAATTATATAACTTTACAGGAATGCGCAGAATCATCACAGAACATGTCAGACCCTGCATCCACTGTCAACGATACAAAGCATCCAATGCTAAACCACTGGTCTTCTACAGACTCCGGTCATGAATCAACGTAACGAGGTACTAGCAGTTGATCTATTTGGACCTCTACCGGGAGCAAGTCAGGGGGAGCGATGGATTCTTCTCAAAGAGGACACTGCCACAAGGTGGGTAGAGTTGTTCCCTCTCAAAGAAGCAACAGCAGAAGCCTGCGCTAGAATTCTCATTGCAGAATATTTTTTAAGATTCGGTTTACCTCGTAGGATAATATCCGCCAATGGCGTCCAATTCATCTCTGCAGTTATGCGTCAGTGCATAGCAGCCCTGGATATAAAGCAAAATCTTATCTTATCGCGATCTCAAGACCATGGTCGCGCAGCTGGTCGAAGAAGACCACTCATCCCGGGTAGACAAACTGCCTATGATTCGCTTTGCACTTACTAGCGTGAAGTGCCGTTCAACTGGTAGGTATGACTCCAGCTTACTTAATGTTCGCCCGAGAAATGCGGTCTTCTACCGAAGTCACAGACGACCTTCGTTCGATTCTCGGCAAAGAAAATTTTATTCCTCAGATAACGCCTTAACTGAGGCATTTTACTAATGCCTTTCCAGCTATCCGTAAGCGAGTCAAAAAGCAGCAAGATAAGACCAAAGAATATGCTGATAGGTCTCTGCGACCTGCGTTCACATTCCAGGTAGGTGACTTTGGTTCTTCTTAAGTCGCATCTGCTTAGCAATGCAGCGAAGAACCTTACCGCTAAGTTCGTACCGAAACGTGATGGTCCCCATCGCATCGCAGAGAAGGTCAGCCCAACTTCATTTATTTTGGCTCACGTAGATCAACCACAGACTATACGTAAATATCATATAAGTGTCCTTTCCGTTTACGCAGCAGGTGACTCCAACACACCTCCTAAACCTATGATCTCTAAGAGGAATCGAGGTCGTCCGGTGAACTCCGGTGACAAATACGAAACCCCACCTAGAGGGGGAGTATTTAGCAACCCTCCCTTCATTCAGTTCAGTGTTTCCACCACGAGCCTCTCGCAGCTGTTTGCCCGCGCGTTTTATCCAATAAGAAATTGGCGCGCTCTGTACAAATTATCTGATTGGCAGATCACGGGGGCCTGCCAACTTACAGCTTGTGCGTCCCGCGCGGTCTGACCAATGACAGCGACGCATATTACTCCAGTCAAAATAGACAAAATTTAGACCCAAGTTTGCATTAATTCCCAACAAGCTGGATTTTTGTGCAGGCCTTGAATACGTCATTACAAATGATATGTCAAAAGTCCCCATCGATCCCGCTTGTGCGTTGTTTTTTATTCGTGGTCAAAGGGCCCAAATTTGCGTTTTTTGCTTATATCTCTGAAACTAAGAGAGCTATCGAAAAATGGTTCAGGTAAAGTTTGTAGATCGTAAAATTGTCTATTTAAAAGATCTCTACATTTTTCTTCTACAAAGCAGCGCTGTCGAGATATCGTGACTTTAAGCCGCAGGAAAGTCGTATTTTCGAGTAGCCCACATTATGCAATTACAATAAATTGTGTTGAGTAGTTTATCTGGAGCAGGTGGCAGTTAAGTATGGATTGGCTCTAAACTATTATTTACCAAATTCCAGCCCCAATTTTCAGGTTTTAGATCATTGAAGTCAAAAAAGACAAAATGATGTATCAAGCTTGCATTAATTCCCAACAAGCGGGACTTTTGTGCAGGCCTTGAATACGTCATAACAAATGATATCGATGGTTATAATGTCAAAGGGCTTAAAGGACATTTTGGCGAAAATGACTTTTTGATGCATTCCTATAGATCTTTTTGAGCTCTATCGATTGGTATAAATAAGGTGTTTCTATTCCCAATATTGAGCAAGATATTCACGGTCAAAAATCAGCAATTTTTGCACTTTTGGATTAAAGGACAGAACAATAGTTTTCTGGCCTTTACAGCCTACACATGTATAATTTTAGTCGCACCTGTTAGGCTTAAAGGACATAGTTAGCCTAGCAAAATAATTTTCTTAAGGCTTAAAGGACATTTACTGCTATTGTTGAATTAAATTAGTATCCTTTAAGCTAAATTTTTGTAAGTCATTTTTCATCTTCTAAGTGACCATGGTGCAATGAAATGTATGAAGTTTATATGAAGATTATATTAAATTTATATATTTTTCACCTGAGGGAGTATTATCTATCATTATAACTTATATACTTGTGTGATATGTATTTATACTATATTTTTTATTTTTGTTCCTGCAATTCAAGATTTAACTTGAGAAGTTTTTTATTTATGTATATTCTAATATCAAGAAATAGCTTGAAATAAAGAAAATATATTATTCTATCCTCTCATTTGCCAATTTTTGTAGGGGAGATGGCGTTTTTCTGTTTTGCTCCATTTGTCCATCAACCGAATATGGAAATTTATATTCTTGAGAGCATTCCAAACGATATAAGCTAAGGCAGTATAGCTATAACCTGAGTCAAAACTGAATGAGACATGCTAGAACTTTTGCACTTCTATAGAAAAATGTATGAAGCAAGGAGTTCTACGCTGTCCCACTCAGTCCGGACTGAGTTTACAGCTACACTGCCTTAGCAAATATCATTTTTAATGCGTTTATTCTATTATATGATGATTTATCCTCTATACGACAATATAAAAAAATGCTGTTAGTAGCCACCATGTTCAAAACTTCCTCTGTAGTAAACTGCCTCCCTCTCTCCTACATGATAATTTGATGGACTAAAAACTGCCAAAATTTATGTTTGCAGTGACTACCTATAGTAGTGGTAATGAGTAAAACTCAATTTTCAAAACTCTGTGCAATATATGAAAGAGATTTACAATAAATTAAATAGTAATACCGTCGTTAATGCGTTTCTATTCTTTCTATTTATATTTCAACTTCTCAATAATTATTACAATTTCAAAGCGAAAAACGTTTTAAGGGACAAAATTATGTTTGGACCATTTAAGAGCAGTCCTTTAAGCCATAGTCGACAACTACTAGAAAAAAAATGTTAAGCTTAAAGGACAAAATGTTAAAATTACAGTTCTTAAAGGACATCTATTTTAGAAAATACGCTATCTGGAATGTATTAGACGGTCGCATACAGTTCGGCTTGAAAAAACAAAATCAATGGTCTTAAAGCGAAAGCGATAGCTTTAAAGACAAAAAAGTTGTGTTAATTTTTCTACTTTTTTTGTTTTTTGGCTCTCCTGAAAAGTGGCAATTTGTCCTTTAAGCCCTTTGACATTATAACCATCGATATGTCAAAAGACCCCATCGATCCCGCTTGTGCGTTGTTTTTTATCTGTACTGAAAATCTTCGGATCCTATTTATAACCTTTCTGGTAGTCAAACCTGAATGGGCTCCATAGTGACTTTTACTCCTTACATGAAATAGGATCGATTGGCGTGAAAAAAATTTTTTGGAATTTTCAGTACAAAATGTATGGGAAAAGTTTTTTGCGATTTCTGACAATTTTTTTTCATGTCAATCGATCCTATTACATGTTAGAATTAAAAGACTTTATGGGACCATTTGAGGTTTGAGTACGAGAAATGTCAAAAATCGAAAAAAACTTTTTCCATACATTTTGTACTGAAAATTCCAAAAATTTTTTTTCTCACCAATCGATCCTATTTCATGTAAGGAGTAAAAGTCTCTATGGAACCCATTCAGGTTTGACTACCAGAAAGCTTAGAAATAGGATCCGAAGATTTTCAGTACAGATAAAAAACAACGCACAAGCGGGATCGATGGGGACTTTTGACATATCATTTGTTATGACGTATTCAAGGCCTGCACAAAAGTCCCGCTTGTTGGGAATGAATGCAAGCTTGATACATCATTTTGTCTTTTTTGACTTCAATGATCTAAATCCTGAAAATTGGGGCTGGAATTTGGTAAATAATAGTTTAGAGCCAATCCATACTTAACTGCCACCTGCTCCAGATAAACTACTCAACACAATTTATTGTAATTGCATAATGTGGGCTACTCGAAAATACGACTTTCCTGCGGCTTAAAGTCACGATATCTCGACAGCGCTGCTTTGTAGAAGAAAAGTGTGGAGATCTTTTAAGTAGACAATTTTACGATCTACAAACTTTACCTGAACTATTTTTCGATAGCTCTCTTAGTTTCAGAGATATAAGCAAAAAACGCAAATTTGGGCCCTTTGATCACGAATAAAAAACAACGCACAAGCGGGATCGATGGGGACTTTTGACATATCATTTGTAATGACGTATTCAAGGCCTGCACAAAAATCCAGCTTGTTGGGAATTAATGCAAACTGGAATGTCTATTTTGACTGGAGTATATAATTTTCCCGCGTGTGCCGAGGGATCGGACTTGCCAACCTTGCCGTTTTCTCGCCCTCTTTTCCTACGAGTGGCTCAGGGAGGGAGGGAGTCGCTCTTCGGACATTGAAGATTAACCATAACTTTCCCCACGCACCGTATAAATTTTAATGTGATAGATAACCTTAGAAGTGTAATTAATAATGTAAAATTTTCTCTGCTTAATTCAAATAAATATGATGTGGACACCCCCCTCATAATTTTTTATTTATTCGGACAATTTATTAACCGGTAAAGTAAAGTGTGTTTGAATTTGCAAGCGAAAAGAATCTCAATCAATCCAAACTTTCAAGAGACTTTTGAATTTCTATTTATCTAAATAATTATTAAAAGTAATACGTCCCTATTGTTGTAGGTAACTATTGTAATATTATATAGAACGACCCTAAAAACTAATAAACCCTAATACTCATAATAACATCTAACATCGTTTCTTTTTTTTAATCGTCTAAAATAAAATATAAAGAATTGTAACCATATATATTTTAAAAAAAACCTAATTGTAAAGTAAATTAATAAATTGAAACGAAATAAAGCAAAAACTTTATTTGATCAGTCGCAAGGTGCGGGCCACATCTAGAAGTGCTTATCCGTGTGATTGTCCGTCAACCAAACCAGTACACGAGTTCGGACGAAATATGACGAATGGGCCCGAAGACAATGTATGAACCGTTTGCACGTATTGTAAAAAAGTATTCAAGTTACCCACATTATTTTTTATTTTTGTTTAATTTTCTCTCAACTTGCATGTGTATAATTTTGATTTGTGAGTATTTTTCATTAAAATTTTGTTCTGTTTGTCGCGATGTTAACTTGCTATTAATTTATGTTTAATGGTTTATTATATAGAATAATATTATGCTTCAGTTACAAACGAATGCCCTAGCAAATAAATACCTTTGTACTTTATAGAATATTCTCATGTAAGTGAATGTAAATTCTTTTGAGAAAATAAAGTTCTTAAACCTCAAAAGCTTTTCTTTCTCTCATAACAAAGTCTAAGGTCGGAGTAGAGGACTCGTTTTAAATAAGTATTGAGTGAATCCAAACCAAGAAAAGTATGGTATGCGCGTGAGGGCTCTTAAAGTGAAAATCTGAAAATCAATCGTTTCTCGGAGAAGTCGCTACAATCCCAATAAATATTTTTTATGTGCGACTTTGTGGTTATCTATGCAGTATCTGTCAATGCCCTCTTCTCAGCTGTCGCCTGTCACTGTCAACACCTCGTTGTCAAATGAATGTCAAATACTGTGCCAATTTTCTCTTCTGTTTTTGTCTGTCTGTTTTTCTACGATCTAATGCAAACAGAAATAAATATTACGATTTGAATGAGTGAGTAAATTGCGCAATTTATTATGAAACTTTCGGTGCGAAACTTGCAACTGGCACAATTAACGTGTGTTACTGAAAATTGTTAATGATTGCTGTAAGTAAAGAATCAACAGAAATTTTGTAATATTATTTAAATTCTCAGGTGAGTTTAAGAATTAGGAGCAGAAACCGATGACCAGGAGCATCATGCACGATGTTGGAAGGCTTAGTGGCATGGGTTCTGAACAACTACCTCGGGAAGTATGTGGAGAATTTGAACACAGATCAGCTGAGTGTGGCTCTGCTGTCAGGTGAGTATCCAATTAGGCCGCATACGGCTTCCTGCACGCACGTTGCAAAACATACTTCAATGCAAACTTTGACTTAAAGTTCTGATTCCGGCTTTCTTGTCGGATAACTTTCAATAAGTAGCAATCAGTATTCAAGAAATGTGTATGGAATGGGCTTCTCATGTGCATGATTAAATGTTTCCCACTGATTAATTTACTCCAAAAGAACATTTTATTTTTTTTTGTTTCTAAGTTAACTCATTCTGCAAGCCTATTAAAGGCCTATGCAGAACTAGCTGCTGCTAACATATAATAGTCAATGAGCGAGCAAGCTTGCACTGGAATGGGCTTCGGAGCAAAGAACATCTGGTGAAATTGAATTAGTTACCAAAGTAATGCACTAATACACTCACTAACTAATAAAATATTTTCAGTGTGTAGAGTCTATGCCTAGGTTTAGAAACAAATTTACATTTATCAATCAATTGTCAGTTGGTAATCAATCATTGTTATTATTGCAGCATAAACTTTAACTATATATGTTTTATCAATGTTTAATATACATGTAAAGTATTAAAGAGTAAAGGGAAAATCTTTACATGTTGTCATTGCTACAAATAAATTACAATAGTATATTAAACATTTATCAACAAAACAAATTGTATATACATTGTTTGGTTTACTAAATAGAGCAGGGTCACAAATTCTCAATATCTGTATATTCATGTCAAAGTTGAAACAAGTGGATTTATTTATAAAGACAATGGAATAAAAATAATCATTTATTGCATCCTCAGGCAAGGTAGAGCTAGAAAATCTGCCCCTCAAGAAAGATGCTTTGAGACACTTGGGCCTCCCTGTGGAGGTGAAGTCCGGCTTCATTGGCAAGGTGCAGCTGCAGGTGCCAGTGCGCCAGATCCGCTCCGCACCATGGATCATCATTATAGAAAAGTTGTATGTGGTGGCTGCCCCAGTCAATTTGGATGAGGTTTGTTACAATGATACTGCAGTTGATAAGCTAAATACTGGGAGTAAGCTAATCCCAGTATTTAATTTTGATTGAAATTGTTTTCTCCATGACCCTGAATTACCATGTATTTTTATTGGTAGACAAGTTTAATAAACAGTGTTTGTGTAGTCATGAACTCAAGATAAAGTGACAAGGAACAAGGATAAATGTATGATGTAATAAAACAAAGATAACTGACCTTGTAAAATCTTGAGATAATAAGGTGACGAATTCTAAATTGGTCATCAACAGCAAAATGTAGATAAGTGCATATTTGTTTGCTGATAACAGCATATTTGTTTGTCTTACTGAATTGATAAATGTAGAAAACGAATTCTATAAATATATTATTCTACAAAATGTCTGATGAACACAATATACATTATTGATTCAATAATTTGATCATTTTTTCTATTTCACAATTGATAAAAATACTTAAGGCTAATCAGGTTTTATTATCTTAACTGTCTGGCGCCGTTAATACCTGTTTCTGTAACAAAAAATTGAAATAATATTGCACTTTGTTTTGTGAAGTTGCATAAAAATTTATTGAAAGCCACAAAACCAAGGGTCGCAGGTTCGAATCCCGCTAGGGGAAATGTTTGTGTGATGAACATTGGCATTTGTAAAAATATTTTACTGTTAATCCATTCCCTGGCATCCATATAACAAGCTTTGAGTTTAGTTTGGGTCCAGGCAACTAGTGTGTTAGGCCAAGAAATTTATTTGAACACTAGCGGCCGCCCGCGACTCCGTCCGCGCGGATTTCGATTTCCAGTATCCTATGTGTTATTCTGATGTATTAGCTATATTGTGGTAAAGTTTCATTCAAATCCATTAGTATTTTTACGTGAAAGAGTAACAAACATCCATATATCCATACTTACAAACTTTTGCCTTTATAATAGTAGTAGGATATACTATTTAAGTATATAAATTTGTAATACCACTGTTGATTCTGAAGTATGTTAAACAAGTGCTGCAGCCACGTAACACAGAATTAAATCAAAGTATCCGAAGTTGTGATTTTTAACAAGATGTTGTTTCCGTGTGCAGTGGGACAGCGAGGTGGAGGCGCAGATCGCGCACGAGCGCAAGGTGGGTCTGCTGGACGCGCTGGAGGCGCAGTGGCGCGCCGAGCACGAGGCCAGCGACGCCGGCTACTACGCCACCTCCTACTCCTCCTGGCTCAGCTACGGCACCGGCCTGCTCGCCAACATCGTCGAGAACCTTCAGGTAGCAACTAACCCTCAACATTACTAACATTCGTATTAGTTTATCAATGACTAGCGGCCCGTCACGCGGTTTCACCTGCGTCCCGGGGGAACTACTTCCCGTACCGGGATAAAATATAGCCTATGTTACTCTGGGTGAATGTAGCTTTCCAGCAGTGAAAGAATTTTTCAAATCTGCCAAGTAGTTTCGGAGCCTATTCAATTCATACAAACCAACAAACAAACAAAAAATCAAACCTTTCCTCTTTATAATATTTGTATAGACTAGTAGTTTCTGAGATAAGCACGGCGTTCAAACAAAAAAACAAACTCTTCAGTTTTATTATATTGGTATAGATAAACAGAAAGCAATCCTTTGGGTTCGTTTAAAATTTGAATGTGTATATGACGCCAGTTTTGTTTTTGACGACCCGCTTGGTGTAATGGTCAAGATGTTGCCTATTACGCAAGAGGTCGCGGGTTCGATCCCCGCACAGGACAAACATTTGTGTGCATGAACATGTCTGTTTGTTCTGGTCTGGGTGTTATATGTATCTATTTAAGTATATTTGTAATTTGTAATACCACTGTTGATTCTGATGTCTGTAACACAAGTGCTTAAGCTACTTAACACGGGGTCAGATCAATGTATGTGACATATTTATTTATCTTTCTAAATCGTCTCTCTCTGAGTCGCCGAGGATCAGGCTGAGTGGAGGGCCCTAGGAGAGGCCTATGTCCAGCAGTGGACTGCGATAGGCTGTTGATGATGATGATTTCTAAATCGTACAGAGATGAAATATATGTGATATTTCGTCTCTAGAAGGCACTTACTAATTTATTTGTTAAAAACGAATTGGATTATTGACTGCTCGATCTTCCAAATTAAATAATGAATAACTTACTTTAAAAAAACAATGAAAATCTAAGTAGATTTTTTTTAATTAGAGTTATTATTATATGCTCATCGCAATATTAGCCAATAAACCTCAATTGGAAAATGATTGAATACTAAATTGGACAGGTTTGTTGTTAGGTACCTAATTTTAATTCTCTTCCATTTGTTCTCTTCCCTCCAATAAATTTGAAGGTAAGTTAAAATTCGTATTCGTATACGTGCACGTATGAGCAAGAATGAATGATAAATGTCAATACGGTAACTTGTTAATCCGTATATTTCCGTAGCTAAAACTATACGACGTGCACATCCGCTACGAGGACGCGATAACATGCGCGCCGTCGGCGTTCGCGTGCGGGCTGACGGTGGCGGCGCTGACGGCGGAGTCGTGCGACGCGACCTGGCGCCGCGGCTTCACGCTGCTCGCCGACGCCAACGGCTGCTCCTTCAAGCTGCTCGAGCTGCAGACCATGGCCGTCTACTGGGACCCCGTGCACGCGCCCGCCGGCATGCTCGCCGATTGCGCTATACCTGAGCTTACGGTTAGTGTGGAATCGTATTGAATGTTGATTGGGTTTTGTTTATTTGTAAATATTGTCAACTAGTTTCAGACTCGTTTTCTTATCCCTATTGAAAACTAATTTGAAGGAGTATGCGGTTTGTTTATTGAGCTGTGATTTTATGTGTTTTTGCTTAAGCATAAGAATCCTTAGTTAATTATGTACCGACCGCAGCGCAGTATAATATCTTGACAAACCGACTTTGTGTAACGGTTCAAAAATGACTTATTCTATGTCTGCGTAGCTTATCTTAAAGTTCGATGAATGCTTGTGTGACCGAAACCTAGCGCAGTTTTGACTGCTTATTTTGATATTTTATTTCGTATTGAACGCTCTGTTATAATCGTGCATATTGGTGTGTTGGTGTGTTGGTGCAGGAGCGCATGAGCGCGGGCTGCGCGGCGGCGCACCGCTACGTGGTGGCGCCGGCGTCGGCGCGCGCGCGCGTGCGGCGCGAGCGGACCGAGCAGCCGCTGCGCTCGCGCACGCGCCCGCGCCTCGCCTGCCAGCTCACGCTCGACGCCGTCACGCTCAATCTTACCTCGGTAACTATTACGACTTGTTTTATTTGATACTATTTTGGTCAGCTATTAAACGGTAATTGACGATTGCAATAAAAATAAACTTATGTGATTTTTTGTGGCTTTTCCATAACGATTCTCTTTTGAATTGACTGAAAAATATGTGAATTTAAATGAAAAAGAAAAAACCCATTTAACTTCTCCTCAGTACACAGGTATCTTCTTCGTCGACTCGGATACGTCCAACACTCGGTCAACCCGGTATTGATGGCCAAGTTGTTTTGCCTCAGGCGCAGTACTCGGGCGCGGTGGGCTGCATGGTGGGTCTGGAGCGCATCGCGCGCGTGCGGGAGTTCCGCGCGCGGCGGCCGGGCGCGCCCGTGGCGGGGCACGCGCGCCTCTGGTGGCTCTACGCGCTCTCCTGCCACATACCCGTGCACACCTGTGAGTCCACTCGATGTACCTACTCGGGATTCAAGCCTGAATTGTGGGCGGGATACCTCCTGTGTTGCTTTTAGTACTCCGTGAATTGTAGAGTCATCATCAGCTTGTAACTTTATCATTACTAAATTGAATTTCCAATTTTTCACCAATATCAACAAAATAATATATTATACTAGCCTTGCGCCCGCGACTTCGTCCGCATCCCATCCCGTCACGTCATCCCTTTTCTATTTTCTCACCTCTTAAACCTTCCCTAGACCTCCACGAATAATTCAAGACCTAGATAAGATAAATCCGTTCAGCCGTTCTCGAGTTTTAGCGAGACTAACGAACAGCAATTAATTTTTATATATATAGAAGATAAAAGCAACAAACAGGTTAATTTTTTTTTCTATATTGGATACCTATTTGTTGCTATATAACTTCCACATCCATAATCTATAAATGTCTATAAATCTGTGGAGTGCAGCTGCACAGATATTTCTACACGGACCTCATCAAAAAATATACCTATTTAAATCTTGTATACTCCACAGGGACGGAACCTAAGCCAACATGGGAGTCGTGCCTGGAGCAGGCTCGCAGGACGCGGCAGTACGTGGACATCTGCCTGGGCATCCTCAGCAACCCGGCCGCCGCGCTGCCGCCCGACAGGAAGCTCGCCAAGGACGAGTTCGAGTGGCGCACGCCGCTGCACATACTCAAGCCGCTGAGAGAGGTCGGTACATGTTACATAAACAGTTTATTACTGTTTCCATAATTGCAAGTTTCGTCAAATGTTAGGTGGGAAGATTGCATTATTTTATTCCTGACGAACTTTTTATTTTCAAGTTATCAGACTCGCATGGAAAACAATATTGTCATCGCGTTGGATGTCGAATTAACGTTTTTGATTTCACCAGGTGGCAATGCGCAAAGTACCGAAGCTGACGCCGGCTTCGACGCCGGACAAGCCGGGCGGGTCGGGGCGCAGCATGCTGGTGCACTGGTTCCCGCAGTGGTGGGGCTGGTACGGGCCGGGCGAGGCGCCGGCCGCCCCCGCCGCGCCCGCCCCCGCCCCCGCGCCCGCGCCGCCCCCGCCCCCAGCCACGCCCGCTGCCCCCGCGCTCGAGGAGGAGATCCTCGACGTCCTCGCTGATTCCATTGAAAATAATACTCTGCTTAAAAGGGACACGGTCTTCGGGAAATTCGAATTTGAGCTCAACAAGGGCAGCCTCAATTTATGTACGGAAACTGAGGACGAAAACGGAAGGTATGGATGAAGTTATGTACATACTCGTACTTAGTGGAACAATAAAATAACCGGTCTGTAAATTTAAATTTACGGGATTACTCTTTTTACTAGCGTGTGTCGTATATTCCGTAGCGGGTGCGGCGAGGGCCTGGAGCTGCAGTTCGTGTCGCTGCGCGTGTGCGTGGAGTCGCGGCCGCGCGCCGGCTCGCACGCGCTGCACCTGCAGCTGGGCTCGCTGTGCCTGCGCGAGCGCGTCACGCCCGACACGCTCTTCCCGGTGCTCGTCGCGCCGCAGGTACGGTCACGTATAACCACTGTCATTCTTCTTCCTTGCGTTTATCTCGTTTCGTGCGGGGTCCTCTTCGACCATGATGCAGGATTTGGCGAGTCTGATTATTATAGTAAAGCGACTAATACCATCAGACCTTCGTAACTCTTAGAGAGGAACAGACAGACAGACAGAACAGTGGTATAACCACTGTCACTCTCAAACCCTCACCATCACGGCATAGACTGTACTTATGCAAATTTTAGGTGAAAGTTTCCGATCACTACATATTTGCTGTTGTATTTTTTTGGCATATGAATAAACTCATTTTGATTGAATTAATAAATAAGGCTAAAAAATCAAGGAAAGTCTAAACTCATCGGTTGCGTGCACGCAGGGCATGATCCGGTCGGGGCTGAGCGGGTCGGGCGCGGCGCCGGCGTGGCCGCGTGCGCAGGCGCCGCACGAGCCGCTGTTCCAGCTCACCTACGAGAAGAAGCCGTTCGGCATCAACGCCGACTACAGGTCACTGCGTTTCGTAGTTTTACTTCAGTTGACATTTAGTTTAGCTTTCATTTGGTAAAAAGTTGAATTTGTAATTGTGTTTATATATTTTATCATTCGATTTTATAGGCAAAGAGTAAAACCAGGCTCATTTCTTTAATTATTTTTATGTCTCTTTTAACACTTATGAAACTTTACTGCCATAAGTTTTTATTTATTTGGCGTTTATGTGTGAATTTTGATTTTACGTAGACTGAACCGAGTGGAAGGCAACCGATATCCAGAAGTATTCGAACACTCGGTAGAAAGGTTAATTTTAAAATTATATTCCCGTGTGGTCGCAGGCTGTGGGTGAAGTCTGGGTCGCTGGAGGTGGTGTGGTGCGCGGCGGCGGCGCGCTGGGCGGCGGCGTGGGCGCGCGCGCCGTGGGCGGGCCCGGGCGCGCGCCGCATCGCCGCCGTGCGACACACCACGCGCGCCACGCTCACCAGGCACTGGGCGCACATCATGCGCGCGCATCCGGTATTGACACTTTGTTCCCTCACTGTTAACGAACTTTTTAAGAATATTTTGAGTGAAACCGTTCGGTCCCTAATTCGTAATGTGATGTTTATTAGTGTCATCTGTATGTTAATTTAAGTTGACTTATCTCTTTTTGACCATTCTTCACCATACTTTAATAGGGTATTTTACACCATGTAAGAAAAAATATAAAAATGCATTTATGTGATAGATTTTGAACAAAATAAATAAAAAACCGGCCAAGAGCGTGTCGGACACGCCCATGAAAGGGTTCCGTAGCTAAAAGATGGCCCGACTGCTTAAGACACCATTTAGTAAGGGCAACTGCACGTCATAAGTTGGTCGAGTTGTATAAAAATAAATATGTATGATACAGAGTTCGCTATAGTTTTCGTTGAAAGTACTTACTTGGAGGTATACAGGACATTTTTTTCAGAATTATTGTAATAGTATTTCAAAAGTTAAGGGGGGGGGGACGCTCTAATTTTAACTTTGTATTAATATATCTCGAGACTGGGGTGTTTGATCCACATGGTTTTAAGGCAAGTTTTATTGTATTTAAAAATACCTTTTTAACGATACCCCACACGATGGGGTAAGTCGAATTTTGTTTTTCGGATTTACTTTTCGATGTATGGGAGGGGGGTAAAAATAATTATTTTTCGATTATTTTAAAAACCGATTCTTGAATTATCACTATACATCTCTCCACCAATTTTCGTGGCAATCGGTTCAGAAACAGCGGAGAACGAGCCAGGACAGACAGACAGACAGACAGACAGACATGACGAAACTATAAGGGTTCCGTTTTTTGCCATTTGGCTACGGAACCCTAAAAAACGTTGATATCTCACCAAAATCAAATGCGTAAATTTAATAATTTAATTTTAAAGATCGACATTTTTAATCTGTTTTAAATGTGTCAAAAACAGCAAACGCCATTTTAGAATCCGATATGACGTCACACCGATAGTTTTTATGACTAATGTTGGTACGTTTTGTTAACTATTTCACTAACCGAGTGAAACGTCATGGCGGCTAGCGTTTTCGCACGTCAATGTCAATTCCTAATTTTAAACATAAATTTAGACCGTTTATCGGTATTTAAAAATCAAAATAAAATATTTGGTAGTACATTACGGCACAAAGATTGATTTTAAGCAGTTTTCAAAAATTGGTGTAATACCCTATTATTCGTTTTGAATAATTAAAGTATGGTGTTAATTAAAATAAACTTTATCAATTGTTGAATGAATCTTATTGACCTTGATAGATCAGCATTTTTTCCGTAACTAAGTTTGCTCCGAATCAGTATGGTTACAATGGTGTACTTGTGGTGGTCAGGGCGAGCGCCGGTCGTGGCAGGTGGAGCTGGACATCTCGGCGCCGCAGATCCTGTTCGTGGAGACGCTGAGCTCGCGCGACTCCAGCGTGCTGGTGGTGGACTTCGGCCGTCTGCGCCTCGCCAACGCGCACCTCGCGGACAACGTCGACGTGCAGCCCATAGACGACGAAGGTACATATTGCTTAATCTTTACTTATGTAATGAGGCTGAAGAGTTTGTTTGAACGCGCTAAACTCAGGAACTACTGGTTCGATTTGAAAACATCTTTTTGCGTTGGATAGTCCATAAGTCGAGGAAGAATTCAAGGTATAGTATAACACTACGTGTGAGGGAACCGAATTCCACGTGGGGAGGAGCCGCGGGCGGCCGCTTGTATGTTTATTAAAAAGATGATGAAGGTAACGTTAACATTTCAGTCTAATGAATAAATTAGAACGCTAGTTCATATCCATCCGGAAAGCTTAGTAATCTTCTTAAATAAGGCCATGTTTGCTTTGAAAATTAAAATATCTTCATTCAATATCTCTACTTCCGGACCCGTCTAATATTTAGAAATGTTTGACATGAAACATTGACCTGTTTGCAGAGATGTTCATGACGCCGTGCTCGACGCCGCCGGGCAGCCTGCTGTCGCCCGCGTCGCCGCCCGACGCGCCGCACCACTACCCGCTTGACGCCGCGCACCTGCACACCAGACTCTACGAGAGGTAATCACGGATATTTATTACTATTCTACTGTTTTACCTTGGTGTACGAGAATTATCTCGATCCTCCTTTTACCTATTTAATAAAGGATGTTCTATGTTCGGATAACTGTTTTTTTGGCAGTTCGAAATTATTTCGTAGTTCAGACCGCAGCTGCAGTTGAGATATTTATAAATTCCAATTTGTTACAAATTAAATACGAAATTTAACGTGTAAACCTATCAAAATCTATCTTGACGCGAATCAGTAAGAGTTTGGAACGTAATGTTTTCAACAGTCTCTGTAACAATATTAATAGATGGACGTGTCATGGACAGGTACAAGATCGAGCTGAGCGACCTTCAGATCCTCGTAGGGCGCGCGCGCGATAACTGGAAGTACGCGCACACCAAGTCCACCTCCTCACTTCATCTGCTCGACCGGTTCAGTATCTCGCTGCAGGTACGTAGTACTCCCGATGTCTTGCGACCGGTTTCAAGACGACTAATTGTTGGAAGTTGGAACGCATGCACGGAATAATTCTAAAAATATTTGATCGTCCTCCGGCAAATAAACAACTCGAAAACCTATATTTCCTGAAAAAAAAAACTATCTATTCTACCACTAATTCACGGCTCACCTGATGATTATATGGTACATAGTAATAGTCGCAATGGCGCAAGTAGGTAGTTGATGCTGCTAACTCGACGACATTTACGCTAATTTGTGCTATTTAGCTTTAGTCCAGAGAATATCACACATTAAAACTTCTCATTCCATATTCTGGACTATCGATGTGAACATCACAAGTGGTTATACTGACGAGACGAGCCAAATCAACCTCTAACCTGTGTGATTTAAAGTGGTATTTGTAATGTCAGGCGGAGCGGCGCGTGGTGGCGACGTCGGACCCGCAGTACCCGAGCGCGACGCTGTGCGGCTCGCTGCCGGCGCTGGTGGTGCACCTCAGCGAGCACAAGCTGGCCGCCGTGCGCAACGTGCTGCACGCCGAGCTCGCGCCCAGGGCCGCGTACGTAGCGATATCTGACAATTTGATTTAATGTCATATATATTGTAACTATTTTTGTTCGCAAAATGACAGGTTATATTGATACACCTATAACTAAAACAATAAATGATATTTGATTTGATTTAAATGTTAAAACGTTAATGAGAGATTACGTTCTTACTCAGATTGCGGCGTAGGATGTCGACGTCTGTTTCGAATGTGATGGATTCTTGCACTAAGATAAAATATCGATCTTAAAATGTAAAAAAACTAAGAAAAGGAAACGAAAACTTTTTCTTTTGAACCTATCCGTTTTGTAGTTTACGAGCGGGTTGTACTTTTGTTGTGTAAATAATTAATTTATTGGATAAATTAGGCCTAAAGAAAACGTCTCAACGGAGAAATCCGGCGACGACATCGAGGAGGACAACAGCGAAAGCTCGGAGGCGGATCAATCCTCCTTGTCCGCGCACCAGAACGCCACGCTGTTCCTGCTGCAGTTTGCCATCGAGCAGATGTCGCTAGAGGTAACCCATCTTTTAACAATATTAACTTTTTTAATTTTCATCGCCTGCTGTATGTAGACTTGACATTCGGATAAAAGTTTGTTTGTGTCCTATGTATAGTTTGCATTGGACTTTGAACCTACATAGTTGCGGACACTTAATACTTAGTTTCACTGGCTGTACAAGTCGATAGCTTACTTGTTGGTCACTGTCGTCGACTAGTGTGTAAGGCAGGTCGTGTGTTGCCTCGCTCAGGTGCAGTCGCGCGGGCGCAGCATCGCGGAGGTGCAGGTGTGCGGCGTGCGCTGCGCGCTGGCGGCGCGGCCGTGCGACGTGTCGCTGGCGCTGTCCGTGCACTCGCTGCTGCTCGTCGACGCGCTGCAGACCTACGGGCCCGACTTCGAGCTGCTCGTCGCCAGCCACAAGCATCTCGGGTGTGATACCAAACCTTATCTTAACTGATTATCCCGTGTAATTTGTGCCATAAAAATTTTGACGCTACCCTTCACTGATTTAAACAACTGCTTTATTCACTTCAACTTCTATCACTTAGTTGTTTCATCTTCTTCTTCCTAGCGTTAATCCCGTTTCTCTGCGGGGTCCACTTTGACCATAATCAAGGATTTGACGATTCTGGTTATTACAGTGAAGCGACAGCCAACAGACCTACATACATTCGTAACCTTTAGAGGGGAACCAGACAGATTGGCATTAGATATTTATATATTTATTTGTTTAAAAATGCTTGTCTCGTAATATGAGCAATGAATTTGTCTACCAGCATGGACACGGCGTCGGGCAGCATCCTGGGGTCGGAGCCGACGTCGCCGACGTCGCCCACGTCGCCGGCGTCGCCCGACCCGCGCCTGGCGCCGCCGCGCCCGCCCGCGCCGCCGCACGCGCTGCACCGCGCGCTGGACTCGCTGCACCGCGCCACCGCCGCCGCCGCCGCCGCTGCCAACGCGCCCGGTGAGCGACTATAGACTGCTTTTTGTTCAGCGTAGTTTATGACTCATTGCATATGAATATTTCAGTTTTTTTTATTTACTTGCTGCTGGTAATTTGCACTTTTACTGGAATAATTGGGTATTTGACTGCATACGAAATAAATTATGACATTCTAAGATTAAAGACGAAATCAAAAATTAGACACAATTATTTATCTCATCTTTGTAACGAAAACATGATTTCAAATGATGGAGGCCTTTGCCCTGCAGTGGGACATTAATAGGCTGATACTTTACTTTACTTTTATTTATCTCACAGTTATTGAGCTTTTAACAAATTATTACAGCTAATTGAAGTTAAAAGAGTATTGATTTGACACTACAACATCGTGACGTCACGATTCAATATTTCATACATTTTTTCCTACAAGGTTACGTTTTTGACAGTTAAAAAAGTAGATGATTTGACCTGTCAGTCAAATACCGTGTTACATCTCAAATCACAGATAGTACATGTTTGTTTTTTAATTTGCAAATTTGTCATAATACTTATTTTACAGGATACCCGGACCCGGAGCGCACCAGCCCGGGCCCGACCTGGCCCAGCAGCAGCACCTGGAACACCGAGACCGTCTTCGACAACAGCTCGAGCTGGGGGCCGAACTCCAGCTGGGGCGACGGCGCGACGACGTGGGGCCCCGCCGCCGGCTGGGGCTCCTCCGGCGGCTGGGGCTCCGCCGCGCCCTCCGGCTGGGGCTCCGGCGGCCCCGGCTGGGCCATGCCGGGCATCGTCGACTCGGAGGCGCTAATCGCCATCGAGCTCTGCTTTGTGAAGGGCGACGGGGATTCGGAGGATCTTCATATTGCAAATATACTGTTTAACAATCTCGATATTATTGGTTAGTTTTAGGCTTACTACTTCGAGGCAATATTTATTACTTACTGACTGATTTACACGTAACTGAGACTAATAACATATTTATAATAGTGTCACATTGTATTCGACAGCAAACCAAGAGACGATAGTGGAGCTGATCGGGTTCGCGCACCGCGTGATGGGCCCGGCGGCGGCGAAGAAGACGCCGTCGGACGCGCAGCTGCAGGCGCAGCACGTGTCCTTCGACCGGTTCGACGGCGCCGCGCCGCCATCACCCGAAGCCTCCGACGAGGAGGTCAAGGTATGCTAGAACCCTCTATGCCTAAGGTCGGTACAATCCATATTCATGTACAGTTCTATTAAAGATCCTCTCTCTTCACTTAGTTAATGATAGGTGATTTTCATTGTCACAAGATACATAGCACCATAATATGTCTTAACAGTTCTCTCATATGATTATGATAAATATGCAGACGGGACACGTAAAAGGCAAGACTATTGTCAACGCAATGTTTTATTGATAGACAAGACGGCGTGCGGACGCAACCGCACATCTATGGAGTACATAATACAACTAGTTATATTTATATCTACATAAATGTACATAAAACTTAATGTTTTTTTTTGTGCCCATTGTTCCGTCTGCTCTTAGAAGTCAGTCCGGACGGAGATCACGTTCGACTTCCACCGGCTGGGCGTGCTGCTGCTGCGCGCCGCCGTGCACGACGGGGCGCTGGTCGCGCGCAAGATCGCCACTGCCACCATCGCCGAGGCGAAGATTCAGGCCACGCTCGGTTAGTATACCAACAATAACTTAAGAAGCCAGTATGCTTTTTGACTTTAACTGCATGCTCTAGTTATACATGATTGTACGTTATTTCTTTGTTTTAATAATAATCGTATCCTGCTATGTCAGTCATAGACATTTACATTGCATACTTCGGAAATTCGCTATGGTAGTCTACGTCTGCGTCTTAATCGTTGAATTTGGCTTACCGAGTCTCAAAAGAAAACCTTCGCGAAAGGACCACTTAACAAGACCGACAAAAGCAAAAGAAAAAAATCATCCTCGCCCGACTTGAAAGTGGCTAAGCGAATTGTCATTTCATTGTGTAAATTTTCATCGTATTACGATATTTTACTTGAATCGTTGTCGTTCGGCGCAGACGCGGCGCGCATCGAGGTGGGCGGGTCGCTGGGCGGCGTGCAGGTGGTGTCGCTGTGCGAGGGCGCGGGCGTGCACTCGCGCGTGGTGTCGGCGGGCCGCCTGCCGCCGCCGCACGCGCACGCGCAGCTCGCGCCGCCGCCGCCCGACGCCGACGAGAAGGCGCTACACTTCACTATATCGAGGAAGGTGCTGCCCGCCGAGGACGATGCTGGACCAGGTAAATAGTCTCAAACCCAACTGAATTAAGCTATTACAGGCTACTAAACAATGTTTTCTTTGAGCGGTTAAATATCCTTTGTCGCACTATTCGATATATTTTAAAAGTGCGCTAACCCGGAGAAGCTTATTTTTAACTAGCGGCCCGCCCCGGCTTCGCCCGTGGTACTTGTCCACTATTTATACATAAAAACCTTCCTCATGAGTTACTCTATCTATTAAAAAAAACCGCATCAAAATCCGTTGCGTAGTTTTAAAGATTTAAGCGTTCATAGGGACAACATGACAGAAAAAGCGACTTTGTTTTATACTATGTAGTGATTCAGCTGTGAAAGTAATCCTTGTATAAAAACCCGTTAATATAAAAAAGCTATGTTCCATGCCGAATGGACGAATTGTAACAGTGTTCCGTTCGACAGTGGTGGAGGCGGTGGTGCGCGTGCAGGTGGCGCGCGTGTGGTACACGCAGTCGGGCGCGCTGCTGCGGGAGCTGCGCTCGTGCCTCACGGAGTTCAAGCGCTACCTCGCCGACCTGGCGCGCTCCATCCGCGCCGCCGCCGCCGACATGGCGCTCGGCCTCGTGCATCCCAGGTCAGCACTGCTTTCCGTCTCTTTTACTTGAATAAGAACGTAGATTTAGGGTGCGTTTCCACTTAAGCTGAACTGAGCAGAGACGTGTAAAAACTGACAAAGCCTGCACTAAGTGCAAGTCTAGCTAGCCTTCAAATAAACTACTACCTTTTAAATTCCTCCGGTTTGTCTTTGCCTTTTTTATGTAGTAGCGTGTAACTCAAGCACGGTATTCTTAATTCGTAAGAATCTTGGGGTTTTTTTTTGTTAATATATTCATAATTATCTTAACATTACTTTCAAGCAGGGGTGAGACTCTCTACGCGAATCCGCGGCTGTCGCAGTCGATGGAGGGCGTGTCCCCGCGGCGGCGCACCGTCAGCCTGGGCTGCTCGATGGACGACCCGCCCGAGATGCGCCCCGACCGGATAGTGCTGAGGTGAACATTCTTACAATTACTGTAAATTTTGTACTTCTTTTAACAATACACACAAATAGTACTATATACTACAATATGAATATTTTTTGAAAACTTTTAAATGTCGTTATTTTTGTCCAGTCATTATACAGAACAACAGTAGATCCTTACAAAAGGGCGCACAATGTCCCACTGTGTTTCTTAAAATTTGCCGTTTGTATCTTTTAGCGTGAGCGTGGAGCTGGAGTCGCCGGTGGTGGTGGTGCCGCGGTCGGCGAGCAGCGCGCAGGTGCTGGTGGCGCACCTGGGCCGCATGAGCCTCGCCAACACGCCCGGCCCGCCCACGCACACCACCTACCGCGTGCGCCTCAGAGACATCTCCCTGGCCACGGTCTGTTTTTATCACATTATAAAGGTGTATATTCACAAGGTGAATGTGTGCGGTGCTGTCAGTATCCATAAGTCGCTGGTTCAGATCTGGCTCGAAGGACCAAAGATGTACCGTGTAGGCCGTACCGTCTTTGAAAAATTATAACTTGTATGAGGCTTTCTTTTTACTTACAACGAATTTAATTGTATGTAGCTGGACGTGAGCGACAAGCTGAAGTCGCTGAGCGTGAACCTGGACAGCATGGAGGAGATGTACGACGTGTCGGCGGGGCAGCCCGTGCTGCACAACACCGCGCTGCAGCTCGCCGTCAGCTACTGCGAGGGCGACCTCTCCCACCAGGTACTGATGATCGCGACTATCGCTTAGGGAATTTATCTAAATATTTTTAATTTAAAACATGTTACTTTCCGGCCTGTTTGCTTGTATCAATTGCTGACATCTTGATATCGAGTAAAAATGTTTTAACATGTAAAATATGCAGCACCGGAAAGGTGTAAATTCGCCTATTATAAGCATAAAGGTGGAAATACAACCGTGTGAAATACACGGCAACGGCTTGTATGTAGTGCCACAAGCACCCCTTTTATTCACTCTTAAAACATTACGTAGTGAATTCGTTAGGTTAGTATTGCAAGGAGGGAATCGCGGTCTCGTGTCGATGCATTTAATAATTATATTATGTACTTAAATGTATGTAGTGCGAGGTGAGCGGCAAGGTGGTGGGCGGGCTGCACGTGACGGCGCGGCGCGAGCAGTACGAGCAGCTGCTGGACACCGTGCGCGGCCTCACGGCGCCGCAGCCGCCGCCCGCGCCGCCGCAGCCGCCGCCCGACCAGGCGCGCTCCTACGCGCAGGTATGCAAGCATAATATTATCGGCGATCAGTAACGAGTTGGGCTAATCCGATTATTGGAGTAATAATAAAATAAATAAATAAAAAAGCCATTTATTCCATATTTCCAAGTTACACATCAAATGTTGTTATTGCTTAGTTATCGTGTTAGTAAAGTTATTTATTACGAGTAGTATGCTAATCTTGCCGTAATGAAATATGGACCCCTCTTTGGGTGAAGGCCTCCTCCAGATTTCTCCACAATTCCCTGTCCTTGCTTTTATTCATCCAGTCGTTTCCAGCTACTTGGATTATGTCATCAGCCCACCGTCTTTTGGGTCTACCAGTATTCCTCTTTCCTTGTGGGCCTTTCCATTTTGTAGTTTCGATTGTCCATCTTCTATCTGTATAGCGTGCGATGTGTCCAGCCCATCTCCATTTTAATCTGAGTGCATGTGTTAATGCATCAGTAAGTTTTGTTTTTTGTCTTATAAGTTTGTTTCTGACTTTGTCTATTTTTCTGAGCATTAACATGCTTCTTTCCATGGCCGTTTGGGTAGTTTTAATATTTTGCTTCACCTTGTTGGTGTATACCCATGTCTGGCAGCCATACAGAAGAGATGGAAGGAGACATGTGTCAAATACTGTCTTTTTTAAGTTCAGACTATATTTACCTTTTAAGATCTCTTTCAGTGTCCAGAATTTTCTCCACGTTATATTAATTCTTCTTGTTACTTCTTCGTCGTTGTTGGTTTTGCTGAATGAGATTTGTTTTCCCAGGTATGTGTAGTTGTTTACATACTCCATTTGGTTTCCTCTTATTTCAATAAGTGACTTATGATAGTTGGTCATTAATTTCGTTTTACTGGCGTTCATTTCCAGTCCAATGTCTGAACTTTTCTGATCCAGTGACCTCATCATTTCCTCCAAATCCCTCGATGTTTCGGCTATAATTACTATGTCATCAGCAAATCTTAGATGGTTTAGGTATCGTCCATTGATCTGTACACCTTTCCCACACCAGTCTAGTCCTTGAAATACATGTTCGAGTACTGCAATAAAAAGTTTTGGTGATAGAGGGTCGCCTTGTCTCACTCCGCGTTCGATTTTTATTTCATTTCCTCTTTTTTCCAGCTTAACTCTGCTAGTACTGTTAGCATAAATATATTTTAAGATGTTGATATATTTTTGGTCTACATTTGAAAGTCGTAATGCATTCCAGATCGAATGGTGGCTGATGCTATCGAAGGCTTTACTATAGTCGACAAATCCCAAATACAAAGGTCTATTGTGCTCTCTATATTTTTCAATAATTTGCTCCAGAGTCTGTATATGATCCATTGTGCTGAACCCGGATCGAAATCCTGCTTGTTCTTTTGGTTGCGCTTTATCGATGTCCTGTGTTATTCTTTTAAGGATTATAGATGCAAAAAGTTTGTAGAAACTCGACAGAAGACTTATAGGTCTGTAGTTGCCTATTTCAAGTGGATTGCCCTTTTTGAAGAGTAGTATTATGTCTGACTTGCTCCATTGACTTGGAACGGTTTCTTCATTTAGTACCATATTGAATAGTTGTGAAAGGTGGAATGTCAAAACAGGTGCTCCTATTTTGAGAGCTTCATTGTTAATCCCGTCCGGCCCGGGGCTCTTTTCAGCTTTTAATCGTTTAATTCCTTCATATACCTCGAAGGGCTCTATTGGTTTGAGGCTGTTAGTTGTGATTTCTTGGGATTTATCTTTATTTAACCTTCCTTTCGTGTCTCTTTTCTTGTATAAGTCCATGTAAAAGTTTGTTGCGTGGTTTAAGATGTCTTTTCTCGAGCTTGTTTCCTCCGAGCCTTCTTTTAGGTTTTGTATCCATGTTTTGTGAGTTATTAATTCACGATAGGCTTTTTTAGTACTTTTGAAAGTGGTAATGTTCCTTGTAATAATTTCTTGTCTATGTTTTCTGTAGTCTTCCTTGATTGATATTTTGGTTTCCTTGAAGAGTCTACTGAGTTCGTCTTTCATATTCCTGTTTTTATTTTTCTTGTTTATAAGCTCGGAGCGTCTTTCAATTAATCTGTTTGTTTCTTCACTGAATATTTTGCACTTTTTTGGTTTTGATTCTTTACATGTTTTTAGGCTTTGTTTAATACTTTCCTCCAGTAAGTTATAATAGGTTTGTATGTTGTATTTTTCCGTTTCATTTTCTAAGCTTGATTTCAGGTTTGCGATGTACTTAGTAACCTCGGCGTCAGTAATAGCGTCCAAAAATACAAACGACCTCTTTGCCAGTCATAAAATATTGTCTTAATCAGATAATTGCTAACCATAAATGTATTTTCAACCGGAATAATTAGTCATGGGGGTATTTTGAATTCCTTGACACAATACAATACTTATTTATACCAGAACATATGTTTTATCTTCTTTCGTTATATCGTGGTTTGAAAGTATCTGAATTAGACTGTATTGATTGCAGGCGGTGGCGGGCAGCGGCGCGCTGCTGGAGCCGGCGGTGCCGACGCTGCAGCTGGACCCCGCGCTGCGCGCCGCCGCGCTGGCCGCGCCGCAGCCGCCGCACGCGCACGCGCACCCGCACGCGCTCCGGCACAGGCGCACGCGCACGCATCTCACCGGTTAGTAGAAAATTACACTATGGAAAAATTGTGGTTGGGAAAACAAGTTGCTCGGGAAAATTGTCCACTTGCGAAAGTTTGTGAATTGGGAAAAAAATGTGACTCCTGATATTTTATATTAGACATATTTTTTACTTTCGTGATAATTCTTTTAGGCGGTGAGGGAAAACACCGTGAGGAAACCTGCACATGCAGTGATTTCTGACTTTAGTTAAGTTAGATTTGAGTGTGTAACCATGATCTAATCTGTCTGGTTCCCCTCTATGGGTTACGAAGGTGTGATGGCAGTCGCTTCACTATATAATAACCAGTCTTGCCAAATCCTGGATCATGGTCAAAGCTGACCCCGTATAGGAACGGGATAAACGCTAGGAAGATAATTCTTTTGGCCTTCCTCCTAAAAAATAACATTTTCATCAACTTTGACTAATGCGCCACGATGTCTCGCAGTGAAGTTCGAGGTGTGCCGGCTGAGCGTGGAGCTGCGCGCGGACCTGGGCGCGGGCGAGCGCTCGCTGGTGGAGCTGGCCTTCCGCGAGTTCGCGCTGCTCTACCGCGCCGTGCACCCGCACGAGACGCAGCTGCAGGCACGACATACACACTTTTTCAATACATACTGACAAAATTACACACAATATGATGGAAAGCGGGAGCACGGCCTTACATGTACAGAAAACGAGACTGCTACTATCAATCCCATATAAAAGGTTCCGATAGATGCCTTTTTATGCTCCTCCCCACACTATATTATGATAAGCATTTTAAGGCAATAAGTTTCCCGAACTGTATTTATGATTTTTCTAGTTATTTATTTCTTTAAGAACTATGTATGTTGATTTTCTTACAAAGCAAACATGTCGCCGCACGCCTCCTTTCTAAAAATACTTTCACTGTTATTTTTATGCAGGTGTCCCTTCACTCGATAACGATGGAGGACCTGACGAAGGAGCCGGGCTCGAAGCACCGGCTGCTGATGGTGTCGCACCAGCCGCAGGTGCCGCCCAAGGCCGTGTTCGTGTCCAAGTCGTGCCCCGACTTCGTGACCGAGTACCCGCTGGACGACGGCTCCAGCGTCAGCGAGCTCCAGTTCCTGCGCACCAACTCAAACTCGCTGCCGAGTGAACTGAACGTTATTGACAAAATGGTGAGTGTCTACAAAGCTTTTCAAGGCGATACAAAAAATTACTGATTGAAAATGGCAAGCGCGTCTCTTTATGGACCTGGGTTTTCGCGTTTTGAAAAACCCTGTAGATGGCTGTACTTAGAAGCAAGGACTGTCTGCTATTCATTGGTGAATCTTGACTCATCTATCAATGGCAATGTAAATGTTGGAAGTACATTAGAAGTACCTACCGTTATTATTGTATTGTTAGTAGTAGTACTCAGCAAATTGGGTGTGAAGTAAATTTCGTTCGTAGCTGCGGCGCAACAAACGCGACAGCAGATGTGGGGCGACGCCGCCCTGCTCGCCGGAGTGCGCGGACCGGCCGGACGGCACAGACGGCATTGATGGTGGCGACGCGCTGGAGGCCGACGAGCGCCGCACGGCCGACTCGCTCGCGCCCGAAGATAACCTCGTCTGGGTTTCCGTACACACTAGAGATCCCGAACATCCGCTCTTCGAAGAGAAGTATAATAAGGTATTGCTTATATTTTTACATTGTCAATGATAACCGGAAATTGTAGATGTGTAAATTGAGTGAATCGGGATGTTTGAAAGCCTACGCTCAGAGAGGTAAAGCGATAATATCATTGATTAATTGATTGAAGACGTGTATACGGAATATTGTTTTGAAAATTTTAGATAACAAAGCTGACGAAAGTGGACTTCAATTGTCTGAACCTGGTGGTAAGCGCGGACAGCTGGGTGGCCGTGCTGGACTTCTTCGGCGTCGCTGGCGACGACCTCCCAGAAGATGAAATAACACCCGAGCCGCAGAAGAAAGACGGTAAGTTAGTTTTACTTGACTATAGGGACGATATTGTTTACTTATTTTGAAATAAGTACTTTTCTGATCGCCCCGGAGCTTTTGAAGTTATGAACGACAATGGAGCGTGTCCTATGTCGCCGGAGCGGCTTCTGAATTTATCTCGTACTATCTCAGAGTCGTCCGCGGCGAGCGCGACGACGCCGGCAGTCGCGGAGGCGGGGTCGACGCAGACGGAGATCTCGGTGCGGTCGCTGAGCGTGGTGGTGGTGCGCGGCGCGGGCGAGTGGTGCCGCGCGCGCGTGTCCCGCGCCTGGCTGTGCGCGCAGAGCGGCGCGGGCGCGGGCGCGGGCGCGGGGGGCGGGGCGGCGCGCCAGCTGCGCGGCCGCCTGGGCGCGCTGCGCCTGACGGACCTGTCGCCGCGACACGCGCTCTGGCGGGACCGCTTCCGCACGCACGCCGATCACGCGCTCACCTTTCACTACCAGAGGTATGAGATGAACCATGTATATTGTAGCCTAGTGTAGCATATTATATGCGATGGACTAATTCGAAGTTGTTTTCGATAATCGGTTGTCTTGATAGATGGTGGATGTGGAATGTATTTTGAGATTAAGTGCCAGCAATTTCAACCATTTTATCCGCTAGGCTGAGTACCGCGGAGGCGGCCTCGGCGGGGTACGAGACGAGCCTGGAGGTGGACGTGGGTCCGGCCACGTACGTGCACACCAAGCGATTCATCCAGGAGATGCACTGCATCGCGCGCGACTTCAGCATGCTGCGCCGCGTCATCCTCCAGGCGCGACGGAAGGTAAGATAAACGGCTATTGTTATTTATAAATCCTTGACGATATAGTCACTAATTTTTTTTATGATATATAAATGAACCATAACAAGCCACGGAAGATTTAGTGCTGCAGTGAGTGCAAAAGTGCAGGTGCACTCCTTAATTCCTTCCCACATTGCGTATGAATGTCTTATGTGTTTCGTTCCGCGCAGGTGTCGAGCCGCGCGGACCGGGGGGGTCGCGCGGCGCTGCGGCGGCTGCGCGTGTCGTGCGCGGCGCCGGTGATCGTGCTGCCGGTGTCGCCGCGCGCGCGCGCCGCGCTGGCCGTGGAGCTGGCGCTGCTGCGGCTCGACAACCGCTTCCTGCGAGCCGGCGACCCCGAATCCGTCAGCACATTTACCGGAACACACTCAGGTCCTCCCGCTTTCTTGTCTATATCTTTTTTAGTTGCAGGTTGACAAAGCAATCGCTATGCAAAATAGGTTTGAAAATAGAATTAAAAAAAGCTTATGATATTTTACTTTTTTCATGTTATCTATGTATGTACAAGAGTTTACTTTAGTTGTACAACAGGAAATTTCAACTGCTTTTATTGTTGAATCTGAGTTATGAATTATTATTGGCTTTCCCTAAAGTGTGAAATTGTTTTGTGTAGGCGAGCCAGAAATCCTGGACGTGCGGAGTGCACGGCTGGAGGGCGCGTCCCTCTGGTGCGCGAGCACGACAGTGGGCGGCGGCGGGGGCGGGGGCCGAGGCGGGGGCGGGGCCAGCGTGGGGCGCGGCCTGCGCATCGCCCGGCGCGGCCCGCCGCTGCTGCACGCGCCCGCGCACCTCACCTTCATCATCGAGCACAACCTCACGCAGCGGACCAAGTCAGGTGCGACTAACCTTCATAATGGTTAAATACACATGTATCATAACTACAGTTATTGCATCTGAGTTGCAATTTATTAATCATATCGGAGTAAAACGTGCTCAATCTGAAATGCCGCAACAAGTAACTAGCGCTTATTACTTGATTCAGATTGAACTTTGAATGAAATAAAATTAATAGAGCCTCGTTCGTCGTAACCATACATTCTCCAACTGCATGTAGTTAAGTTTGATTGCAGTGCCAGACATGACGATCCAGGGCAGCCTGACGACGCTGCAGTGCGCGCTGGACCCGGCGCAGTACCGGCTGGTGCGCGGCGTGCTGGCGCACAACCTGGGCGAGGCGCTCGACGACCTGGACCTGCCGCCCGGACACGCCGCCGCGCCGTCGCACGCCTCTGAACAGGTCACACGCGCTTACTTATGTTACCTTGTTGATAGGCTCAGAATTAACATTAGAGATTAAAATATTTACAACATCACCTACATTGATCTGTAGCGACGTGTTAAGTAGCCTAAGCACTTGTGTTACAGACATAAGAATCAACAGTGGTATTACACGTATACTTAAATAGACACAAATAACACCCAGACCAGGACAAACAGACATGTTCATTCACACAAATGTTTGTCCTGTGCGGGAATCAAACCTGCGACCTTTTGTATAATAGGCAATATGTTGACCATTACTTTTGAATTCTCGATCAAACCACATTATTTGGTTGAATATTATCTTCTTATAAACAAAGACACATTCATTTGATTTCAGACCGGGTGTGAACCAGGCAACTCTTGCAATCTGAATACGCGCACTGATTAATGAATACTACCGAGATTCTTTCCGGACCCTTATGTTATTGCGTTACGAAACATTTTTTTATTTTTATTTTCTTGAACCAAACGTGACATGTAACCTACGTTGTTTACGTCCAGGTGTGGACGACGAGCTCGCTGAAGCTGGACCTGCACGACGTGACGGTGCGGCTGGAGCCCGAGCACGGCGTCTCGTCGCTGGCGTGCGTCAACTTCATCAAGTCCCGGCTACTCGTGGAAACCTACTCCGACCTCAGCCAGGACGTCGACCTCGTCTCGCAGGTGACTCTATATAATATGTAATATATAGAAATATTTAATATTGGTCGCACATGGCTTTGGATGAAATGTAACCGTTGGTACTAAAATATATAAAATAAAACAAAAATTAGACAGTTTTGTAATTTAGACAATCATTATAAGGGTTGTCATCTCTATCACTGCCTTTTCCCAAAAAGAACTTCAATTCCGAGACGGATAACAGAATTAAAACTGGCATAGAAAAAATATTTAAATGCTTGTATGTATTTTGGTATGATTCTTATTTTGCCTATTGCTTAATAAGCTGTACTCCAGTCTGCACAATTATAGCTTTTGACTCTGGGCATTAACTCTACCTGTACCAGTGTGTAATTTCACGACGTTTGCGCTGTTACTTACGAAATTATACGTACATAACATGCGCATTGTAATGTATCGCAGGAGATCCTGGTGAGCGACACGCGGTACGCGCACGAGCCGGCCAACCGGCGCGGCAACGTGTTCAGCCACATCGTGCAGCCCATGCCCGACCACCGGCACAGCGTGCAGGCCGAGGTCCACGCGAGGTACTGTTTATTACTACCAAATTATCGAATAATATTTTCGACTTTGTAACCATAGAAGATTAAGCGGTATCTTGCTAGTTTTTGAGGTCTGATTTAAGTTTTCGCAAGGAGGGCTGTGTAAATAAATAAATAAAAGAAATAAATAAATTAAAACTGTTCACAGTAACGCCATCTGGCTTCAAAGTAGCTTACAGTTACAGTGCAGTCATCCAATTTAGTTTTCGATAGTAAATAAAATACGTGAGAACAATTAAACATTCAATACAAAGTTAAAACATCTTTGGAACATAAGAATGTTTTTGTTTGCATACATATATGTTCAAAATTTGATGTGCTTGACTCATAGAAAACGAGGCGAATCGTGCGCATACACTATCCTGGTGAACAACATGCGGCTGATGGCCATCCTGGACTGGTGGGAGGCCGCCAACCAGTTCATCATGCAGCCGCCGCCGCCGCCCGCTGACCCGGATCAGATACGTCTGTGAGTTGACATATCGGTCTTACAAATAACACACGTCTATCTTTGTCTCTTAAATATAGCATTGCAACCTTTCTCTATGTTACTGGTAATTTAGAGCGTAAGATGACATATCACTGTGACCATATTTTTGTTTTTATTTCAATAATGTTATACTTTTTAACTGCTGCCTCTTTTTTGTGCATTTGTTTTTATCAGCCTTATTTTGCAACATATAAACTGGATATTTTGTAGTAATATTCCACAATATTTTTTTATATCAAAGCTTCGTCATTGTAAGCTCTGTCTCGTAAGAACGATGATTGCATGTCGCATTTATGTTCAATTGTTCGCTGTGCCAGGGACGACCCGGTGAGCGTGTGCCGGCAGACGAGCGGCGGCGCGCAGGCGGCGGGCGCGCCGGGCGACGCCGCGCAGCTCGAGCTCAAGCTCAACGTCACCGACTCCCAGCTCGTGCTCGTCGAGGACGCCTCCGTCTGGGACACCAACGCTGTCATACTACGGGTGAGTCATTCATGCTTACACGTCGAAGGTTTTAAATCGGAAGACCCCTCGTGATGCTTGGAATTTATGCTAGTGTATAGTCATATTAAAAAGGAAAGAGCATAAGGCCCGAAGTTTATTTTCTAAAATAAGCTAAAAATAATAAACATCAATTCAATTACTTTTTCGAATTAAAGTATAAACTTTTAAAAGATTCTTTAGTTATTAAATTGTAACGTCGTCTTGTCGTTGGCAGAGCACGACGGTGGTGACGTACCGCGCGACGGACCCGCACAAGCCGGTGTCGTGCGAGCTGAACGAGCTGGAGGTGTTCTCGTGCGTGCTCGGGCTGGAGGAGGAGACGGCGCTGTCCATCGTCGACCCCGCCGCCGTGCACGTCGCGCTGCACGCCGACCGGGTGCTGCATGTAAGTACTGCACGTACACATACACACGAACGCTTACACACTCTACCGCATATATGCGTTTAACAAAAACGTAAAGGACAAAAATTCTTATGTTTCTTATAATCTTCATATGCTACATAATAATGGTTAACAGGTATCAATGGGCACACTCAATTTGAGATTGTCCTACCACGATATGAGAATGTTCGCGGCCATGCTGAAGTCGCTGCCGGCGCAGGCGCGGGCGGCGTTGTCAGGTTCGTAGTTTTTTGAGGGGCTTGAAATATTGTAGCTTGAGATTTCGCTGATAAGATAAATACAGGTACAATTCGGTCGGTGCGTATAGGAAAGCTGGTCCCGAGCACGGACGAGGACGACGCGCCGGCCAACAGCGAGCACATGCGCGCCGGGGCGGGGCCGGGCGCAGGGAGCGGGGCGCCGGCGATGGGCGGCGCCGTCGCCGGCGCGAGCGCGTGGGGCGTGCCGCGCTGGCTGCGGGGCCCGCCCCCGCCCGCCGCGCCGCCGCCGCCGCCTCCTGCGCACTCCTCCGTCTGGCCGCTGCGCTCCGTCCAGGTACACTCGATCAAAGCTCCCCCTTTCCTGGCTTAGTATCACTGGAAAGTAAATGCCAGTATAATTAATGTGCGTTTGATTCCATTGTAATATTACGACAATACGCAGGTGAACGCGGAGTGCATTACTTTGTGCGTGATAGACGACTGCCTGGATTCGGATGTACCTCTGCTGGAGGTGTCTCTCGCCGAGTTAAATGTTGAGCAGGTACATTAAATCAAGTGTGTAAGAGTAGTCCCTTATTGAAAGATCAGTAAAAGTAAAAGCTTCATTTTTATGTAGGATCTCCGAAAATCGGAGGAGTGCCTCGACGACCCGCTGCTGGTGTCGACGCCGGCGGGCCCGCCGCCGTCGCTGCCGGGCGGCGCGCGCCCCGTGGCGTCGCCCGGCGGCGCGGGCGCGGGCCGCCTGGCCGCCGTGCTCTCCGCCGACTACTACAACCGCACGCTCTCCGGCTGGGAGCCCGTCATCGAACCATGGAGGTAAATAAGGCGAAAGTGATACCTACATTACGTATTGTTAAACATCGTAAAACAACTATTTAATATCATTAAGTATACTATTAAGTATAATTATTATTTTTCACCGTTTTTGTTCTCTGTTATTCAATGCCTACAGTTGACGGAATGGCTTCCTTCGAGTATGTTTGCAAATTTGTTTGTGCTAGGTTCTCGACGAGCTGGGAGAAGCAGCTGAGCAGCTGCCTGTCGCTGGGGCGCGTGCAGGTGTCGGTGGCGTCTGGCGACACGCTCAGCGCCAACGTGACCAGCGCGCTGATGGACCTGCTGCGCCTCGTGCGCGCAAACTGGACCGCCGACTACTACGCGCCGCAGGTCGGACATACCTGTTCACGTTACAACATAATACTTACAACGCTTTCTCAGCGACTCCTTACCACATAAAGCCGGATTTTTTAACGCATATAATTTCCACCAATAAGAAAGATATACATAGAAAAATGTTCTGTGTGATTGCAGTCGAACACGTCGGAGCATTCGCCAAAAGGCAGCCCGGCGGGACACCGGCGGCGCTCGCCGTTCGTGCCGTACGCGCTGCGCAACCACACCGGGCACCGCCTCTGGTTCACCACGCTGCTTACCACCGCTACAGTGTGAGTTTTTTATTCTTATAGACCGTTTAACCAGTTTTACTGTTGCTCTCGGAATTTAAATTTAAAATGAGGTACTATAGTTTATAGCTCTATGAATAGGATAATGAGTCCATATGATCAAATCTAATGTTTAAGTTTGTTAGTAGAGATAATTATGAACAACACTAAACAAAATATCTGTAAAAGAATAATTCGGATTGGCACACAGATTGAGCGAGTCGAACGCATGGTCGGGTCCGGACGACTCATGGGTGTGCGTGCGCGCGGGCGACACGGAGCCGTTCTCGTTCGGCGCGCGGCGGGCGCGGGCGCGGCTGGCGGGGCAGGGGGCGCAGGGGGGGCAGGGGCAGGCGCACCCGCCCGCCGGCTCGCACGACGCGCCCGCCACGCTGCACCAGCTGGCGCTGCGCCTGGACGGCTGGAGCCCGCCCGACCCCGTCTGCGTCGACCGCGTCGGCGTCTACTTTAGAAACATCACGCACACGGTCAGTTATCCGATGACTTTTTCAACATTATTAAGCAGTTTAAAATGAATTTCTACGATTTATTCGTTAACGGTGACATGATCAAATTAAACATATTTTACGAGTGCTTTAAAAATTTAATTAAAACGAATTGTGATGGTTTTTTTTATATAGAAAACGGGCGCGCAAGCCCGCCTAGTGCTGGAGGTGTGCCTGGAGGGCTCGGCGCGCAAGCTGGTGACGGTGCGCTCGGCGCTGTGCGTCGTCAACGCGCTGCCGCACGCGCTCGAGGTGCGCGTCGACATGCAGCCCGCCGCCGGTGAGCTATGCTATAGCTTCGTCACAGACGTTCTGCTCCTACTTGACTGATGTTGTACACGTATACTTTCATTATTTATATTACACGAGCTATGTGACAACGTTACCGCAATTGATAAAATATAAGGCAGTAAATATTCCAGAGTTTGAAAATCACTCTAGCTATTCCGTTCATATAACCCACGAGCATATTTGTACACACTAGCAATGATTAATGTTAGGCAAACAGTGTAGACACAGCGGGCGTCAACACTCTTATTGCATTCATTCATGGATGCCGGAGTAAGGTTAAACTATCGGGAGGACTTCGGGGCTTAGGCTTCAGAAGTACGCGAGCGCTGACGAGTGTGGTTGTGTGGCAGAGGCGATGGGTGGGAGTAGCGTGTCGCGGTGGTGGCGGGCGCGCGCTCTGCGGGCGGCGGGCGCGCCGGGCGGGGGCGGGGCCGCCAGTGCGCCCGCGCAGGCGCTGCTCTGCGCCCTGCACCCCGTGCTCGTTATCAACTGCGGTAACCGGACACCTGCAGTGTACATGCGCCGCTTTACACCCTGAACCTTACTGACTCTTATCTTTACATCGTGCGCGCCGTTATGTGCTTTTGATCGTGTGGTCGGTGGCCCGTTAATATGTCTCGTTCGTTTCCTTATTACTTATCTATTGCATAATCCATATTCTCGGTCTTTTCAAAGTCTTGCAACTGAGTAAATAATCCATTCGCATGATTTTTAAAGATCCCACGCGGGTAAATAAATTAAATAAGACTGGGGTGATCGCCAATGTTAAAGATTAGCCAGTTTGGTTTTACTCAGACACTCGCGTGTTAAAAGATGTCGGCCGTACACCTACGGAGTTGAGCGATCACGGGAGCAAAATTTTAACATCTTTTCTCATGCAGCTGTTGAACTTGGAGCTGATGCTTTGTACTAACATGAGTATTGCACTTGATATTTGAGAGCATACTTATAAGTTATGTTTGATTTTGTAATGTAAAATAAAATATTAGTTCCTAGTTAGTTTTTGGTATAGAATTTCACATTAAATTTGAAACTTTGTTTTGAGTTAACGTATTATAGTTAGTTAGTTTCTGTGATTTTGCTTTTGATTGATTTATTAATGATTATCTTAGTTGAACTGTTATATTTATTATTTTTTTATTTATGTAGCTCCATTGTTTTCGCGATCTATACCAGAAGTTCTTAATTTTAATATATCAGCCGTAATGTCATTGAAAGTGAATGCGTCAGACCGAGTTGGTGATATTTCCCCAGCACACCTCAGACAAATGAAAAGATCAACATACAGAATAATTCCATATTTAGGAAAGTGTATTCAAACCGTTGGAGGACATCGGTCGATAATATGGTGGTAATTCCGTCCCTGCAGGTCAGTGGAGCGGCAGCGGCGTGCGCGTGGCGCAGGTGGGCCCGGGCGAGTCGTGGGCGGCGCCGCTGTCCGCCAACCCCGGCGCCGTGTGGACGCGGCCGCTGCTGCGCGCGGGCGCGGCGGGGGCGGGGCCGGGCGCGGGGGCGGGGACGGTGAGCGCGCCGCCGCCGCCCGCCGCGCCCTCGCCCGCCGCCATCGACTGGCGCGCCGCGCCCAGCCAGCGCGCGCTGCTGCACTACGAGTGCCGCGCGCCGCCTGATCATGTCTACAGGTTCGGAAGCGCTCCACGTCCTTAAGATTTTGGCCAAGTCGACCTACCTGTGACGCCGAATGTCACTCATTGTGATATATCAAAATCAATAAAGATGATTGCAACACTGTAAGTTTTTATGATTTTGTAGATTCTGCTGTTCGATCGTCCGCGAGCAGTTCCCCCCGGAGCGCGGCGCGCCGGTGGCGGGGCACACGCTGACCGTAGTGCCGGCGCTGCGCCTGGAGAACCTGCTGCCGATGGAGCTGCACTACCGCTGCACGCCCGCGCAGGCCGCCGCCGCCGGCTCCGGCTTGGGCTCCAACTCGAGCTCGGTCGGCGGCGTGGCCGGCGCGCTCGCCTCCGGACATACGCGGGCTTTCCACGAGGTGAGCTCAATAAAGAACCAAGCCCATGGGTATTTATTTGTTTGACATAATTGTATTTTCAACGAAGACGTAGTGTCGGGTAGTTTTCTTAAGCTATAATATGGCAGTCAATGAATAACTTTCTGGCAGTGGAATTTATTCCGCATTGACTTAGTACAAGCGGCCGATCACCGTTGTGAATAAAGCTCAACCTGTGGACTTGCACTCGTAGGTGAACGTGGAGGAGGGCGTGGAGGTGTGCGTGAAGCTGGAGGGGTTCGGGTGGTCGTCGGCGCTGAGCGTGGGCGGCGCGGGCGCGGGCGCGGGCGCGGCGGGCGCGTTCACGGCGCGGCTCAAGCTGCGCGACGCGCGCGCCCGCCGCCTCTTCCTCAACGCACGCGTCTCCGTTTCACATACCGATGCCGTGAAGGTAAACATTGTGTTTTTTAAATCATATATGAGCTAACAGCAGGTAACCTGCTTTTGGGTTAACTAAAACCTGTCCTTCAAATAAAGCTAGTTTTATTATTTATTTAGTTATTTATTGACAGGCAGGCAGTGTCAACACTGATGATAGCCTGTATCCTACTATTTCAACCTCGTGGGTTAACTTCCAGTTAAATATTGGTCTAATCTGTTTTTAAATATATTTGTGTTCTGTGCGGAAACCACCTCTGCTGGCAACTTGTTCCAAGCATCAACCACTCTGTTACTGAAAAAGTGTTTGTGTGGATTGTTCAGAGACCGAGACTTTGACAGTTTGAGATGATGCCCTCTTATGTGTGTGTTTTGGGTATTAATAAAAAAAAAAACATGGGCTCTTTCAAAGCTTCTCAAACAGCGGCCCATCGACTAGATATAATCTATGTGCAATCGATTGAGTTTCCGTCGCATAGTTTGAATGTGATATTAACATGTGTGCAGGTGTGCGTGAGCGCGGAGTACTGGCTGGTGAACCGCACGGGGCTGCCGCTGGTGTTCCGCGCGGAGGGCGCGGCGCACGAGGCGGCGGGGCAGGGCGCCGAGCACGAGGTGGCTCGCGTCGTGCAGCCGCTGCTCTTCTCTTTCGCCTCCGCCGACGGCGCGCCCACGCTCGCCGCTAGGCTAGGCGCCCACCGCGCCGTCAACCCAGAGGTACGTACTTCTGCACTAAGTAAATAACACTCGTGCCAGTAGTACTCGCTCTGTATCACGTGTCTATTAAAGCAAGTTATTACATGATGTAACGAATTTATTGTGTCAGTGGTGCTCGCCGTTCGGTCTGGGCCCGGGCGTGGCGGTGAAGCGGCTGACGTGCCGCGGCAGCGCGGGCGCCAGCCCGGGCGCGGCGGCGGGCGAGGGCGAGGAGCGCGAGTACACGCTGGGCGTGTCCGTGCGCGCCGGCCGCGGCCGCTACCGCCACACCAACATCGTCACCTTCACGCCGCGCTACCAATTGCACAACAACACCACGCACCGTCTGCAGTTCGCGCAGAAGTGCACTGCCACCACCTTGGTAAGTCGTTCAAGTATTAAGTAAAAGCCAGAGTTCGAAGTAAGCCGTGTGTTTGAGTTATGTGGATGTGTTTAAGATTTTATAGTACTTAAAATGTGTGCGGTTCGTGTTATCCAGACGGACCCGGGCGCGATGGCGACCCACGTGTGCGCGGTGCCGGGCTGCTACCTGCCGTGGCACTGGCCGCGGCCGGAGCGCGAGCGGCTGCTGTGCGTGCGGCTGCTGGCGCAGGGCTCCGCCACCGAGCCGCTCACAGCCTGGTCCGGCGGCTTCCGCGTCGACACGCCGCGCACGCTGCATCTCGCGTGCAGGTAACGGACATGCTACCATTGCTGGTGTTGGATTATCGTTTTTCTTCTACATTTTGTACGTTATATTTTCCCAGATGTAGGTTATGCTCATAATCACTTAACACTCTCAACACGAGTTTCATTTATTGATAATCTTGTTGTTGTGATTTTTGTGGTCAATATCAGTTTTTGTTACATGATTCGCAAGTGCTAAATATTGACTTATTACCTACACAGAGAGAATCAGGGCAGCGGGCTCGGCAACGGGGGCGGCGCGGCGGGCGGCGGCGGCAGCGGCGGCTACGCCGTGATCCGCGTGGAGGTGGTGAGCGAGGGCGCGTCGCTGTTCGTGGTGCTGACGGACGCGCGAAGTGCGCCGCCGCCCGTGCGCATCGACAACTACGCGCCCGTCTCCATCATGTTCCACCAGGTACGATACGCCGGACAGGTTAAAGTGTATTTATGGATGAAATTGTTTCTCTAGATCTGTACGCACATACATCATAGTTTTGATTTATGTAGAGTATTTGTGTGATCTCGTATGGTGTGCGTAGGTGGGCTGCGCGGAGGAGAGCGTGGTGGGCGCGCACGGCGTGTGCCGCTGGGCGGCGCCGGAGCCGGAGGGCGCGGCGGCGCTGGCGCTGCGCGCGGCGTCGGGCACGCGCGCCACGCTGCCGCTCGACGTGCTGGGCGACGACCGCGCGCGCCTCGCCTACCAGAACTTCGTCTACTGCGCCTTCGACACGCGCTACTCGCATACCAGGTCAATATCTACATACAAAATATGATTAAAAATGATATAAAAGTTATATTTGAAACAAAATTTAGTACATATTTTCATTTGTCTGTTCACAGAGATAGCAAAGGAAAGATAATACCTGCGCCCCCTGAAAATGAGGACATTTTAGTTTTGGAAGTACCGCTCGGCTCTACAAAAGTTATTCTCGGCAAAAAAAGATATGGAGACAGGTAATGATTAAAAAAAAAAACAATTCATGAAGACTGGCACGTATATTTAACATCGAACTTAAAATTACTTTTTATTTGAAGATCTCAACTGTGGCGGCGAGGCCCGAACGACCAGCTGATCCACGAGGGCAGCTCGCCGCCGCAACCCACCGACGCTCTCCTGACGGAGCAGACGATATCTCCACACGCCATGGTGAGTACGGACATGCAGGAACATCACTTTTCACAGAGATTTGAAGGAAGAATCGAGATGGCCGAGGGATGCGCTCCATCCCTGGGCCTCCTTGCAACTGTGGAGACGATTGTGGATTGATAACGTTGTGTTTGCAGGTGCTGGACATCTCGGAGGCGGCGCCGCGGCCGGGGCTGGCGAGCGCGCTGGTGGTGCGGCGCGCGGACTCGCGGCGCGCGTCCACGCAGGCCTGGCGCCTCAGCGCGCCCGACGCCGCCGCGCGCCGCCGCATGCACTGCGCGCACGCCAACCTCTGCGTGCGCCCCGCCAAGCCGGCCGGCCTCGTGCCAGGTACACTAGCACGTTGTTTTATGTGGCAACTTATTACCGGTCTGTATGATATAAGAAAATGAATAAATAAGAATATGAATGAAAGTAAATACCTAAAACGACCGACTATGAGAAGCTCCTATGATAATGTAAAGGAACTGAATTTTAAATGTCCTTGTAACATGGCCACCAGGCAACGGCGTGGTGCTGTCGCTGCCGGACGAGGGCAGCCGCGAGCGCGAGCAGGCGATGACGTGGCAGACGCTGCGGCCGGGCTCGGGCCGCCTGGACGTGGCGTTGCGTGCCGACGGGCCCACGCGCGTTATCGTCGTTCGCGACACTGACGCGCCCGTGAGTAACACTGATTTTTTTTCTCCTCTTGTGGAATACAAATACAAACATTTTTCATTCTTGGCAAAACACGTGCGGTAACTCGTTTGTCTGGCGCAGGAGTGCAACTGGATCGAGGAGAGCGAGGAGGAGCAGGAGGAGCGCGAGGGCCGGCGGGGCGGCGGCGCGCGGCGCGAGTGGGGCGTGAGCGTGGCGCTGGGCGGGCTGGGCGTGTCGCTGGTGGCGCGCAGCCCGCCGGCCGAGCTGCTGCACGCCGTGTTCGCGGGCGTGGCGCTGGAGCTGGGCGTGGGCCGCAGCGTGTCGCTGGCGCTGGCCGTGCGCCACATGCAGTGGGACAACCAGCTGCTGGGCACGCCGAGCCCGGTGCTGCTGTACTGCCTGCCGGAGCGCGGCGGCTCGGCGCAGCAGACGCCGGCGCTGCACGCGTCGCTGGAGGTGGTGGGCGGCCGCAAGCGCCGCTACAACGCGCTCTTCTTCAAGCACCTCGTCGTCGCGCTGCGCCCGCTCGCCGTGCGCCTCGAGGAGAGGTATGCCTCCTTCTCGTTTCTCTCTTTTACTGAGATCATGATCATCTCAAAAATAGTGATACTGCAACTGGTGTGTATTTATGTTGAAATCTTTCTATTCTATATCTGTTTCGGTAAATTGTGCGGTGCATGCTCAGGCTCATCTTGCTGGTGTGGCGCTGGGCGGGCGGGCTGGAGGAGGCGGGCCCGGTGGAGGGCGTGGACGAGGCGGAGTACGAGACGCGGCGCCTGCTCACGCACCTGTCCGCGCTCTCGCACACGCGCTACTACATCGGCCTCGTCAAGATCATCCCCGGACAGGTCCGATCGACACTTGACTATCCATCTTATTTAACAGCAACTTTAATTGCAACGTTATATTTTGCTTCAACAAGTAATATTAGGCCATCATTTTTAACGTTTTATTTTATTTTTTTCCCATTGCATTCAGTTAAAGAAGTGCGGACAGGTCAGCTTCGTATTTGCCATTGATGTGTGTTGCTCGGAATTATATCATAGGCTATTGGTTTCTTAGATTATTTTAAGACATATTTGCGTTATTTTTAATTTGCTACTGCAGCCCTCATTGTTTAACGGTTGGTGACTTTTTCGTATTGCTAAATAATGTTATACGTGTTTGCAAAAAAACATTCAATTCATATTAAACAGCAAGAACCAATTTCATACATTCATACATACATACACACTCGTCATCAATAATTTACATACTTCTTTAAGTTATATCTCGCTAGCATCATGCATTAGAACTCTTACACACATTTCCATTGGCTATAGCACATCGCCATCCGACTTCATCAGCCAGGGTTTCCATTCGTAATCGTGTGTGTGTGTGTGTGTGCAGATCCGGCTGTCGATGATGACGGCGAACAAGCTGGAGAGCGGTCTGGCGGAGCTGAAGCGGCGGCTGGGGCTGACGCTGGTGAAGTTCGAGGACGCGTGCGTGGAGCTGGAGCCGTTCGTGCGCGCGCACGCCTACGACACGCTCGACCACCTCGTCGCGCACATGCGACACCACTTCAAGGACGTGAGTGCATTCGTTCGCGACATTCGACAAATTAATGTTTGATACATGATTCAATTGTATTACTCGACCACCGACTTCGGAATGCATTCATCTACCAAGAAGAAGCGTTTTTTTACGATATTTGTCTGTACAATAAGTAAACATTCTTGTACTATATCATACAGTAAAAACATAAAAATATATTTAACATGAACAGATTGAGGCCCATTCGACCAGTCCCCAAAGGCGGCACCTGTTCACATGTATGACGTATGTGTCAGCCATCATCTCAACCAATTTAGAGGGAATGAAATGGCCCGCCAATAAATATAACATCCTAGTACAATGTTGTACGTAACTATTGTTGTTGCACAGGAACTGAAATGGCAAGCGGCAAAGATCCTCGGGTCCGTGGACTTCCTGGGCAACCCTGTGGGCTTCATGGCGGACGTGTCGGAGGGCGTGACGGGGCTGCTGACCGAGGGCAACGTCGGCGCGCTCGTCAAGAACGTCACGCACGGGATATCTAACTCCGCTGCCAAAGTTACAGGTATATTTAACTTAGAGTAGTTTGACTTGCGGTTTACATTGTTTAACCTTGAAAAGCAGGAGTTTCATTTGAATTTATTATATATTTAAAATGTTCCCCTTCCCCCATTTTCTTGATCAAAAGTACCCTAAGTTCACCGGGGATAGTGTACTCGTAGCTATCCAACAGTGAAAGAATTATTCAAATCGGACCAGCAGAGTTTGAGTTGATTCGTTACATACAAAAATATAAAGCTTTCCTCTTTATAATATTAGCGTAGATTTATTGTTTATGCCAACACAGATTGACTTTTTTAAAAAGAAAACAGTAAGCAAAACTTAAGTTTTACGTTTCTCCCTACCATTCAACGTCATTGAGATCGAGTCTGTCAGTAATTTGTTAAGACTAGGACTGGGTGCTGACGTTGTGAATAAGGCGTACTGAACTGGCTGGTGATGTCGCAGAGTCTCTGGGCGACGGGCTGGAGCGCATGGTGAGCGACGAGGCGCACGAGGAGACGCGCCGCCGCATCCGCAGCTCCGGCAACGTGGGGCACATCTCCGCCGGCTTCCGCGGGCTCGGACTCGGCATACTCGGTGAGCAAATAGTGTTTTTTTTCGGAGCTGGTTACTTTGCAGTCCCATAAAATATCCTTACATGATATTTTTGTGCGGCTATGGCAACCAATCTTTACGTTTGCAAAATATTATAATCGTGCACAAGTTAGCGTGCATGCATGGAACATGGCTCTCATTTTTCATAGCCTGGTGGGACAGCTCCGTATGTGTAAATGATCATTTTGATTTTTGAAGAATGTTTTTTTAAATTAATTTCTGTTCTGGTATTTCTACTAAAATTATCTTCAATCATGTTATGGAAATGGGATCTCGTGCTTATCTGGTGTGGTGATGACGCAGGCGGTATGACGTCGCTGGTGAAGCACAGCTACGAGGGCGCGGCGGCGGAGGGCCTGCCCGGGTTCCTGGTGGGCGTGGGCAAGGGGCTGGTGGGCACCGTCACCAAGCCCGTCATCGGCGTGCTCGACCTCGCCGCCGAGACGGCCTCAGCGCTCCGCGAGACCAGCAGGAGGTATCTAACACATCTATTTTCTGATCCTGGATATCGAGGATTTCGGACGTGATACGTTTGTACTTTTAGCATAATTCGTATTTAAATATAAAGGTTGGGAACGCCGTGAACGTTCTTATTTTACAATGATGGCAATGGCAGACGAGATAGTAAGTTACCGCCGTGTATCAGGTCGGATCGCTGGGTGCCCGGGCGCATGCGCGAGCCTCGCGTGGTGGGCGGCGCGGGCGGGCTGCTGCCGCGCTACTGCGGCGCGCAGGCGGCGGGCGCGGCGCTGCTGCACGCGCTCAACCACAACGACCTGCGCGAGCGCTTCCTGGCCTACCGCATCGTGCGCGACCACCCGCACGACATCCGCGCGCTGCTCTCCGACCAGTACCTGCGCATCTTCACCTGCAAGCACCACCCGCCGCAGATCGTCATGGAGACGCCGCTCAGGTGCGTGGCCGTCGCAAACACTTCAAATTAATATTTATTTATTGACAGGCAGGCAGTGACAACACTGATGATAGCCTGTATCCTTACTATTTCCACCTCGTGGGTTAAATATTTTTCTAATCTGTTCTTAAATGTATTTGTGTTCTGTGCGGAAATCACCTCTGCTGGCAACTTGTTCCAAGCATCAACCACTCTGTTACTGAAAAAGTGTTAACCAATCCAGATATAAAATAGATCCTGAAGGCGCTTACGTGTTCTCTATGGAGCAAATCTAACGACGATAATATCGCCTGCAGCAACTTGGTGTCGTGCTCGGCGGTGACCATGGACGGCGCGCACTTCGTGGAGCTGGGCGTGCGGGGCGGGGGCGGGGGCGGTACGGGCGCGGGCGAGGCGCTGCGGCGGCCGCGCGTGCAGTGCGACAGCGCGGGCGTGGCGGGCTGGGTGGCGCGCCACGCCGCCTACGCGCGCCAGCTGCACTACGAGCACGCGCACACGCTGCTGCCGCACGCCGACCTCTAGGCCGCCGGTACGTGTATGACCTCCTCCCTTTTCCTCGGCCGCGACGAGATGCCGCCGTCGAATTCGACCGTGTCCGTCCTTGACTCTCGACCATTTGTGTCTACTCCAGTAAGCTCTCCAGCCTCCGATTCGGGCGGGCCCCGTCGGTGAACCGCATTCGAGAGCTGCATAAGGCGACCGTAAATTTATTATCTTCCTACTATTTCACCGAGAGTAGTTGTTTATATTTTCGATGACACTGAAACCTTTCCCAACTTTATTAACGTGCTCGAGATGTCATCGCGGGTAGTACTTCGCGCACACTCATTCGATGAAGCTAGGTTTTGCGAAGTTTTCCGACACATTTATGACAAATGTATATATTTGTTTGTAGAAGAAAAACAGTTGACGAATATATGTGTATCGTAAATTAGGATTAAATTTCGTTAGTAGTTTCAAACATAAGACTGATAATTATTTGGAAACAGCGTCACACAGATGATATCCTTAATTTTATAAAATAGAGCGACAACTGTTTTCTGTGTACTCGAACGAATATCTAGATGTGGTTGTGCAAACTAATTCCAATGAGATACAGTCTTGGTGCAATTCAATTATTATGAGACTCCATACATGAAAAGGTGTATACAATATATCAACCTACAATTAGAAAATATAAACTAATTAAGGCAGATTTACAGTGAGGCTTCAGTCTTCGTTAGAATGACGTTAACAGGAAGACAGTATTTAGAGATGGAATGGTATATAAAACATTATAACTCAAATATTTCTATGAGGCTAAATAATATATGTATTTGGATCAACATCTACACGTTTTTTTTGTAACAAAAATTTTAAGCTAGTTTCCTGCAAATTTCTACAAATAGTTTATCCATCTAAAATAAGATAATTGTCCTTTTGATCCCTATATTCAGATATTTAAAAAACCGTTTATTGTATTTAAAATCGAGGCATTCTAACGGTGTCCCAATATCTCACAACAACATATTTAGATACGCATGGTAGCCGTTATGTCTTAGCCATTGCCATTGTGATTGAAATTGTCTGCTGAGGATATTTGTAAAGTGACGGTGTGTCATTGATTCGACACTAGTAGTTTTCGGGACATAGTTTATTGTTAAGACTTCTAGGACCCGAAGATTTTGTGATATTGTATTTTGTAGTTACCATTAATTTAATGAATGACATTGTAGCTTTGGTTAAGTGCTTATTCAGAATTTCAGACTTAATGAATGTGACATCTGACATTTTGTTGTGTCTTTGATTGTAGACTATATAATATTTAATTTGAAAAAAAAACCGTGAAAATATTATTTTAAACCTTTTTAAAAATCTTATATCTCTTCTATCGACTTCCGTTCTATAAAAATTTGTTATTCGGTTAAAACCAGTATACGTAATAAATTATTTTTTTGTAATATCATTACGATATGCTAAGTTCGCATTGTGATGAAGTATATATCACAATAAAGTGTATAGTTGTTGATAATAAGACATTGTTCTACCTATAAACCGTGGAAATTAAGCGTTCACATCACTTTAGGTACTTTACGAGGTTAGAAGTACTTTAGGAGGTTAGAAGTAAACATTTTACGTCAAGCTGGTCAAATACTATTCTCCGAGCGCAGGTGAATTTGTCATACAGCATTTAAAAAAACTGGACTGCGATAGGCTGATGTGATGATGATGATGATGATGATGCTTTAAAAAAATATTAAGAAATATATTCACCAACAAATCACCGGAGTTTGCTCTTGACTCACAATATGAAACGTGCTATTATTTTAAATCATTATACAATATAATAAACAGACATGGTATTTACTTAGAATCAACAAAATCTTGTATTTTTTAGTTGTAAGTATTTTATTGGCAAGTTAGTCTTATCTAGCGTTTAAAATTCGTCTCTTGAATAATTGTATAAATATGTAGTATAATTTGTCGTTGATTATTGATATAAGATAACGTTATTATTGTTGAAATTAAGTTATTTACGTGTGTCTTTTTTTGTAATGGTATTACGTATTAGAAGCTGTAATAGCGTAATTTGAATTGCCTTGTTAATTACTTAATTACGTATCTGTAACGAGGAAATAATTGTGAATAACTTGGGCGGTGTAATTATGAAGATTAAGGTAAAATTATTGAGTGTTTTGTATGTCATATAGACTTCTCCACTTGTTTGATTGAATCGTTCAAAATGCGCCGTTCCTTGTCGTCTATTTTGTATATAATATATGTATATTTTATTATGTTTAGTCCATAAGTTATATACTTGTGAGGGGTGTTGGCCAGAAGCGAGCGTCCAAGGCGCGTGCTAAGTGTGATCATAAGAAAGAAATATTATATTTTGTCTATGTATGTAGCCACGGCTGATGATTTTAAGTAGCGTTATATTTACTTTATGGGCCTAGTGTGTGCATGTTTAGTTGGTATGGTTTTTATCTTTATGTCATATGGTTATGGTGAGTTATTTATATTAGTATATCCTATTGGGTTAATTTATGTTTTATACCTTGCCGACCGGTAGGACGACATCGACATGATTAAGTTCATTCGTCATCTCCACTACTTTCGTAACATTTTTGATTGCATCTCGAGCGGTACATATTATGTAGCTAAAATGTCTTTTAAGATCTAATAAATACTTTTAAAAAAAATGAGTTGCTGTTATGTTTTCAAAAGTAGATGATCTATTTACTTGACCTCATGTTAAGTTGAAGCTCAGAACACGACTGATGTAGTAAATTCCAATTGTGCGCTTTGTGATTATTATTTATGTATTTAGAGACAATGTACCTAAAGATCCTTTCCGTGGAAGGTAACATTTGGCTTTACTACAATGATTGTAAAGTCAATTAATTCTTCATAAAAATTGCTTGTTCACTTTGCGTGGCAAAATGTATCCAAATAAAATAAAAAAAAGATTTATCACACATATAGATAAACACAAATTCACTGTTATGTGCCCATCAATATTGTAATAAAATCTCTACTGTTAATGTATTGTACCTATTTTTTCCATCCGAACATTTTTTGTCGCGCAAAACTAGTTATTACTTACCATTTTATTGTTTCACGAATTAGTTTGTGACATTAATATTAATTGACTAGAAGTGGAAGTCACTAAATAATGTTATTTAAAACACACAAACTAATTACTTTTGAGTTGTGGAACAATTGGGATCGGTAGTTATTTAAATATTCTATTTATTTACCTGTGGAATAGTGGATGTGGTGGTGGAAATATATAATTAACATATTTTATTTACATATTGACGAACTGAATGAATACTTTAATAATTCTGTAGTCAACACCAAAGTTCTACTCATACTTAGTTAACATGTTATGTTCATTATAAGTATTTATTCATTTATTTTTTAAAGTAGCTAATTTTGTCGACGCTTATTTTAACGACGTAATATATTCAAGCGAAAAGCAATAAACGTGTACCTTCGATTGTTTTAGTTTTATTTCAAGTGCACGACCTCGGGTGGAGTGGGATAGTAATTAATGTTGAGTGACACTAGTAGTGTAGTGATAACCGCGCAATCTGGCGCGAGATAACCGCTGCTGAGAGTGGCACTGGATCGGTAATTGCCGCGCGAGAGTGCGCAGGAGGTCACAGTGGTCGCCGGCGCCCGCGCACGCGCACAGCCTTCGCCGCTTCGCGAACAAAAACAACTAATCTCCATATTGGACATCTGGCCGGCTCATTGACACACTCGGCCGACGACACAGGACAACGTACGTACTCAATTGTTAACTCTGCTCGTTAGGGTTCGAGATTCAAATTGAGGTTATGTTTCATTGATAAATCCAGCATCAAAATGAGTCACTTTGTATTGTTGGGGCTGGCGTGTTACGTTTACGCAGCGAATGCGGCGGCCTTGACCGAGAACGTTGGGTGAGTGAAAGTGTTGGCCTTTGTGTGACGGACGACTACCTGGCAGTTAATAAACTACCCACTTTTGAAGATGCAAATGTTTTGTGTGGTAAAACAGGTACTGTGCAGAATGTCGATAGATTGTTGTATAGATATAAGGTGTTATATATGAGCTTGTTATTGTAATTTCCTGTATAGTGTTGTTACAGGTTGTTGTTTTTTTATTTTATTTAATTTAACTTATTATTTTTTTGCAAAATTATTTATTGACTTCCGCATCACATAATAAAAATTTTCAATAAATATATTTGTAGCATGGCGTCCCTAGACTATGCCAAGTTGCCTATCCAGGAGAAACCACTCTACACACCACCTTTGGAGGAAGTGGTTTCCGGTGAGTTAACCTTCACTTTTCTTGTATTTATTAATTATTTAAAATCGAACTATATTTCTTTTTAAACATGACTACCTGGTTGTAATGTTATGTTTTTGAATGCCCCCAGTGCTCTCGCAAGGGCTGACGTCTAACTTCGAGACGGTGGAGGTGTCGGCGGTGGAGTGCCCCGACCTCACGCAGGCTCCCTACTTCCTCACTTCGCCAGGTAACTCGATAATTATTACATAATAGACAATTACGAGATTTTGGACTGGACGCGAACATCTTACAAGATTTCATCATACTTAGTTTCAAATAAACACAAGTGTGTTTTCTTATTTCATCTATTCATATATTTGAGAATAAGAAGAAGCAATATTAATAATTAAAATACAGAAGTCACACATATTAACAGAGGCAGCAATAAATGTCGTATTCTAAGATAATGCCAGTTTTCGTTCAATAACAGTGATATTTAACTTGTGTTATCACAAGTGTTGAACTTGTTTGTAGATGGTTTTGAGTAAACATAACTCGTAACATTGATTAGATAATATAATTATGTCATAATGTACCTACCCTACTTATATATACATATTAATAATATTATAACTATGTTAGAATGCCAAAATTTGGTCGAAAAAATTCAGTATCTCGTGTAAACTTGAAACTTATGCTACTTTTCACGTTTTGTGATTAGTCATATTGTTGCCCACGTAAAACTTACTGGACGCGAATGTTTCTACTGTATATCCATAGAAACTGCTTAATGGCATGAATAGATTTCACTACTAATGTTCTACTCGAATTTCGTCCTCTTTACAATTACGAGGCTGTACTCAGCGCTGGTTCGTGTGCAGGTCTGACTGGTAACGAGACCCTAGTAGAAATCGGCGGTCCGCCGTACCTGGTGCCGCTGGTGCAGCGCGACAAGCTGTACGACCTGGCGCGCCTCGCCACGCACCTGCGCCGCGACCCCGCCTTCCTCGCCGGCGCCGGCGCCGGGCCCTGGCCGCACATCGGCGTCAACTGCGAGGTACAGGGCATGCCCCGACGTAACGTTCTTCTATTGATGATTAGGCTGACTTCACTCACGGCGGAGATGAGCCATATGTAGCTAATAGGTTTCAATGCTGGTCACGTGTTAAGTCCAAAATCCTATTGGTTGCTTACGGCGAATCTCCGCTCCGCTCCGCATATCTCCGATTTGGTGTAGTCACTCACACCCTTAGCCATGTTTCTTCGACTATCATTTCGGTTTTATCATTCTCTGGTTCATATTTTAAAAACGAAAGGGCAACGCTTGTAGAAAGTAGTCAGACTTACATAACAACATGGCTTTTCGATAAAAAATATTTTAAATGATATCTCATTTTCCAGGGCATAATAAACCTGAGCATCAAGAACGGCACGGTGAGCCAGGGCACGCGCATCGTGTCGGTGGAGCCGGTGGGCGCGGCGAAGGGCCGCAGCGGCTTCCTGCAGCGCCAGCTGCCCGCCGCCGAGACCAGGACCGCGCTGCTCGGGAACTACCTGCTCAGCGACGGACAGCCGGGGAAGGTGCGGCACGACTACTTCATTAATAATAGGATTATTTAGAGGGTGGTATTACTAGTCACTTTAATGATCATAAACGAAATAGCACGCGGATCAGTGAGTTCACAATTTTTAATCACCTTCAAAAACGTAAGATACTTAAGTAATCGTGCATTATAATCTGATTTCGGATTTTGTTGAATGTAGAAAAATATAGTTAAATGTTAATTTAATCCAAATTAATTTTGATTATTTCTTGTGCAGGTACTCAAAGTTGTGGCCAAGAAAAGGATCGGCGAAGCCAACTTCATCACCTCGATCAGGGAAACACTAAAGAAACATTACGGTGATAAAGTGGTCGGTGAGTTGAATCCATTTTCCAAATATATTTTTATTTAGAAACTTCTTATTATAAGTCGTTTGTAAAATTAAGTGAACGCTATAAGTAAGATTGACACAGTTATTTTCTCCATGAACGCACGGAATGGGTGGAGCGAAATGTTGTTGCACGCATAAAATGCGCAGCAAAGTGTACAGCGCCTCTAGCGGTCACTTTGAGAACTTTCTCATCAAAAATGTTTTTGCTTCGACGCTTTGACACGCCAGGTAAGCTACAGAGGTACAGGTAGCTAAAGAGCCACTTCAATTGTATTTGTTTATTTATAATAATGAGGTAAAAGCTGACAGATCCATTTCAAATTAATTAGAATGGTACCAAAAAGTTTCTGCACTGTTGATTTTGGCCCCATGCATGCTGCAAAGGACCAAGGTTCCCTGCGGACACGTGATGTTCAAATGTACCAACATTATAACAATATCTTTGCCAAGATGAAACTATGACGATTATTCGCCAACGCTATTGTAGCGACGTATACCTTCATCCCGCTCACACAGATAGTTCGTGTGCCGGATGGCAATATAAGTCGCGACGATAGCGTTGGCGAATAATCGTCAAAGTGGCACTTGGCTAGCATACCAGAACTCTGCCCAATCTCTCACTCCGGAAGGATTGAACTAAACTTTGTTTCAGGTCTGGGCGGCATGTTCCTGCTGCGCGAGGGCCGCGTGAAGTTCCACGTGATGCCGGACTTCTCTGCCAGCGCACTGTGCAGCGACGCGGACGTGGACGCCTGGCTGCACTACTTCGAGATGCAAGCGCCCATCACGCATGTCGGCACGCTCGTCACCGGCGACCATGTGAGTGTTTGTGATAGTCTCTGTGCGCGAGTACCTATCTTAATACCATTAATGCAGTCACTGTGAGCCTTATTCACTGCATCAATGATATTAGAGTAGGTTAAGATACTTTGAACAACACTACGGATGGCCGTTCGTTTATTATGGCAGGAACCGCAGTTTGGTCTAAATGGATTACTATTCAGCATTTTGAGAATAATTACGTTGTCTGTGCCCGGTGAGTTGTTATATTTCTTAAGTGAATTTTAAGAGCATTGAACCTAGTTGGCACGTCTACACAGTCCGCCATTTAAAAAAATCGAGGTTTGGCGGCCAGTGATGAAACGCATATCAATCGTTTGTCTCTATACAAAACTGCGGTCCCAGCCATAATAAACGAACGGCCATCCGTAGTGTGGTTTAAAGTATCTTTACCTATTCTAATACCATTGATGAAATAAGGCTTTCAGTGACTGTATTAATGATGATGTAATGATATTAGGATAGGTTTACAACTCGGACACCGAGACGACAAAGCTTCCATTCAAAAACGTTTGAAGCTCTTTAAAATTAAATTGAGGAAATAATAGTTGAAAATTGTTCTGCAAAAAAACTGCCTGCAAATATGGTTTTAGCAAGACGCCGGCAGATGTCGCTTCTGTGGATTTATTGCCTTCCGACGTTTCCCAGGGGCTAGACCTGCGCGTGCAGCACTTCCACGGGTTCAGCGCGCACGGCGAGGGCGGGCACTACCACTACGACACGACGCCCGCCAGCGCGCACTACGAGGGCTACTTCGTGCTCGCGCGCTCCATCCTGCGCGTCGACCGGCCCGCCGACACGCACGACTTCGGCAGGGACTAGGTTCAGCGTTTTATTTTTACGGAATTCAATCTAGCGATGCCGAGTTGGTTGTTAAATAAGTCAAATAAACTAAAAAAAATTAAAAACAATATTGTGAATTTACCTTCCTGAAATATTATTATTAAAAACTTGTGTGGCCGCTATAAATGAAAAACATGTGTAAGTGTAACGATTTATTTGCAGTACGTACAATAATGGAATAAAGTAACATTAATTTACAAAATATATGGCTTCTATTTACAAAATCGCAGGTGCCCGGGGCCACCTGCTCTGATGACGTATAAAAATACTAGTGACCTTATATCACATGAAATTCACTAATAACATTTATACATCAATTTATTATTTATATTTTTAATCCAAATGTCGTGATCAAGAGCATATTATGCAACGGTATCAAAAATTTTACCAGTCTCCCTCAGGGTCTAATTAGAATTTTGTGGTTATAGGGGGACATGCCCGCCAACGAAGGTTTCCTGCTTCATCAATTTTAACTTCGTTATCTTTATAGATAATTCAACTACCTGACGTGTATTGACTTGCATGTACTTGATGTTTATGCACCATTCTTGAACAAAAAATATAGTTGATAAGAATTTAAAGATAAAATGGACAAAGAGTATTTACAGATATTATTCCATATTGTATATAATATAAATAATTTCACTTTCATATTAGAAAGGAACCTTACAGTCCAGAATGTCAAATTTGGAACGTGTCAAACGTTTTCAAAACGTCATGATCCCGGAAAGTGAAGTTTTAAGAGGAACTGTTTTCCTGGAACTTTTGAAACCGCTTGCCATAGATGTATTAGGAATTTGATATTCTGGACGAAAGGGGACTAAATAATTCAAGAGGGTTTTCATAAGTCAAGGAATCACCATATACCTTAAATTACATAAAATACCTATGCATATTATAAGTTCATAAAAATAAAATAAATTTACACAGCCCGTATTGTCGCTAGCTATCTATTTCTAAGGAATTATACTTGCCGCCGTATCATCTCACTTCTCGACACTTTTCTATTCCGATAATATTACAATTTATATATTTTTTGTCAAGCATTTTACATAGTAATATAGATAACTAATAAAGTTGACAAAATTTAAGTTGACATTTCATTTCAGACAATATTAGTTACCACATGACATTATTTCGGAGTATCAAAAAATTATTATACGTATTCTTCTCTCTTGAGAACAGAAGCCATGTGTCGACATATTGATTTTTACTTTACAAGCATATCGCGTGCAGACGGGCTACCATGCGCAACGCGAGATAATTTTGCCTACCCGTTTGTTTCATGTTTTATCTAAGAGGAAAACGAGGTAAACTGATTGAATAAAATATCTCCCGCTGCGTATGCTAGCCTGAGTGCTTAGCATAGTTAAGCGCGAAAGACATTGAGCTCGCTGGGCCGCCTATATAACGCCAAAAAAAAAACATGTCGGCAACCTGCATCTGAGTGTCTTGCTCGCCGACGAGCGGACATGCGGGCGGCCTGCGTACGCCAGTGCTCAGTCGCCGTAGTAACATGTAGGGCCAGCATAATTCGGCAACCCGGCGGGCTCATTAAGAATTGCGCTCTATCATTAATAAACAGCTAACAAAGGGGGACGCCGGCTGGCCATAGATGTGCAGGCCCACAGTGCACACATATGAAAGTACTATGGAAATATAGAGTAAATAGTCATTAGTTAACTGGCGAAAGAAAGGGTTTAAAAAAAGTCAGTGTTTTTGGGTAAATGCATATTCATTATTTTCCATCAGTAATACAATCTACGATTTCCACCATATTAGCTGTTGAAGGTTGTAAAAAGTATTTGTTTACCTGCTGCGGCTGAACCCGGATCGTCGGAGTCAGTATTCATGATGAAGTTGTTTAGTTAAACGCACGAAATAAAACCGATCACTTTGTTGATGCAAGAAAAACACAATTACTTTTTGATATTTTGAACTTTGACAGTTGAATTGGCAGTGACTTTAGTGTTTCCATTGCGTAAAAAAATATCGATATTCGATTTTAGATCTATTCGATTCTAATATAGTTTTATAAAATAATGCAGCCTTAAATATACGTTTCATGAAAATATTTTACTAAGATTATAAAATATTTAAAAGATAAATAGGATAATGACACTATTTTAGCTAAGATCCACCAACGTAATAATATTCGATATTCTCTTATAATCGATTATCTGAAATTATATTTCTGTAGTGGCAACTCTTAACACACACGAGCCCGCCGCGGGTCGGCTCGATACACACGAATTTGAGCTTTACTTCAATGCTGGTAGGGCGTAGATAGATTTGTTTACACATATCTGTCAAAAGGACGCAATTCCGGTGGGGTTAATAAATAGTTCAATTTCTTTTAATTTTTGTTATATTAACCCCAACTTTTAGCGACATACAAATAGCGCGAATAATTAAGAACGAATATTTTAGCAATTTTTATAAAATGGAACATCGTGTGCACTTCTTGGCCATATTCCGGCATCCCTCTTTGGAAAATTGATATAATATAGTTGATTAAATAGTTAATGAAAAGATGTACTTTTTAAGTTTTAAATAATAATAAGAATACAGATTTCTGATACATCTATGTAAATAATAAACATTAATAAAAATCACCAATCCATAAAGTATACAATACAATAATTATGATATGTTTGAACAACTAAAACGCGATTTTTCCGGCCTAAATACCAAATATTGACTTAATCGTACTTTGAGTACGCCAATAAAGACACAAGAAAACCTCAACCAGACTTACATATTGATTGATCCTCAACTTCACTGGAAAGAGCCACTTCAATTGTATTTGTTTGTTTATAATAATGAGGTAAAAGCTGACAGATCCATTCCAAATTAATTAGAATGGTACCAATAAGTTTCTGCGCTGTTGATTTAGGCCCCATTGCAGCATGCAAAGAACCGGGGTCCCTGCGGACACGTGATGTTCAAATGTACCAACATTATAACAATATCTTTGCCAAGAGCCCGCAGATATGAAAATAATCACATATAAAACGGAGATTTCATTAGAAATACAGAAATTAAAAAAGCTTGCTGATATGGGTACGAGTTTTGAGTGCAACTTACGCATTTACCTTAAATAAATAATGTGCACATTACATACAAAATATATATGTTTTTGTAGTTTTTAATTGTGACAAAAGAAAAACTACTGGCTGGCTGCTATTATACAAAATGTAAAAAATATGTTATTTACAACCTCAGTTCTGTACTTTTGGCATAGAGTTTATCTAAGACGGATCGACGGAGCTAGATTAGCTTGTCCAATGACAAGCGTACACTTAACGCAAAGGAACAACGATTGATTTACTCGAGATAGTATACACCTGACCAACTACGATTTCGTATACAATTTATACACAAATCGAGCAGTTTCTTTTATTTACAGCTCATACACAAACAGACGCTTCATTATTATTAAAATATTGAACGAGTGTATAATTTTTTCCCAACTTGCAAACTAGATGTTTTATCACGAATGGTTTAGGGTCACATAGGCTTTAAATACTGAAATAAAATGATTTTGTAAATCGCTATTAAAGAAACAGACCAGGTTAAGAAAAACATTTTGACTGATAAGCGCATTCACAAATTTTCAAATTTATTGAACAGTATGCAAGTTTCAATAGGGGCGTTTAGCAGAAAAAAGCGCTAGGAAGCGCTAACGATTAAATAAGCAAAATGGCGGATTGTGTCAAACAAACTGTACAGTTTTCGGCCAGGGCATGTTTGCTTTTAGCCATTTTGTTTATTTAATCGTTAGCGCTTCCTAGCGCTTTTTTTCTGCCAAACGCCCCCAATGTCTTTACGCACGCGCGGTGGGAGTGGGGCAGCACGAGTTTCAACTTCAACATCGAGGTTGCTCTTCACACAATAGTGGCTGGAAGTGTTAGCTTCAACGAGCGGAGTATAACATGTGCGTGTGCAATGGGTGAGCCCCCTTTAAAAATGAAAAAAAATGTATTCACCATTTAGTAAAAGTTCTAAAACAATTTGTAAAAACAAACTTGCAATTTGTAAAACGATAGAAACAGAAATATTCGGTAAAATGTTGGCTCACCCAGTCCTCACCATGTGTCAGATGTATCTCCGCATGTGATGACTTTACAAATACCAGCAGTGTACCATATTTTAGTAAAAATCTATTATAGTATATCTAAGAAATTTTAGTGCCCCAAGATGTGTAATAAAAAAATTACAAATGATTTACTCGGCTCACCCGATCCACACGTTTCTAAAAGGGCCAATAATTTACCGAACAAGCAATTTAATCAGTTTTATAACTGTTCTTGGTTTAGTAAACATTGAATATGAATTTGTAAAACTTAAAACAAACCATTACAACTATCCGTTCTTGCGTAATCATCGTTTGAAGGTGCTCACCCAATCCTCTCATTTTCGCAAAGTGAAAAACGTTCATATCTTTTTTTAATTATACGTTACAGAGAAAGTAAATATATCAAGTTTTAGTAAAAATTTTTACTAAATGATCACGTAAAAACATTTTGAGATTTTTATGTACTTTAGGAGATATACGTAATTCATTGTTTGTATGAAACTCTATAGAGTAGGGTGTCTACACGTTAGAAAATAATCAAACTCCTATTTCGTTAGAAATATAATATGGACAGAAATAACCATGAAGGAGTTTGTAGTTTTTACCATGTTCAAGTATTTGTTAAATATTGTACAAAAATATCTAAGAATCGTATTATGGGCAATTAATATTAATTCACATGAAGGTGAGGAAGAAGTACGTCGAGTACAACGACGGCAATAGTATAGTTTACTGTTTATCACATTTTAGAATGGCTTTTGATTCAATAGTATCATTTACAGTACCTAGAATAACCAAAGGTATGTATACTCCGTCCATTTTATAAAGCAACTTTTGACAGCGCGACTATTGACAAAATTGGTGATCTCTCAAAGTATCTTAAATATGGTACCATTCCTATTCTATGTACAATTATCATTATTCAATTTACATAGGTACTTAAAAATAATCGATTACGATAAACATGCGTTTTGATTTCATTTTCTCAGATTTGTCTTGTCTGTCTGTCTGTCTGTTTATCCGCCAGTCTGTCGCAGCCACTTATTTCCGAAACTATAAGTAAAGTAAGTAAGTAAAGTATAAGTAAAACTATGAGTAGTAACTTTACTGTTGTAACTTGGTAAGTAGAACTGGAACTCGAATCGGTGGTACAATCGTTGTTATCATTATTTGTAGCACATCACTGAGTGGGCGGTAACAGTCCATGAAGAACAATATTATTTCTGTCATTCATGATTTCTATGTGACTTTAACCATTAAAGCTGCATACGCGACTGAAGCTTAAGAAATGGAGTAAATTCTCCCGTTTTCCCAACATTTCCCTCCACTACGCGGCTCCTGTTGATTGTAGCGTGATGAAAAGTAGGTATCCCATAATAAGTTCAGAAGTATGAAGAATAATTTTACCAAGTTTCGTCAAAATCCGTTCAGTAGTTTTTGTTTCTATAAGGAACACACAGACAGACAGAGAAACAAAAATTTTACTGATTGCATTTTTGGCATCAGTATTGATCACTAATCACCCTCTGATAGTTATTTTGAAAATATGTATATTTAATGAACAGAAGTATATTTAATGAACAGAATTGACCTCTTTTCAGATTTATTATAAGTGAGTATAGATAGATTAGGACAATTTTGATTTGATGAATGAGCCTATGTTTTTTTATTCGAGTGTAAAAATTACTATAAGTTCTTTTAATTTTTAGTTTGTTAGTATTATATTTTTTATAGATTGAGATTAGATGAATAAGCGTATGTTTTATTTGGTTTTTTAAGTGTAAAATTTTCTTTGAGTTCGTTGAATTTTTAATTTGTTATTATTATTATGTTGGTACTCTTACGAGATCACGGGTCCAAAGGGACCCGGTCCTTTGAAGCATGCGTGGGGCCAAAGCCAACAGCGCAGAGGCTTTTTTGTACCATTTGATCTAAATGAAATGTGTACATCTGCCAAGTTCTATCTCTGGCTAAATACAGATCTAGTCAAAGACAGCACCTGGCAAATGTAAGAACTATTGCAAAATTAAAAGAAAAACTAAATCCAGGTCTATTATGTGTAGTTGGATGGTTTGGTCAACTGGGCTATTGGTCGAGACAACGGACGTCTGCCATGCAAAATGTCTCAATTTTTTCCCCTGGCAGACGGTGACTCGCCTCCCACTAGATGGGCCCCCCAAAACAGCTACCACTCTAAGCGGCCACTAGGGTCGCGGGCAGCAAGGGAGCAACACCGGCGTGGTTGGCTAAGGGTGCCGAGAGGTGTGCACCGGTTTCTGGATCGCGTTTGGTCGGTCAGCCGTTCCCCGCTATTACGCAGATTGAGCACTTCCACCCATCAAGCATATAGCTCTTGCGCTCCACTCTGGACGGCCAATTAAGGCAAGCCAGAGGTGGGGGAGAAGATGGTAAAGTTCCCCCGGGAGGTCTCGGGTCCGTGGTGTCGCCACACACCAACAGCTCGCCACAAGCTGCCCTGCGGAGACTGATTGCATTGATGGAAGTTGTAATTCCTCAAGGAGGAGCTCCAACTTCCACCAATGGGCGATGGGGTCGTCACATCCCTTATTATTATTATTATTTTAATTTCATGTAAACTCAATAAACGTATTTCTCTCTTTCTTTCTTTATTTCTTTAATAACCAATATTGTGTCTTTACTTCCTAACGTGTAGACACCCTACTCTATAGAGTTTCATACAAACAATGAATTACGTATATCTCCTAAAGTACATAAAAATCTCAAAATGTTTTTACGTGATCATTTAGTAAAAATTTTTACTAAAACTTGATATATTTACTTTCTCTGTAACGTATAATTAAAAAAAGATATGAACGTTTTTCACTTTGCGAAAATGAGAGGATTGGGTGAGCACCTTCAAACGATGATTACGCAAGAACGGATAGTTGTAATGGTTTGTTTTAAGTTTTACAAATTCATATTCAATGTTTACTAAACCAAGAACAGTTATAAAACTGATTAAATTGCTTGTTCGGTAAATTATTGGCCCTTTTAGAAACGTGTGGATCGGGTGAGCCGAGTAAATCATTTGTAATTTTTTTATTACACATCTTGGGGCACTAAAATTTCTTAGATATACTATAATAGATTTTTACTAAAATATGGTACACTGCTGGTATTTGTAAAGTAATCACATGCGGAGATACATCTGACACATGGTGAGGACTGGGTGAGCCAACATTTTACCGAATATTTCTGTTTCTATCGTTTTACAAATTGCAAGTTTGTTTTTACAAATTGTTTTAGAACTTTTACTAAATGGTGAATACATTTTTTTTCATTTTTAAAGGGGGCTCACCCATTGCACACGCACATGAGTATAACGTCACTTAAAAAAATAAATTGGTACATCGGCAGGTGTGTTTGATAAATTGTTTTTGTTTTTTACTGTTATTCACAAATTGGCATGAGGCATACGTTTGTATTACAACATTGCAGCTAAAACGTAGTTTTATTCTAAACCTGAACAGGGAATATGATGGTATTTGACAGTGTAAGTATAATAAATTAAGAACATTTAATAACATGCTCTTTGCAATCGCAATGTGATCTATAATTCCGCTTTTGATCATGTTAGCGATTTACTTTGTAATGGGTTCCGTGCAGAACCTAATGGATTTTGGCAATGTTGCGGCTTTCATAGCGTTAATTTATTTCCATAACATCGAGTGATTACTAACAAAAATAGTTTTCAGTTGAAAAGTCATAGATTTAAATTGATATCCGTAATCAAACAAAATAATGCCAGTTTTCGGTGCATGTGTAAAGAATTACGATTTTGAATTAAATTTATGCAAAATTTTAGGTTTTGTGGTAATGGTTTACCGACAATCCTGTGATCAAATTTTGGATCAGATTATGCACTAAAGACTTTAATAAAATATTAACAAATAAGTCAATTAAGCCTTGACAATGAAACACTTAGTAATTTAAATTAATTTGCAATTGGGAGCAATGACGAATCTATGAGTTCGGTACACGTTCGAGGGAGCGAGGCAAACTTTACTGGCGATCAAGATTCACCGGTATCGCCAGGAGTCACCATTACGTGCAAAATACGCGTATATGCTTGTGAGGTTAGGCGCCTCCAATGGGCGGGGTCGGTAGGAACCGCGTCCACGTTTCGACCCGGTCACTAAACAGAGGACGAGTGCTCAGACTGACCGTGCAGCGCGTGTGTCGCTCAGGAGCGGAAGAAGCGCACGGCGCGCACGACGTACTGGCGGCAGATGGGGCACTCGGCCAGCTGCTTGCCGCAGCGCGTGCAGGCCGCGATGTGCCCGCACTCCAGCAGCACGCACTCCAGCGGCGCCGCCATGCAGATCTTGCAGCACTCCTCCAGCGGCAGCCGGTCGATCTCTGCCGAGACACATCACATTACTACACCGTCGAGCAGTCGTAGGCGGGGACCCCGGCAGGTCCACGATCGATCAGACGTCGACGTAAAAGTTGGTTACGAAACACTAGATGATGATGTAGATGAGGACTGGACCTATTGACATGACATCACAAACACTATAAATTAATGAAGAATAAAAAATTCAAAAGTAGGCCCCACACAGATCATTTTTTTTTAATGTCAAACAGGACGAATAGTAAACGTTGATCACCGGACAAACATACATGTTCGCAGATGCGTTTCCTACCTTTGAAACCCTCCCCGACTGAGCTTTGGATACGTCGCTAACCAGAGACATATCCACAGCTTGTGCAATCTATATCAATATAGTCTATAATAGGCTAATCACAGGAACTACGGGGAAGGCTTTATAGTTACAGCATAACACTATTTATGAGGAAACCGGAAGCCACGGGAACGAAGTCGCGGGCGGCAGCTTATATTATAATAGTGTGTCGACTGACCGTCGCGGTAGGCGGCGTGGTCGCGCCAGAGCAGCTTGGCGCGGTCGAGCAGGTCGGCGCGCTCGAGGCAGCCGGTGTAGGCCACGCGGTTGCGCGTCAGCAGCTCCTTCAGCTGCTTCACGTTGAGCGCGTCCAGCTCCGCCGGCGACTGCAGCGCCTCCAGCGACACCGACCGCGGCCGCGACTCGCGCTCCTCCGCCGGGACCGAGCTCTCGGCGTTCTCGGCAGTTTCTAGTGTTTCTACAAACCCACACACGGACTATTATTTACAGTACACTTACACTAAATAAACTTAAAATATGGAAATAACCTGTTACATACTATGTGTTACATAGGAGGTATTGGCACTTTGCCGTCGATATATGGGTAAAAAATATATATATATGAAGCAAACGCACCGGTGGGTCCGCCCATGAGCGGCTCGTCCTGCAGGCTGGCGGAGTCGGGGTCGGGCGGCGAGTCGCGGCGCAGCTCCAGCTCGGACGCGGCGCGCTGCGGCGTGCCCGCCAGCCGCCGCGCCGCCCCAGCCGCGCCCGCCACGCCCAGCGAGTCCGCGCGCTCACCCGCCGCCGCCGCCGCCGCCGCCGCCGCCGCCGCCGCCGGGGCCTGCGGGCGCGGCGGCGCGTTCTCATTCTCCGCGATCAGCACCTCTGAATCTATAATGACATACATTATAACGATTATAGTTGTGTTTGCTTATCCCTCTCCCTGTAGCTTTCTCCGAACTTTTGCGTCCGTAGTCCCTGCTTAATTTATGGGATTTTCATTACGATCAAACCATACATTGGTATTTTGACGAAAACAGTAAAAAACAGAATATTTCTCTCCTTAGTAATGAAAGATACCTACCATCGGGCAGCGGATCGGCGGGCCTCGTGACGAACTCCCAGCCGGCGTCGTCGAGGTCCTCGATCTCGAAGCAGTCGGCGGTGTCGACGCGCACGGAGCTGTCGCGCGAGGCGCTGCGCGACACCGCGGCCTCGGGCACCGGCACCTCGATGTCGCGCTCGCCGCCCGGCGTCGTCGTGAACCGCTCGCGCGCCGCCGCGCCGACGCCCGCCCCCGCGCCCGCACTCGCGCCTGCGCCCGCCGCCGCGCCCGCGCCTGCTGGCGCCGCGTGCGAATGGGTTGAATTGTAACAATTACCTACAATACGGTAGTCTCCTAAGATTTTGTATGCCAAATTAAACCAATTAGTACATTAAACATTAACTAATTAATATAATGGTAATTCAGCTCTAACTAAAATAAAGTCAAAAACTATCCGAATGTGCAGGTTTCCTCAGGGTGTTTTACTACCCTACTTGCCAAGCTAATGGCACAAATCCACACATAGATTTTTGAAAAATCCAGAGGTGTAGGTCCGGATTCAAACCACGGACTTCACGCATGTGAGGTGCGATCCTTACCACTAGGCCTCCATCGTCAAAAATTTTAACATTTCAACAATAAATTAAATAAGCCAGTGTTTACAATTTTAAATGGCGCCATAAGGGCATGGTTGCCTCAAATTCTTTACTATTATTAATTACACCAGCGGCATGTGCCAGCCAACCATGATGAATTAAAATTATTCATCTCATATACAACACAGCTTGGTCTAGTGCCAAATAGTTCAAATTATTATGTTAACACACACATTGTTATAATGATCATCTGTGCAGTGAAACAAATATTATACACTTCCGGCAGTTTTCAACCATCGCGACCGGTGTTACAATCTATCAGCCAGATATGCAGGATATATTATAGTGCACAAGTGAGTGCGCAAGCACCAGTGCACTCCCTTTTCTCGCAATCTCATAGTTCGGGGGACAGCAATCAATCTGACTCGACCGTAGAGACATCAGGCACAGGACCAACGGCTTAATGTGCCTTCCAAAGCAGGGCAGCTTCCAAATATACAAAATAATGAGCTCACTGTGCGGCGGCGGCGGGGCGGGCGTGGCGCCCTGACCGGTGCGCAGGTCGAAGGCGTTGTTGATGAGCTTGGTGAAGTCCTTGAGCGTGCTGAAGGGCGAGGCGCCGGAGCGCGGCCCGCGCCGCCGGTACGCCGCGCTGTTCACGTGCGCCACGCACAGGCTCACCAGCTCCTCCTTCTCTGTAACCACACACAAGTCTCTGTAGTTTCTTTAACATATAGCGACTGCTGTAGTCAGTAGTGAGAAAAGTTAGAAACTAGTTATATGGTGGATTTGGGGTTGAGATTCACAAGCAAATGATGAGATTATTATCACTGGATGTTTAACTCAGCTTAAGACAATTTGAGGGAAACCAACCAAAGAATTAGATAGTTGTTATAACAAAAACAGATTGATAAGAAGCATGATCAAAATAAAAGACTAGCAGCTATAACGAGCTTTGACGACCCCCTTGGTGTAATGGTCAAGACATTGCCTATTACACAAGAGGTCGCGGGTTCGACCCCCGCACAGGACAAACATTAGTGTGCATGAACATGTCTGTTTGTCCTGGTCTGGGTGTTATATGTATCTATTTAAGTTTATTTGTAATACCACTGTTGATTCTGATGTCTGTAATACAAGTGCTAAAGCTACTTAATACGGGGTCAGTTCAATGAATGTGATGTTGTGAGTTATTTATTTTATAAAGGTACTGAGGCCCTAAAGTGACTAAGTGACAGTGATGTTATGCATTAGAGCATTCAGAGATACCATATTTTGGGACTAAATGGTATGGTCGACATGTAACACACATTAACCAAGTTATCATTTGGTATCCAGTACAATTATTTCTCTCTTGTTTTTATCTTATTGTTATCTTATCGACAGAATTGTAAGTAGTTAGTATGCAATTGAAAATGTATAAACATCATTTATAAAACACTAAATGTTGCAAGCAGAATTAACATAGGATTTGACAGACTGACAGCATACTGGAGAAACATGGAATAAGCTGCAAATTGTCAAACAAAAAGTACTTAATAGTACTATTATAGGTACTTTCAGCATATTCATTTAAATTCCATATATTGTCAAAACTTATCATTCAGTTGAGAGAATGTAATTCAACTTAAATGGTTCTATGTATTTCTCAGTAACTGTTGAAGGATTTTGGATTTTTTGAGTTTGAGCATGACCTTTATACACAATCCCTGGTAATACAATGCTGAACTGCAGGGCATAAATAAGCGTGTCTAGCTTGCATTGCACAGGCCATTGTCCATCCCACTCAAGGCTTCAAATAGGATTTCCCATCTTAAAAAGAGGGGCAACGTTTTTATAAAGTTGTAAAAGCTAATGAGCAACTAGTTCAATATTTAAAAAATTAACAATAATGACATAAAATTTGGCCTTGAATGTTAAAAGAACACTCATCATTTTTGCAGCAGGTCCGGCTCAATAAGTAGATAATTACAACATAACCAATCCAGCCAAACATTTGACATCAAGTCTTGTTCATCTTACTTGCCGTAAGGTTGCCATAGTGTTTGGTCTGATTTTATAAGACAGCAATAAATCTTTAAAAAAATGTGCTACAAATATAATATCATCACTTTTAAGCATTCTTATAATAGGTATAGTTCATCTTACTGCAGAAGGAGAAAACAAAATATATGGTGTAAATTGTAAAACATACAGTCGAACAGTTCCAGAGACTTCTAGAAATTTTAGAGGTACAACAAACATAGTTTAGGGAGAACCGATTACATACCTACGCATCCTCTCGTGGAGACGTTTTGTCGGTGCAGGAAGCACTGCAGGTCGCGGACCTTGAGGTGCGCGATGGTCTGCCGCGAGAGGGGCCTGGTGGAGAGCACCCGGCAGGCCGCGCACATGATGCCACCGCCGCGCCGCAGGCAGCCGCTGCAGTAGTACCGCTCGCACTCGCAGCAGGCCCGCTTGCGACGGAATACGCTGAACTGCACCGCACAACTTTCGCAAGGCATGTTAATGCATCTGCTTCCTCGCGCTTTCATCTAGCATATTTCACTCTGAGCGCTTCCTCTTACACAAAACACTATCAAGTACACATTGTCACAAAAACGCGATTGTATTGTGCAAGGTTCTTCTGGAGCAGGGCATTTGATGTTTTTTTACTAAATTATTTACGAAAAAAACCAAAACATCTATTTGACACATTTGGCTGCCATCATGAAAAGTTACGTTTCCGTTTATGAAGTTGTGACTTGAAAATTAAAATATTTAAACCTGAAAAAATATTATTAACATTATTTAGAATTTGAAACAAACGAAATTGTACATAAATTAATTTTACTTAAAAAAAACAATACAAATACATTATCGGTATATAAAATGTTTTGCGTGAAACGGAACAAAAATAAAGCTCATCACATGTATGATGCATGGTTACTCGGGGACGGGGATGGCCCGGACATTCGCCAGGTATGCTCACCATAGAATAAAGTAACACCAGGCAAGACAGACAACCGGTCCTTCTTTCAACAAGTGCGGGAAGAAACCGGGGTTTTTTAGGGCAATAATCCCGAGCCCCATACGGCCACACGGGCTAAACGGCTGCAGGCCTACTGGACCTGAACCTACGAAGAGACACTAAATATGCTTTTCTGCAAAAAAATAAAATAAATTCATGGTATTCTTTTGTTGAAAGAAGTACCTATAGGAAAACCGAAATCAAGATTGATCGAAAACTCTAGTGTCAGTCGGGGGCCGCTATTAACGCTAAAGTTCGTTATATAAAAAATCATACTGAAGGCCTGAGCTAAGATTTTGAAATAAAGCATTAATAAAGTACTCACTTTTCAACTTGCATAATGCATTGAATCTTGATGGTCATGTTATTGAATCTCCTAAAGACCTCCTAAGTATGTAGGATATGAAGTAGTGCGGATCTCATTTTTGCTTACGTAGTAAATACCGTATCGTACATCTTTAGATCATGTTTCAAATTCCTCGCAAGTACCTATATAGAGACTAGCTATCTGGTTACTATGTATACCTAACGTGTTTTAAGCATAAAGCATGAAAGTGTCCTGAATGGGAGTTTACTTACAAGATTTTCTAGTCACATTTTCATAAAGGACGATTACCTATGTAATTTACGAACCTCATCGATTCGTAAGTTTGTTGGTAATAGTGTGTTGTCGATATATTAAAATTGTGTCTCCGTTAAACAGACTGAATTTCCATTCAAAAACTCAATGTTTTGTGCTATTGTCTATCAAAGTCGCAGCATTCCGAGCACTCTCGTCGCGAACAGCGCGGCAGCAGCAGCCATTCGCGTTAGAAGAGTGAATCGAAGCGTGTGCACTGAGCCGTGACACCCTCTACTACCGTAAACCTACCGTACATATTTCTGGGTTCCTGAGATTAATTAATTACTTACAATATTGTTATTCATCATCATCATCAATCAACCTTTTGCCGTCCACTGGAACGTTGGCATTGTTTTAAAGTAAACAAATTAATTTTTAATTTATTTAGTGTATTCACAGGCCAAGATCACTATGGGACAACTCGCCAACCTAGTTAGTTAGTTATTTATTAGGTACTTAATTATAGTGGAGTATAATCGGGGTGTTAACTGCTCAAAAACTACCTCGGAGGTTGTGGGTTCGAATCCCGCGGGGAACACTTTCACTTTGTGTTGGTTTTCCCAGATTGGTTAGGACATTGCAGGCCTGAATCACCTGATTGTCCGATAAGAATGATGATTCCGTGCTTCGGAAGGCACGTTAAGCCGTTGGTCCCGACTATGATCCAGCTGGTCTGGTTTCACTTGTGGTTACGGAGGTCAGACGACAGTAGCTCCATTGTAATAACCAGGCATGTCAATTCAGGATAGTCGCAGCGTACCCTGGGCTCCAAGGCAATGGCCGAGGATGCAACCGGGAGAGGCGCTAGGATGATGATGATAATCGGGGTGTTACATGAATTCAATAATGGTTTTGTGAGGTAATTGTGAATTTATCAAAGTTTTTACCTACCCACCTCACATCATTTTTAGCTCCATTCCATGTCAGGATGGAGGGAGGGATAACGCTTTGCCAAATCTTGCGTAAGCTCAACGTGCATGGCTCAGTAATAATGACAGGCTATTTTAATATTTAAGGGGCGGTTTTGATAATCTATGTTGTCGCTTATTAAACCCGCACTATGCTTTTTGAGTCTCCAAGAATATTTTTTTATCTTTGGCAAACCCAAGGAGTGATTTTTTTACGATAATTGTTACTGCTATGTTTATATATTGAGCCTTATACTGTGCTTTAAGTTGAAAATAAAATTTAGATTTGCTGTTTGCCGTACAAGACGTGTGCAAGTCAAGTTGCAAATCACACGCGTGACAATCGGTCGAGTGAGTACTCTAGCGTGTGGTAGCGGAGTGCATTAGCGGCGCGGCTTCAAACGCGCCTTCTGCGCGAGTGCGCACACACTGCACACAGCGGGTGCGCCCCCCGCCCCGGCTTCTAGCGCTTTTTGTCGAACTGATACTGTTAGAGAAAACTAGTTTAAAATTTATAGTAAACTAGTGTTTACCCGCGGCTTTGCCCGCTCTATCAAGATTCCCCATGGGAGCATTTAATCGGGATAAAAATATCCGGTCACTTTGGTCAGCCCATACCGTGCCTGTATCCAAAGTCGTTCAGTAGTTTTAGCGTGATTGACGGACAAACAACTTTCACATTTATAATATTGGTTAGAATTAGTAACATTGTGCAATTGTGCGGATGTTACCCATATCTATGTTCGACTTAACAATATTTATTTAATTTTCTACAAAGTTCAGATAAGTAAGGCATTTGTTTTCTTATTGATTTCAAACGCCTTTGCTAATCTTTACCGCAAATTATGTTTAAACACACTTATTTGTATAGTGATTTATTAGGAGTATACATTCATATTTACCATCCTCCTAATATTTTTGACCAACATTTTTGAGCAACAGAAACAGCATTCCGAACCAGTGGTAGAATTGCATTAAATATGTTTATTTATATTAGTATATATTTTATATATCACCATATATATGTATTCAGATGTATTGAATAACATTATTTTTAGGGTTCCGTAGCCAAATGGCAAAAAAACGGAACCCTTATAGATTCGTCATGTCTGTCTGTCTGTCTGTCTGTCCGCCAGTCTGTCACAGCCACTTTTTAAAACTAAAAAAAATATATGATGTACATTATAATAAAAACTACCAACGAAAATTGGTTTGAGCAAAATCCAGTAAGTAGTTTTTTTAATACGTCAAAAATAGAATTTGCACGGAACCCTCAGTGCGGGAGTCCCACTCGCACTTGGCCAATTTTTTGCCATTTGGCTACGGAACCCTAATAAAAAATGATACTTTTTCAATTTTGATACTTAAATAATACATACATTTATAATTAAGTATTATTTTTATTTTCTTAGTTTTGACGATTCGAAAGTGCTTGTTTGTATGCCTACCTACTTGAATAAAGATATTTTAGATTTTGATTTTGATTGATTATTTCAGGATTTCTTTCAGTTTATTTTATCTTAGATCTCAAATGTTATATGAAGATAAAAAAAGTATAATTATTGTCGCCGGCCGTGCCTCTCACAGTGCTTTGTGGTGTTCGTGCACTTGAAAGGGCTTTACCCACTGAAGTGTACTTCAGTGTCAACCGACTCTCAATAACTTCAACTGTGCTGAATTCCGGCTTTCGTGATAAACCGCATAAAAAATCATGATACACACCACCGCCACATAATAAATTGTGTTCACGTTCAAGACAATGATAAGAAAATGTTAGAATTTAATTCATACTTGAATTTCATTAGTTATTCGTTATTATAGGTAGGTACATAGTTTGCTTCTGTCTATTTTTCCTGCTTCCAACGCATGGGTAGTTTAAGATATGTATGTATTATGATTTTTTGTTTTGACTGTCCTAACTTAATTCGTGAAGCCCTCCGTATCATGATTTCGCGTCAGTTTGCACAACACGTGACGTCACAAAAGTACACAATGTGTTCAGGTGGTGGAGTCGGACCTGCGCCACTGCTGCCTCGTCTGGGGCTTACGTGACGTTAAATATTACATAATATGTACAAGAGTGTACGAAGTACGTAATTAAGTAAGTATACTTATAAATGTTGTGAGATCTGACTAGTTTCCGAAATAGATCTAAGTATCTGGAGTAGAAACGATCCTACGAGTAACCGTTATCTTTCTCACATAGCTACTCGTAGCTAGCAAGGGCCTGCCTGAACAATAAGAATTTCTACAACATTGACGGGTATTAGCGATGTTTTTTTATAAAAATATTTACATATTAATATGATTTACCTTTATATCCGTACATACATAATGTATTGCAACTGATTACAAAACGGTTATTGTAAAGTTTTTGCTGTACAGAATTTATTAATACAAACACTACCTGACGTCATTTTAAAGTAAGCCACAGAGCCATCCGCATAATTTCGCGCGCCACATCATAGCTGAGGTGTCCGAGTGGTTAAGGAGTTGGACTTGAAATCCAATGGGTTCTACCCGCGCAGGTTCGAATCCTGTCCTCAGCGTGGACATTCGTTCTTTTTGTTATTTATAAAGACTACTTTTTGTACTTTAAAACTAAAACGGAAAACGGTGTTTTGCCACATATACCACCTACCTAATGTATATTTGTTAAAAAAATGAATAATTAAAAAACACTGCTACATGATTTTTATTCACTAATGTTAGTATTTAAATTATTATAATTTATTAATCATTACTTGGCAGTGACTTAGTATGTAGCGTGTGTGTGTATGCTCCACATAAATCCACAAATTGTATTATGTTTGTAACGGACGAAGAACGACTGTTTAATTAATATAATGATTAATTGATTAAAAGGTATTGTATTTCTTTTATTTGATTCACTTAATGTTAGAAAGTAATTTTTTATTCCATTATAACTTCGTTATTTTAATCAATAAATTGTATAGGAGTGGCGTTGGCGTCACGTTTTGTGATGACAAAGAATGATTAATTTTTTTGATATATGTTCCACTAGACTAGGCCTGATGTTATTTATACTGTGAATTCCAATTAGGGAGATTTTTAAAGATAAATTCTGATTATTTAAGGAAAATCACTATTTTAGGTCGACGTAGCTGACAATGACCACTAATAGACCTACGGATGTTTCCCAGAATTGAAAGGTTTATGATTAATTTGTCGTTTCAGAGAATGTTAAAATTGGACATTTATTTAAATTAGCTACCAAACAAAAAAAACATTGTACCTAGATACGCTTCGAAACTTTTTTTATACAATATTCTTATCTATTATTATTAACTTGATATCTATTAATAGGTTACGTACGATATCATAGTTACATTAATTACCAATTCGATATGATATGGCCGTCTTAGTATTAATATATTTTAAAAACTAGTGTAGGTATAAGTAAGTAAGTATCAGCCTATTAATGTCCCACTGCAGGGCAAAAGCCTCCATCATTTGAAATCATGTTTTCGTTACAAAGATGGCTGGGTGGGTGGTGTAGGTATAGCATAGCACGCATTAAGTTTTTAAAGACAATCACCAAACAACAAAAGCTACTTATTGTCGTAATAACGATACATGAGCATTTTAGCAAGTTGTCGCTGTATGTGCAAACTTTGGTTTAGAGCGGCCACTCGGTATTGCTAGCGGGCAGCGGGGCTTCCACTGAATGCATTATCCAGCATTATCCGATTTTTTTTTCATATTTTGGCTCCACAAATATAGTCAAAGTTCTGAAAGAATTTGAATTGTTGGTGGGAAACTCAAGAAACTCATAACCATTTAACAAGTCTAACGCAAACTTAATAAACAACCTTATCTACGTGAACGTCTACATGGAGGAGTAAGTAAAACAACATAATAAAAAACAACGATCCCTAAGTCAAGTTTTATCGTTTTGGGAGGAAATACCGAGCATTTCACACGTAGAATTCTTTCGCACCCGAGCACATATCTTAGTTCAAGTGTTATTCCCCGGATGCCGCATAAATAGTTGGTAACGGCGGGCTCAGCCCTGAGATGCCGATCGGAAACTATCTCGTTGTGGCGACCGATACCAGTCCGCGCGAGGAAATAGTTTTGGTGTAGAGTGATGGTGGGACTGTATTAAGGAAGTATCCACTAGACAACTTAATAACTCATCAATGGTTTGGCACACAATGAAATGATAAAGTAAAGTAAAGTATCAGCCTATTAATGTCCCACTGCAGGGCAAAGGCCTCCATCATTTGAAATCATGTTTTCGTTACAAAGATGGGTTTTGGCTTAATCACCACGCTTGCCAAATGCGGGTTGGTGATCACAAACCCGGGCTGTGTTCAGAAAAATCAACATAAAGTTTGCCTGACCTGGGAATCGAACCCAGGACCTCGAGACCAAGGCCCGGTACTTAAACCACTAGACCATCGAGGCGAATGAAATGATAGATGCATAATATGAATTTCGCACTGTAGTCGCCCAATCGAATCAAAGTTTCATCAAATTAAGCGAAGCTCCTTCTCCTGTGGATATTTTCTCTACTATCGACTATTATGATGTTAATGTTTACTATGCAGTAGATTGGAAAATGATATTTATAAGGCAGTGGTTACGACTAGCTGGTGGTCGGGGTAGTACACACTTTAACTTTTGTTGGGGTAAATAAACGAAAAATGTTAGCGTATCTGAGGAAGAAACGACTTGAGTATTTTTTGCAAAACGTGTTTACTTGTACAAGAATAAACAATATTAGAATAAGTATTCAAAATTAGATGAAATTTAAACTAAATTTGAATAGGCAGACATTTTGTTTTTATTACAAAGAATATATTTAGAAACAATTAAAATCAGCTATTAATAATGATCCATTTCATTACTTATGGTTTTATTTTTTTCTTGATGGATTCGCATATTGTTACTGTCGTGTAAGAACACCCACACGCATGTCTCAATTATAATTACGACCGTTGTTCTGTAGACTGTAGTAAACGTACGGCAGGGATATTATATCTTTGTAATTTGTGTTCCTGAGCGCCTTGTGTGGTCTTATCTACATGCGTGCTCTACGATGCCCACGGGATGATACGTTATGTAGTAGAGATGGGCTCGCTGGTACTAGACCCTGCCTAGGTATATCAACTGTTAGGATGCGAAAGAGAACAAGCCGGACAATAATATAATTGGGCGATGACCCGCTCACCCACTGGTGGACCTATGCGAAGTAAACAAACAGAACGGGCAATTTTTAAGATTTAATTAAAATTAAATAAATAAATTATCCCGCAGTTCGATAGCTTAGCGTAAAATTTAACATCTAAGTACCCATGTAACAGTTAATTTACATTGCTAATTTTATCTTTTATTATTGTCAAGTAGAACCGTTTCATGATTTGGCTGACACGGAATCGGCGAGTCACTAAAGCAAGTCACTCAAGACTAATCGGTAAGTTTCGATCCCATCCCTACATCCCGTATGAAGTAATTATCCTCCCACGGCGCGGGCCGGAGTCGGTTACACATTAATGCAAGCGACGTTACATATTATATACCTCCTCGTACCAACATATAACATACAATTATTCAGCGCAATATGCTCTAGTGTATATCGGGCCGATATGAGGTGCGATTGAATATTCAGCGGAGTCCGTGAGATGCGTCCGACCCGCGGGGGTGTCTTTGCCTGAACTGGGAATGGATTAAGATTCATACTTCTTCAAAGAAGAAAGTACAATGATGTGTCCTCACCACCTGATTGGAAGGGACAGTGTAATTTGCTACGTAGTTCTTCACTACATAGTATAAAACAAAGTCGCTTTTTCTGTCATGTTGTCTGTTGTATGTCCCTATGAACGCTTAAATCTTTAAAACTACGCAACGGATTTTGATGCGGTTTTTTTTAATAGATAGAGTAACTCATGAGAAAGGTTTTTATGTATAATATCATCCATTAAATAGTGGACAAGTACCACGGGCGAAGCCGGGGCGGGCCGCTAGTTCTTCATAAGTACGAGTATACTCTAACGGGCATAATGTCCTAAGTGGACACGACGGTAGTTGAATAAAAGATCCTTTTTTCTGTCAACGGATTATAAGTGAATTTATCAGAACATGCCACTTCACAGGCCTGTAAAACTAAATAGAAGAAAACTTAGTGTTTATCACTATGACAAAACTATGAGGGAAACATAATATTTTTCCATTTTCCTCACAATACAGTTTTGGGATTCAGACGCATGCTCGCACATAACATTCAAATACAAAAGACATAAGGGTCGCATTCAAACTCACGACCATTGTTGTCTGTTTGATTGGCAAGTGGCTGTACGCGACAGGCGCAAGTTGCCTTTCACGACATAATGTAGCTTATCTATGAACTATTTTGTGTTATAAAATGACGCGTTGCGTTTGACAAATTAGATATTGCATATTGATTTTAATGAGTGAATATTTATCGTTTTGTTTAATATTATGCTCAAAAAGAACTCATTAAAAACTTTTTATAGATACGTTGTAAGTGTAAGAAAAAATTTAATTTGATATTAATATTGACCTGAAGCTTTTCTTCAAGGGTGCGCATTGGCAGTGATCAAATTAAAATAAGTTTTCCAGTTTTCTGGACAGCCACCAGACATTGAGAAGTGCGTGTCCGGAGCCCTGCCCGGCGGCTCGTGGAGCGCCGCACCCGTATCGATCGCAGCCTCCGCCCACGACGTCTTCACAATATTTACAAACTAGGTATGACCTTACGAACGCCGCCATACCAAGTTAACACGCACCGAGCTAAATAATGAACACTCTCCACTTGGCCCGCCTGTTAATTATTACAGAGTGCGGATCCTTCGTCTCGCCTCATTGGTTTAGCGACCCAGGATACAATTTACTACCGAAATTAAACGAGAAGACGCCAGTAGTTATAGGTCTCGAGATTGCTATCTTTACTTGAGTGCTCGAAATGTTGCCTACATCATCCTTGTGAGAGAAACAAAAAACAATAACTGAATAATTGACACTTGCGTATAATTTTATAGTACTGTGTGACTATTTACTACACAATGGATTGGAAAACAGTACCCATATAAAAACAGCAGAAAGTGGTGTATAACTCAATAAAATATGAAAATAATGCGGTATATCGAAGAATAAGTAAATCTAAGAGTGTATTGGATCCGTTTTTGCGAACGTTTTATTTTTATCGCCTCTGATAAAATGCTGAAATAACGCGTGTGTAGTTCACATGCCTCCGCTCACCACAGGCCCCTCGTAAATTGTTCGCAATGACGTGATTTTTTACCTAAAAGTCAGCTAGAAAGTCGTTTGCCACTATTTTCATATACAGTCAAGAAAATTATGAAAAGTTGAGGCATCTTAAACATTTTTCATATTAAACTTTCAGCCGTCCATGTCTGCAGCTGGTGAAGCGGGGTGCAAAAATATTTTCCTTTGGAATTTTCGCTGAAAAGAACTGAAAATTATTTTATTTGTTTGCAGTTAAAGAAATCTTCCCTTCAGGAGCTTTAGAACCAGCAACCATGCTAGATGATCCTGGGTGCAAATTTATCCTTTAGCGTTCAAGTAGATTGTTATAAGACATTTTATGATGTACATTTTTGTATTTCACTAGGTACTCTATAGAAGAGCGTTAATATGAACCAACCTCTGCAAGATATAACTTAACAATTCTGGAAAGAAAGTTGAAAAGTATGGTTTTGTGCCTCATTAATGAGCCTCATCGGATTAGTGAGTAGCGCCTCTGCAACCGCTAAGGGGCATTTTTGGGTTCAAACATAACGACTGCGATGGGAATTTGGAAAGAGCCTTACGAGATAAAATATTGTATATCGTATTTTTACATGCATGACAACATTAATTGTTTATTGCAATCCTAACATAAGCAATATGAACTAAAATCCACCCTTACAGTTCTCGCTTCTTAAAGAAATATGTATATTTTGGGACCTCTTCTTGACACAAAACATTGAAATAAGTTACATATTTATACTACCAGTACTTGACCTAACTTATTTGCAGGCGTAGGCGTACAATACATACACAGAAGGGTTTCTCTATCTGTTTGTCCCATGCTCCAATCCTTCGGGCTCGTCCTAATTCTACTTTAAACAAATTGCCTCACTAAAGAGTGCGGATTGCGACCCTCCTACGCTCTACCCGATACAATATATCCCTGGCACCACCTCCGCGTCTAACTTTATAAATACCATGTGGCAAAATTCAGATGTATTTTGAAAAATTTGATGTTTGAAAATAAGGAGGCGATACATTAGAGTGAGTCCATTTGGTTATGCCTTTCTTGAACTTTCTACCTGGTCTACGGACAACCCTACTCGTATGTCTAATTTGTTTTCCTATTCCATAGAAAGGAATACAAATAACTACCTACTTAATAACAGAGAAAATTAATTGAACCCTGAATACATGTACATAAATTACAAGTAACGAAAAAATCTGCAGTTCTGAATAAGTGAATGTGCTTGGTATAGATGACCCGAAATCGTAGATCAAACACATAATCATACGATGAGTCAATTTCCCGCATTGTAGGCAATATCAGAACTATCAGAAATACCAACAATTGTAGCTTCCAAATACCTAACATGCTGGCCTAGTGTGACGCGCGCTCAGCATTTCACCTCAGTAGGGCCGCCAAGTTTGGAAGAAAAGTTTTTATTTCTTCTCGTGAAAGAAGAAACGTCGTGTTGAAACAATAAACTAACTTAATTGTGCAACATAAGTTAAATAATCCTTAATTACATACTATAATATTAAAGTCTTTGAGCCATACTGAAAACATAACTGGTTCACAATTTATATTCAAGCATTGCCCATCATGGCGTCAGATTTTTTAGCAATGTCGTTAAAATCTAGCCCTTAATCGGACAATGATTTTATACTTCCAAAAATAATTAAAAAAATCTATTATGAAGTTAGTTTATTGTTTGAACCAGAATAATCTGACGGGGACTATACCTACTTATGAAAACGTCGAGGTGGCCGGCAAAAAACAAACAATTGGATAAAATCTAATTTTAAAGATTACGTTTAATCCCGCTTGAAAATATTTCAGCATTTTGTTGTTGTTGATATGTTCAATAAATAAAGCTATTTAATTTAAAGACCATAAAAAAGCAGTGTCTACTTTTGGAGTGAATTGGTAACCCTAGTTGCGAGTCGACCGCAGCTCGCTAATTATGCAATTCGCTGCAACATGTCTAGTCCCCGGTGCTTCCCCGTGCATCGGCACCTTGCCTTACCCGCCGACCGCCAGGACTGCTGATGCAGACCAGCCCAGTGTGGCCTGATCGACACCAGCGTCATCGGTTTTGCGGCTGACAACGTTGTCGACTATTTCTGAATAAAAAATGCTGATTCGGAAAATGATTACACATGTCATAACTAGAACGCCGGGCAGCGTGTTTATGTAGCTATCGTAGGCGTGAGATGAATAACAACTTTATAAAAGTAGGTACATATATGGTGTTTTGTAGAATTAATTATCTTGTCTATAATTTGTGTGATTGGCATCTCTTTATTTAATGACTAGCTAGTGGATTTTGGTTTCCTCACTCCTAGTAATAGTGTTATTTTATAGCTTAAAGCCGCCATTGACAAATAAACAATTCAACAAAAAAATATTATTTCCATCCGAACCTGTTAGTTCCTGAGATAAGCGCGTTCAAACAAACAAACAAACAAGTCTTTAGCTTTTTATATTAGTATATAGAAAGATAAAGTGTTTCAAATGATCTAATGTAAAAATAAAACCTTACCAATCTACGCCCTGCAACCCTTCATGTTATATTGTGTCGGGCTATTCCAGGTGCTCTCACGGCTGGCCGCCGCCCCTGACCTTTGCCTCGGCGGAATATAGCCGCAGCTGGTACTCGTACGAGTGACTGCCTCCGTGGACCACGCCTGTGGTCATCATCCCTTTCATCCCGGCACGGATGTAAAATAACTGATAGAGAGATTTCTGATCGGAAAACTTTGTTTTATATAATACTAACGGCCGCCCGCGACTCCGTACGCGTGGATTTCGATTTCCAATAGCCTAAAGCCTTCCTCGTCAAATGGACTATCCAACTGAGATTAGCGCGATCAAACAAACAAACAAACAAACAAACGAACAAACAAACTCTTCAGCTTTATATATTAGTAAAGATAATATTTTTTTCGCCCGCGACTCCGTCCGCGTGGATTTCTTTTTTCGAAATAAAAAGTAGCCTATGTTCTGTCTCAGGGTCTAAAGATTGTCTGTACCAAATTTCATCAAAATCGGTTGCGAGGTTTAAGCGGGAAAGCGTAACAGACAGACAGACAGACAGACAGACAGACAGACAGACAGACAGACAGACAGACAGACAGACAGAGTTACTTTCGCATTTATAATATTAGTTGGGATACAGATGTTGGAAGATAGTGAACATGGTGATCTTTTGGAAAACATCTAAACTTAGTTTGTTTGTTTGTTTGTACGAGCTTATTTCAGGAACTGCTGGTTTGAATTAAAAATATATATTTGGGTTGGATAGTCCATTTGTCGGGGAGGGCTTTAAGCTATATATAGTGTAACACTATGTGTGCGGAAACCGAAATTCACGCGGGCGGAGTTGCTGGCGGCCGCTAGTATTTAATAACGGCCATGACAATTTGCGCTACTAATAAGTTATGAGGTGTAGGTTGAAAAAGTGTGAATTATACACTGACATTTGCACTATTATAATTCCAGAGTAGTCAATTCATCGTTATATTGGCTGTAGTAGCCGTACTACGGTATTTGACTGACAAGTCAAATCACCTACTTTTTTAAATGTCAAAAACGTAACCTTGTAGGAAAAAATGTATGAAATATTGAATCGCGACGTCACGATGAAATAGTGTCAAATCAATACTCTTTTAACCTCAATTAGCTGTAATAATTTGTTAAAAGCTCAATAGTAACTGTGAGATAAAAAATTGTGCCTAATTTTTGATTTCGTCTTTAATCTTAGAATGCCATAATTTATTTCGTATGCACATGCAGTCAAATACCAAATTCTGCTAGGACTTTATACGAGTATGTTTCGGCAGGTAAACATAGCACCGATCCCTACTTCAATAGTAATAATCACCAGTAGTACGAGTGTTTACTTAATTACGTACCTTTGTTTAAATTAAATCTCGCTAGTTAATTTTGAATTGGTTATACCCATCTACTCTGATTGAAATCGGTATAATGTTTGTTTAGGACTAGAATTAACGGTTAGAAATGTGGGAGTCGGTAAACTGTCGAAAAAGCAGAGAATAGACTCTTAGTTCTAGGAATGCTGAAAATATGGTTTCTGGTGGAAAATCTGAGATTTGCCACGTTGAAATAAGCCTCTCTTAGATCCCTATTGTCGTGGTGTGAAATATTTTTTACGAAATGGTGAATCAATGCTTGAAATTATATCCAACAATCAAAAGTCTTAAGCGTCTATAAAAATGTTTGCCAAAACTAAGTCTGATTCATAGTGAATAGATTCCATATAGGAATAATGGTGATATCAGCGGTTCACGACCCGCGGGCGCACGTGCACGAACGATGTGGGTCATTGGCACGGCCGGCAGCATCAGCGTCAGGTGGCGTGATGCTGACCAGGCAGACTGAGGACTAGCTCATGCAGTTTATCAAAATGTATGTCTACCTAGTTTTGACAACAGCGAAATAAACTTAATAGAACATTAACAAATACTGTGCAACATCACACGTCTCTGAACCGAAAATACTTAGATGTGGGATACAACAAAAGGAGACAAACTAATTAAACCCACAAATACACAAGAAATGTAAATATAGCTTAGGTGTTCCAACTCAAATGTTGCTCGTATGTTTTTTATTAGTTGGTACGAGTATGTTATATTATTTATTGCATACAGAGCTATGATAGCCAAATAATGAAAAAAATAGAAAGTGTTTGCTTCTTAAGGGCAAAGTACTTTATTTCTTACCGAACAATTACATAAAAATATTACGTAAAAACTTAATGCTTTCGCTTATTGATGTGCTCAGAAGATGTCCTGAACTCCTTAGTAAAGTTTAACCCACAAACACTTTCGACTGTTATGAATTCCAGTTAAGTAATTGTTATTTGTGAGTTAGCCATTAGACTTGCCATTCAAGGTGGTACGTAGTTGATACAATATTGACCATATCCATTAGTAGCTGTATAGGTATTGCACGTGAATAGTGTTGCGCTGACGCGGCGCGAACAATAGAAGGATGCGTATGCGCCGGTCCTGCGTGCACTTGACGCGCGAGTATGCTCGCCATGGGTTAACAGTAAGTGGGACATATCACATTTGCACATACATATACCCTTCCGGTATAACTTTTTGAGGCATTTTATTGTTATTAGCCTACAACATGGCACATACTCGTATAGTCTATATACAATTGTCACATTTTTTTCCTCAGAGCCTGAAAACATTATCTCCTTAAAAACACCTCGCCTGGTGATGTAACAGAAGTCCACGCTTTCTGGTTATCAATGGCCTAGTGCCGAGTAACGACCGCGCAGGTGAAATCGTTTTCAATTAACCGTAATCACTTGGCTTTTGGTCCATTATTACTATATTAGGTATCTGTGTTTTCCTCATAAGAACACAAACAATAGCTGTCGTAAGACCTCGATGGTAAACACCACGTAGTCTCCGATACATCACTACAGGAAGTAGTAGCCCATGTTCAAAGTTAATATTTTCCTGCCTAACTTTTTCAATAGGGTATTGTTATGTAGGTACTGGTTTCTCTTCGCAACAAAATTATTTTTAATTATCCTATAATGTCTGCAAGATGTGGGGACACCGTGGGACAGATAACGTCAGATGCATAAGTTTTAGTGATGTGTCAGTTTAGTCTCCTGAACAATATGTCATTGAATATTGACTTCACATGTTTTACTATACTCTCTATACCACTCATGATTAATGATCATGGGACATTATTGTTACATTATAAATAATTATAGCTATTTTTGTGTGACCATGAAATTACGTAAAGCTTTTAGTTTTAGTAGCTATTAGTAATTTATCTCCAGTCAATATCGTCTCATTATTGGACATGTGCTTTCAGCCTCAATTACTCAAAAAAAAAAAAAAAAAGATCAGGATATTTCTCCACCACATACAAAGGACTCAGTATGGTCAATGGGCTAGTCAAAAATGTTAATGAGCATTTGCTATTTCTCACGTTAGTCATACTTTATCTAGAAGGCAGATTTCACCTTTACAGCAATCTTTTCTTGGAAAAACGTAGCCGCACACAGGTCATCGAGAAGTGTTTCTAATGTGAATCCACGTCCTTGCGTTTGCTAAGATAAATTATAAATAAATAATAATTAAATTATTATTAATTAAAATAATAATTAAATTGTTTGCACTAACACACCAATTGCCTAGCTCCAAGCTAGCTCGCAGCTTGTGCTATGGATGCTAGGGAACGGATAGACATACTTAAGTTCTTTTATAAATATCCATGACTCGAATACAAATGCCAATGTTCACCACACAAACATTTGCTCCTAGCGGGATTCAAACCCGCGGCCCTTGGTCTGTAGCCAGGGTTTCTGACCACTAGACCACTCCAACGGTTTCTCGGGTGGTCCTCCCTAGGCGCTAGCCCCGGCCTACCACTAGATCAACGGGCCGCCGTAGATGCTCCTGTATCTTCGTTAATTATTTAATGTATTCAGCGTGCGGCAATAAAATGAGTCGTTTGTGTATGTTTGCTAAGTAAGGCAATGAGTGAGCGTCGCCTGTCGGCTCGTAAAGCGTTATATACGCTGGTATTATTACTTGCGCTGCTCATAAACTCGGGAAGGGTGGTTTGAGAAGATTTTTTTATTATAATTACTTTTACATCTTTACAACTACGACAATTTTCAACTTCTTTTATTAGAAATGTCTGTATGACGATGCGGTGATTGTACTCGTACTGTAAGCTTTATCCCCGATTGATCTACATATCAATGGCGAAGGGCATACTACTACTCAATACGTCTTCAATATGATGGATCAGGATTCAGAAAGACGAAACTGTATACGTGATCCCGTCATTGAACTGATTGACTTGTTTTGATACCTTAGGCATTTCAATGGACCAAAACATCTTTCTCTACAGAAAAAGGTGGGACGAGTTCTTTGTTGGAATCATAAATTAGGGACGTTTCAAACAATGGAGTACGTATAAACTTATTTATCTATCAACAAAATGTCTCATTATAGAATATAGGACGTACCAGCCCACCCCAGCCAGCAAATTAGTTGCTTTGTTACCATTTTTAAATCAACTCGAAACAAAAAACAAAACAGCGTCGTTAAAAAGAAAGTACTTGCAATTTGTACCCAGCAGTTTGTCGCGCAAAGCCGAAACAGCCCCGAAGACGAACGGTGACCTGTCGCGATGAAAGAGTAAAAAAATCACCCTAATAAGTAACAATCTCATTCTGCAAAACTTTTCCAAGTCATCGGCCCCCTGGGAACTCCGGAACGAACTAGAGCCTCTTCCTACACGACAACAAACCATTTTGAACCGTAGACTCATTTGCATCGAGTTCGTTTTTGGGCGCTTTCGCGGTTTCTTGCGAAGTTGGGAGCAAAAAAAGCCTTTGCCGAGTGGCGATAAAGTTGCAGTTCGGGCGAGGGTGTGTGGAAACTGGGTTAAGTATAAGTTATTTCTCCCAGCTCCGCGCCTGTTTAGGTTTCCAAGCCCCTCTCTGCGAGCTCTCTGTGAGTGAGTGGAGGCGCTGCAACTTCTGGAATTACTGTGAAGTGCTTAAGCAACAAACGATTCAGATTAATAATATAATCGACATAAGATTTTTCACTTGTTCGATTGTTTTGCAGCAATCAGATGACTGAATGTTACGCCAACAAAAGGGTATATTATAATTAATATGCAAATTGGCATATTGTTGTGAAACTACTGTTCACCATATTGCGGTCACAACCTTCCTGTATTCTATTTGAAGCAGACCTGCTCCCGACAGTGGGCTGTAAAGAGGCCGATGTTTTTGTTGATGGTGGAAATCATAGAAAGGGAGCAGTGATCATATTGTGTAATCGATTAGATAATATTAAATGTGGCTATTATTAATCATCACACCTAGCAACATTAATTGACACGATGTTTTTATAACCCCGTTTTAAATAGCAACGTCCGTGTTTAAAAGTGAGATTGTTATTTGTTTCAAGTGTAATAATCAGCGAGTTTTCTTTAGATCGGCCTTCTTCACCCACTAATGTTTGGTAGTGTATTGCTGTGACGTGCGCCGTGCAATTGGACACTGATTAATGATGGCAACTGTAGCTGAAAGGAGAAAGGTACTGAACTGAAGTTGTAGTCTTGTAGTACATAGGTACTATTACTAGTATAGACTCGGACAGGGCAATTAAGGGATAGATTAAATATCTTGTTTTCAGAAGAGTTTTTTGGCGTAGAATGGACAATTAGACACGGGAAGAGGACAATAAGGTTCTTGCGCCAAAATATTTAATTGTTCTGTTACAACACAAATAGTGGTTTGTATAAAGCCAATCATAACTTGTCAAAAGTTTCCGATTGACTTCAAAAATATCAAAGATTTTTTTTGTCTAAAGCAACCATTACCAACGAATTATCTTTTTGACAAATTAGTGAGATCCGCAAGCTCGGGGCCTTGTGAGTAATTACGGAGTTGTCAATCTGTCTGGTTAATTAGTTAGATAAACACCAGACGGCCCGGAAAGAAGTGCGCGGGACATTAGGCGATTACCGTCGACAGCGGAAAAAACAAACAACTTAGACGACACGACCAGTGTTGTCAACAATTATATCGGAATTTATCGGTATGGGCAGTATCAGGATTTCTTATTGATTAGAAAAGAGCGTATTAACTCCTTAAGGAAGGCAATACAATGTGTGTGTGGTCAAACGGCGCGTTGCATTATGATATCTTTAAGGCCTTTACTCTTATATCTTACAATCGATGTCTGTCTTCCTCCTATGCTAATGTCGGCGAAGTAGGTAGTCAGCCAAGTCTTAAAATGAGGCCCGAGAGAAAAAGTTAAATAATCAAATTACGCGAATTTTGTTCATTAGTATTCTACTTCATAATATCTGAATTACTAAAAGCTTCAACATTTTTATTTTATTTACCAGATTTAACTTGGTCCTCGTCTGGGATATTACAGTATCAGAATCAACACACATAATAAAGTAAAAAAAAACATACCTACTTACTAAAACATTTAAAACGCATTTGTTCTCGTGTAGATTTTATGATAGACTAGTGGGCGCCCGCGACTTCGTCCGGGCGCCCGCGATTTTGGTTTCTTTATCATCTATTTTTCCCGTTAAGCGTGGATTTTTCAAATAATCTTTAAAAGGGGATGCCTACGTCATATTATCTTTATGAATGCACAGTCTCAGCCCGATCGGTTAAAAAATGACAAAGTTTCATACTAAAGTTAATCCCCTATTTTACCCCCTTGGGGGTTAGAATTTATTAATATTATTGCTTAGGTGATGCTTACGTCATAGTAGCTTTATGTATGCAAAATATCAGCCCGATAGGTTTAAAATTGACAAAGTTTCATACAACCGTTCATCCCCTATTTTGTCCCCTTGGGGGTTGGAATTTATCAATCTCATTAATTAGGCTATGCCTTCGTCATAGTAGCTTTATGAATGCAATGTCTCAAGCCGATCGGCTAAAAAATGACAAAGTTTCATACTAACTTTCATCCCCTATTTTACCCCCGTGGGGGTTGGAATTTATCAATATCATTTCTTAAACGATGCTTACGTCATAGTTGCTTTATAAATGCAAAGTCTCAGCCCGATCGGTTTAAAATTGACAAAGTTTCATACTACCGTTCATCCCCTATTTTACCCCCTTAGGGGTTGAATTATTCAAAATCCTTTCTTAGCGGATGCCTACGTCATAACATCTACCTGCATGCTAAATTTCAGCCCGATCCGTTCAGTAGTTTGGGCTGTGCGTTGATAGATCACTATGTCAGTCAGTCAGTCACCTTTGAGTTTTATAGATATAGACGAGCTTTATATATTATAGATTGGGGGTTGAATTAATCAAAATCCTTTCTTAGCGGATGCCTACGTCATAACATCTACCTGCATACCAAATTTCAGCCCGATCCGTCCAGTGGTTTGGGCTGTGCGTTGATAGATCACTATGTCAGTCAGTCAGTCACCTTTGAGTTTTATAGATATAGATTTAGGCTAGCTGAATTTCTTTATGATTTGTGCTATCGGTAGTGTCATCACGCACGGCACATCTCAGTTTTCACCCGGCCTGCGCGTACCTACGCGGCATTGCGCGTGAAGGTCCCGTGAAAGCATGCGCCGGCGCCGCCAAGGATGCGCGTCACGCCTCGCTTCAGCGCGCACCACATTCACCGACTATGCTCAAAAACAAATAAGTGCACCTTGTTAGTGCTTACTATTCGATTTAATAACACACTGGGCGACTCTAGGACGCTGGCCAATTTCCGAATAATAGATCATTCTCAAGCCTGCGTCTGGGATTATTATATTAAATCTCAAAGCAAGATCCATCTGTAATTGGGTTGGGAGGTCTTTTATTTACACACCAACTCCACGGGGAGAAGACCTGTGTAGATCAGCACAGGTAAAGAGTCGTCAGAATCCGTTCAATGAAAGTCTACATGAATGTAACGGGTTACTATCCATAACTACTACGAACACTCCCTTTTCTGTAAAAACTTTCTAACCGATAATTATGGGTCTTTTTCACTTAAATAGAATAAAACTGTATTTCGTTAAAACTGCACAATATCCGTCTCTACTTGCCCTTAAGATTGACTATTTGATAATGACATAGAGCATTCTGTGCGCTTCTTGTTTAATTGTTTATGTGTTGTTTACAGATGCATTAATAACGCGTTAATGACTTGTCGGCTCATTGTCAGCGCGAACAAACCCATTCCGAGGTGCCGGCTAATCGGCCTATTGATCAATGGCTACCTGCGACTAGGGACAGTTTCCACTAAGGTACTTTAAAACAAGAAATGTTATTGGTGAAATTGTGGAATTATCGGAATTAGTTCCAGAGCTAATAGTTTTCCATTCTTTTATTTATTACTAGATTTATGATCATACTTAGCCTAGGAATAAAACAGGATCAATAAAAAGGAAAAGAAATCATATTTTTTAAGCGGGACCCACTTTATATTAAGTATTGATATTTTCAATAGAAACTACGTGTGCTCCTTTATTTTTATTCGTTACAATTATAATATGTAAAATAAAACAATATTAGTAATGCAGGTATTAAGTTATTTTTAAAAACAAGATAATTGTATTAATATTCCATGACTTTACATTTTCATTCGCTACAGAAAAATATTTTTACAAAAAAAAAGGAATTCCAATTTTTTTCTTAATTATGTTTTTGTGGAATACGTCCTTTATGCATGCCATTAAAAAAAAGTTACAACTCGTAATTCATTAACGCACATAAAATAAGATAAATGTAGTTCGTACAACACGAACAAGATTCAAGATTCAATTTATATATGGGTAATTTATATATCTGCTAATCAAAAGCGATCCAGTGAGAGAGCGGCTCACGCAGTGTAATTGTCACCAGCAATCACGCAGGCTTTTACGTCTGTCATTAAGGGCAGACGGGCCGATGCACGCCTCCCAGCACGTGATGCACCGTGCAATGGAACCAGTATGCAAGGATGCGACACGTGTTTGAAAAGATATGTAAATGATAGAGCATACGATTCACTTGATGCTGAGTGGCTATTGCTCCTAAAATACACCTCCAAAGACGAGGGGAGCTACAGACGGTCTGCTCACATGAAACAATTTACATGGCAAAACGCAGTTAGAAGTATCCTCTGCTTGACTCCGCATTACCTACCAAAAAGTCGTGGTATCTCCTCGATCGAGTCGAGTCGACGGTTCGGGGATATTGATAGTATTCAATCAATTTTAATCCTGGCCTTTCGAGAATTTCACAAATTCACCCTAGGAAGTCTAAAATCATCTACGAAAAAATTAAGCTTAATAAAATTAGGCGAATTCTCCATCAAGCTTAGATCTCTTGAACTAATATCTCCGCACTATCACTAGAACTAAGTCTAGGTTAATATGAAAAGTTAGCTATAAACTAAATTGCATAGTATTGTTACTATTTTTCTTTGGAAATTTGTAATGTGTAAATGCAATAAATAAATAAATAGAAAACAAATGGCTTTATTGTAGTTGATGCGGTATCTTATTACCTTTAAAATAAAACACAAGCAGCAGTATTTAGCAGATCAAACATTAAATACTGCGCATGAGTTTGAACGTTTCATAATAAACACCTAAAACACAACAATTTCAAGTCACGTTCGCGATCGATGAACGTCTACGGACACGAAATAATACATTTTATTTAATTCGGTTGGGTAAATCCAAAACTTATGACGTCCGGTATGTCATTACGAATTTGTTTATTTAAAAAGGTGGCACTTTGTTAACAACTGTGACGTTATAATGTGCACATTTTCTCACGAAAAATAATGTTAAAGTTATGCGAAGAATTTTCCTTCGCGGGAAGAAAAATCCCCAAGGCAATAAAGTGAGGCGCGGAGATGCGAGGCGCGTGACGCCCACACTCATGGAATTCTGCGAATATCTTATTTGTATATGATAAATATGCGGTAAAAAGAAATTGAAAAGTTGTATACTATGCATGTATGTAGCACTCAAGTATATTAGTAATTTCCTTTATCAGAAAATTCATTGTCGAAGAAGCTCTATATGTAGAGCTTATTTAAACGAAACTGACGTGTGGTAGAAATAAGTGACATGCTTTCTGCTAAACTACCCCTACGGAAAACAATAGCTTTGCTCTTTGCCTCTGTAGTTTAAGTAAAAAAAAACAACAATGATACATTTTGGTATAATATTTAAATCAAAGTAATTATAAATCATACAAAGAATCACAGTGGTATTGAATTATTTATACATATTTAAGATTATTCATAATGTTTTAGTTAAAAATAGGTCATCGCAATAATGTTAGGTACACCTACTTATCTTAATAATGATGTTGATGTAATGGATTTGAGTTCTAATTAAGAAATCGCTTAACCCGTCAATTTTGTGAAATTATTTGTTGAACAGCAAAAACTTATTAGGTATCCAAAAAGGTGTGGTGTATGTAAAATTAATTGTAGGAACTATTACATCATCGGTGATTATTACATCAGATTATTTGACTACTGCAAAAATGCAAGTTGATGAGACAGGTAAAATCGGGTTGAGGTGGCAAGATGAGCGGGTCGGCGGGTGAAGCACCGGCACCGGCGGCGGCGGCGCGGCGGGGGCGGCGCGAGCCCGGCGCGGAGTCCCGGCGCCCCGCGGCCGCCGCACTCGCGCCCGAGCCCCCGCCGCGACTACACGCGATGCCGACCGAGCTGCGCGCTCTCTGATCCGACCGCGACACCGCTCCCGTGCTATACGTGACTGTGCTGTGCGCTGTGACTGTTCCCTGTGCCCGGTGCTCATCTCAACTCGCTCCTCACTCATCACCAGCGATGAAACGGTAAGTTTACACACGAATTTCCCGGCGTTTTTCCCACGCGAAAATCTGACATCGACGTTTCCCGATGCATTGATTCATAGAGCCGATTGGATTGTATTTGGATAAATAACGTTGTTAATACCGTTACTGTGACAGGTACCAGACGTGCTTATTACGCCGGTCCTATTATAGTAGGTGCTGTGATATTTTCTCGAAAGCATTGTTTGTGCTAAAACTAGGTTTACGCGTCTGGATTATGATGACCTGTTGGCGTTGATACCGGCGTGAAAAGTTGATACCTAATTACCATGCATGCATGGATGTGACATTATTACCAACAATGACTTAATTCAACGAAACTATAAAATGGTGAAAAAATTGCGCATATTTGCATTGAAAAGTCTGCTTGATTACTAATGTGCTTTTTAAGTTATGAGTATCATCCAGTTTAACAAAAAACTCTGAGAAGCGATAAACTATGAAAAACAATAACAAACAAAATGACGAGTCACTGAATGGCTACAAAAAATAATTCAAGTTATTAGCGGAATCGTCCATACCTGCTATTATGCTCCTCGCGGACGCATACTTATCTCGCATTAGCATTAACAAAAACAGTATGGGATACCGTTGTGTCATTAGCACTAATGCTCGCGCGAGTCCGCGCCGAGGAATGTCCGAACTTGATCTGACACTCAGCAGTCAACACTGATCGGAAACAAGGCTTTGAGCAGTTGGAGATGAGAAGTAGGTGTGTATTCCAAGAAGCATTTCATAACATTGGCAGTGGTAATGAGCTTCTAAAGTTTGAGTTTTACTTTATGAAAAAAGTATTGTAGGTGTTCAAAATCTGATGTATTAATTTTCCGGTTTCAAAATATTTTCTTGTCGTTAGTTTAATATTCTAATTAAAGTTGAAAATTACCTTCAAAACAAAAAATATTCAACAAGAATCTTCCATCTAATAAAAAGAGTAAGAGTGCCCTACTGCACGGCAAAGGCCTCCATCATTTCAAACCATGTTATCGTTAAAAATGGGTTTTGGCTATATCACCACGCGGATTGGTGATCACAAACCAGGGCTGTATTGGGAAAAACCGACCCAAAATTTGCCCGACACGGGAATCGAACCCAGGACCTCGAGACCACGGCCCAGTTTTAAGTACCGGCCCGTGGCCGTAATCCACTAGACCATCGAGGCATAAAAAGAGTAAATAAGTAATTTAAAATGATGATAATCAATTTATGATTGACTTTGACAGTCATACTCGCAGTGAGCACGCCTCCACATAATGTAACGGTACACTTATGCTAATGACCAATCACTCTTGGTTTTAATTCTGCATCCATATTGAGGGCGCCCCAAATACACGGTTGTAGTAAAGAATTGTATTTGATTTTTTCGACTAACTGCAGTAATTGAGCAGCAGCAATCAATTTGTCTTTTACTTTAAAGATTACAGAAAAAGATAATGTAGAGTTGCTTGAATACCTGAATGATTTAATGAATAATAATATCGTAGGGGCGGGTCTCTCGGTTTAAAATCTATAAGATCTAAGATCAACATGTATTTTCATTTATCACATTCAAAAATACATACTTTGTTGACGTTGAAGTAACTACGACAGCATTTAATACGCGTTTACAAGACACGAATGTGTAACTAGCCGTAATCTAAATAATGTTCAACCATGCTGCCTAGTCGGGACTTCAAACCTGCTTTTGCTAGTCCCGTCTATCATATTATTTTGTTTTACTTCTGAGGCAGGACTGCAGTTGCATTCTATTAATATCCCACTGCAGCTGCTGTGCAGGCCAAAGGCCTCTACTTCATCATCGTTGGAGTAATTCGTAGCAAGTACGTGCAACCAGGCTAAAATGACTTATACAATAAAGCTCAAAAATGAATTAAAGCAAATGATTACACTGGTCAACACTGATTTTGCCACACGAACTTTGATAGCTAATTTTGATTTATCAGTCTACCCTTATTATTAAACCATAGCTGTCATAAGTCTATTAGCCTCACATTTGTTGTGATACGGTAATACTCATAACTAGTACTACGGCAGTAAATAACAGAAACGCTTACAAGTAAATCCTTTTCAAAATATTTGTTGTTGAATTTGAACACTTTTTTGTGATTTATACGTCCCTGTGAATATGTCGAGGAAGTGTAATAATAATCCTAACTCTTTTTGTTATGTCTGCCATTAACTAACATTCAAAAAACAACGGCGAAATATTACGAATCCTGTGTTGGAGTGTTATCACCAACTAGCGGCCGCCCGCGACTCCATCCTCGTGGATTTCGATTTCCAATAGCCTTCCTCGTTAAATGGACTATCCAACACCAAAAGAGTTTTTCAAATTGGTCCAGTAGTTCCTGAGATTAGATCGTTCAAAGAAACAAACCCTTCAGCTTTATATATTAGTAAGTATAGCTATAGATATTTTGGTTTTTCTGATCCATCAAGACGAATCCTGGGTCCCACACATGTCTGTTGCATAATGTGTGTGAAAAAAATTAACTGACTGGAAGAAAGGCACTCAACCTATGCCGTGTGCTGTACCCATGATATGGACTGAACAGCGAGATCTCGTTTCAGATTGCTATTTTTGTCTCACAGACATAAAAGGTATAAATTACAAGAAAAAAACCACAGATATTTACCCTAACTTATCTTTGGCTATAAGATCAGTCTCTCATTGTAAAAAATTGCCAGAACTAAGGGGTTGTCAGCGACGAGCACGGTTAGAGGTTCCATCAGGACATTTCTAATATGGAAAAGCGGTACCAGGGCAAATGGAGCCCAAATATGTTAGCAGATTACTGCTGGACAATTAAAATGGACCAACTAGAAGCTGAATATTCAAGAAAATCCAAGATTATTAAGTCATTTATAAAAAAAAAATCCTTCTGATTTACGAGATCTGTGTTCTTTCTTTATATTTTAAATTACTCAATAGAATAAAATCCGTGTCTAGCAAATTTTTTTTAACTGTTTATTTTTTCTTACAATCACCAATTTAAGTAAAAAATATCAAAAAAGTCCATGTGGCACGACAAAGTTGAAATTTTGTTGACCAGTGTTATTAATGAAATCTAAACGGATGAATATGTTATTGTCAAATAACGATTACACCAAAGAAATACACAGTGACGACATCTGACAAAAGGTAGATCAGTTCGGTACGAAAAAAAACATTGTCTGACTATTGTGAAGGATAAAGAACAAATAAATATATATTATAATATTATTATCAAATGTTTCACAGAAACAAACATAAAATGGAAAATGTAATTTCTTAACTGAGATAATTCACAATTGGAGGTATTCCTCAAAGCGCACCCATCCACCCCGCAGAGTTATTAGCGTTGAGTGCTTTTGTTGTTTCAGTAATTTTTCATTATCTATGGAATCTGGCGCATCTTTGTCAATATCCGTTATACAAAAGATATCTTTTGATCTTTTTCGTTTATGAGTAGGTAATTAAAAAGCCATTTGGGTTTGTTAGGGAGACAATTAAGATAAGATTTTTGTTTTGTTGGGCGAGTGATAATATTATCAGTAGTTAATTGGAATACCTGGATGGGATTGTTTCGCAGTGACACATGGGTTTCGCTCTCGTTAAAGTGGGGTAAAAGTAATTTGTTTTTATGCGAAGTGGACAGCGTCAGCAGGATGGGCTTAGTTAGGAGGGTTAAGTTGAAGATAGTAGATGGTCTATCTAGAGGAGTATGGAGCCAGGTCCCTCCTATCGGTAGACTAGAAGCAGTAGTATGCGTGCGCGTGCGCAGCTGCAGCGGACGCCGGCCGAAGGTTCTTCTGCCCGAGGAATGTTAATTAGTGACGCAATGACCTCAGTTTCGTTTTTTCGCCGGCCGCCGAAACAATGCTATAACCACAACCAGTTGTATCATCGTCGCAAAAAAGTGTCAGAACGCCTCGCGAGCGTGACTCAGGCCGGTTCTCCTTGGGACGGGCTCTAAAAAGTGCATTGGGATTTAAAATCTTCAATTTGTTGGCCCACGGCGCGTGTCAGCCGGTCAGGCGCTGCGCGAACACTTATTTCCAATCGCTGTCGGACTCGGATGCGCTGCAATGTCCAGTTGAGTAACTCGCGCTTCGTGTCTCACTTGTTATCCTTTACCCAGAATATGGTGGACTGTATAGCGATTACTCTTTAAACCATTAATTTAATCATGTAATATAAAAATATACTAGAATTCTCAGTGCAAAAAAAATATTATAACGTTTGCCTTTCTGGTTTATAATACAGGCTACTCGCTGCGTTCCAATAAAAATTCCCAGTCAATTACATGGGTATTTATGTCCAAATGACGACATACGAGGTACATTATTGGAGATAAAGATTGTTACTTACTAGATATGATGTAACTGATTTGTTCTATATAGGTATTTGACAGTATCGGAAAAAAAAAATGATTAAATTAATTCCATACAAAGAATAAAAATATGGCATTTAAAAATATCATGCTAGTAATAATAGATTTTTTCTGATGTTATCTTCTAAGTATGAGATAAACGTGGTATGGAAACCTTTCACGTTTTCAAAACGTGTCGTTTGTATGATAAAGAAGAATTTTATTACTTCCGTCATTGAATCTTTTGGAATTCACATTAGATGCGATTATTGTTACTGGTCTCATCTTGCTTTGAATTCATAACACATAATAATTATTTATTAACATAATATTATGTGTCATCTTATTTACATTAAGAACTATCCAAGCCACCATTGACTTGATAGTTATTGATTTAGATAAAATTGAGACACAATGCTTTTAAAAGGATTTGGCTTTGCTTGTTAAATACAAAATGTGTATGTAATAATACTTTTACTATCATTTTGCTAAATCCCAGACGGATATTCGCAAGTAAATGCTGAAATTGCTAAGACAAACTTTTACTCATTTAGGACTGTTTTGGAAAATGTTGGATAAATTCCGATGATTTTATAATATTCGCAGAAGGGCAATAATTATTTTTGTTGTTTTTATAGATAAAATAAACTTATTATATGCTGCTGTTAAAAGCTTTCGTTGTTCATGTTATTCCTTTGGAGACCAAGTAATTTCTTTTATATCGTGAAAAACGGGATTACCTACACTTTGTGTTATTTCAATAATAAGTCCAAGTATTAAACGAATTGAATTGTTTTTCGTCAGAGAGTAATAAGCATAATATTGTACAAAACTACCAAGTTACTATACAATTTCTATTATTCAAATCAAATCAAATCAATATCATTTATTACTGCGAAATTGCAATTCAAGGTAAATACCTTGAACATGAGTGCAAAGAATTTCTCATTTCATCAATATGAAATGAGAAATTCTTTTGAAGAACTAGCTATAGAGCACGTTTAATTTCCACTGAATGGTCCTATAACCTAAAACGATAACCACAGCAAAGTAGCACATCATATTTTTTGTTACATAGAAAATCTGACAATTTATCACGTGGAGGAACTGAAATTGCCTAGGAATTTGAAATGATCTTAATTTTTGTAGATACTAAATTCTTTTTTTCTTTTTATCTCACGTTAACGCAATGGCCGCGAGAAGCATCTCGTTTGCGTCGTGTCGGAGATAAACTGGACACCTAAACAAGTTGCCTCTTTGCACTTGAACTTGGCTATCATCTCGTCTTATTATTGCCATCCGTTTTCTTTGATGGGGTGAAACGCTTTTTCGCGTACCTGGGGCATAAAAGGGCTCTTATGTAAGAATGCACGGCATGAATTGCCGCAACTACCCACTAAAACCCCCCTATATCGCAGGGTGCAAAGAGATTGGCGGAGCGAATGGGGATTGCTCGGCACAATGTATCTGTGCGAGCGGAATAGCAAAATTAATCGAAACGATAACGACATTCGGGATCGACAACTTGTCTATAATCTGGTAACTTGACGTGTCGCATCGATCTCACGCTTGCGTCTCGGGTTACATTATTGCTTGTTATTAGAAATTGTTGAGGATTTCACGCATTGCTACAATTCCAGCGAGTATTTGTAATGTGTGCGGTCAATTTACGCATTAAAGGTTTAAACGCCCATGGAGCGTTATTCAAAGAGGAAATAAATTCTATGATTGGGCCAACAGTTTTGATGGTAGGTATTAGTCTTCACATAGTAGGATAAAAAATGTCGTGAAAATGAATTGCGTTGTATATCAAATTGCAGAAATAAATGAAGTTGAACTTATTTGAAAATGGGTGATTACCGATGCCCCTAGGTATACGCAACAGCAAGAGTGGCACAGCCGCAGGCTTTAAAGAATTAGGGCTTTTATCCGAAGGTATGAGAAATGTTAAAATATTATAATTAATGAAAGAGGTGTTCATTATTGAAATAGCTTGCAGTGGTCTCTTATCAGATTAACTACACACATTTTGTTGAAAATATGAGAACACAAGAATAATTTCTTTTGTTCTTATACTGTTTACCTACAATATTGCTTAATGTTCTTGATATTACTATTCCGTGTTGCCTCATCAATGAGCGAATTGATATATTGGTGATCTTTCATTGTATGCAGATGAGGGCAGCGCAAATATCAATAATTGTAGCTGATGCAAATCACTGATCAGCCTGATTGCACGCGACCAGAGCTACCAACTGCTGATACCAAATTAATGTACCAATTAATTGTATTTGCCATGTTCAAGCTAGCCCTTCTGTTTATTTTGCAAAATGTTTAGTTAATGTTGCTGTCCTTTTCATTATAAACGTGAAAGTTTGATTGTTTGGATTTTTGTCCCAGAATCACGTTGAAACTACTGAACGGATTTTGATAAAATTTGGTATTCAAGCAGGGTATGGGCTGCCCTAGGTTCAAAGGCTACTTTTTATGCTGATTAAGTGGGAGCATTTAATCAGCATAAAAAGTCGGCTTGGGGTTGGGATAAAATAGGAATCTTGTAAACGGGGGCAAAGCCGAGGGTAAGAACTAGTGTTGAATAAAATTGTAGGTTCTTTCTTAATGTCATTAATTTATTCGGCATCATATGTCTAATGCCAGATGATCGATATAAAACAAAAGACAACAAAAAGATAGGTTTACGTCTACGTATTTACAAGTGTATCATTACCGTATCCTTATCACATGAAACGAAAATCGCGAGGGAATAAAAGTACTAATTTGATGCTCTTTCTCACACACCTCCCGATTGAGTTAACTAAAGCTCCGGTCAAATCCCTGCTTGTCATGTAAATGGCGAGTGCTTGGGTTGCGTAAGGCGCGCGTAATTGTCGCTTTGTCGCCGCGCGGCTGCGCCGGCGCATGCTGATGCGTGGCGCAAGTCGGCGCTAGCGCGGAGTCGCCCGGAATGGACAATTAATCGCACGCCGCATGGCAACTGCACTTTTGGAACTTAATAAGCAGGTACAGAAGGCAAGGCTCGAGTCATTTTATTGAACGTCGATTGTTTACATTGTTGCAAGAAAATTAAAAATTATTTTCTTATTTCTTATCGTGCTCCATAGAAGATTTATGATGAAAGTACGATTTAATAAATAGTATCATTATTTTGGTCAATACGTGCGTAATTTAAAATTGGAAATTAAACATATATGTTATTATATGTATTACTAGCGGCCCGCCCCGGCTTCGCCCGTGGTACTTGTTCACTATTTAATGGATGATATTATACATAAAAACCTTCCTCATGAGTTACTTTATCTATTAAAAAAAACCGCATCAAAATCCGTGGCGTAGTTTTAAAGATTTAAGCGTTCATAGGGACATACAACATACAACATGACAGAAAAAGCGACTTTGTTTTATACTATGTAGTGATGTACTTACAAATGTGAGGGTAAATTTTCCTGACTTAATCTGAGCTTTTAAATAATTCTATTCTCTTACACTACTCATACTCCCATATTATTTAATTAAAATGAATATTACGTCCTACTACATTTTCATATTTCCTTATCCACACTTCAAGTATATTCCCAAATGTGCCCAAAAGTTGCCATAGCATTACCTTTCGTAAATCTAACCTCAGACATGTTACTCGATTTACATGTTAATTTTAACAATTCTCTGGTGGCAGGTTGGGTTTAATATTCTAGGTTCCGTAGGTATTCCCTAGACACCGACCCTTCTGAGCTCACAATTTAGGCTTTAAGCGGTTGACGACGGAGTTGCAAGGGAACCCCGTCACGTACGGCGGACACGTGCTATAAATAGGCAGGAGGTTCGCTAATTTGCGTTAGGTAACAACACTACATCTCGAGCATGCGGGCGTAGCCGGGTCTGTGTCATGGCTGCGACTCTTTGACAGGCCTTGCTGGTATCTTGTGCTCGACTAATGAGGACTAGGCGACGGCGATAGTGTTGACAGAACCAGGAGATACGCTGGTGGGACATGACATCTGTGTAAATGGTCTGATAGAGGTACCTATTTTCAGACATAAAATTTATTTTAATGGGAATATGGGAAGGGAGGTTAAATACTTATGCTTATTTACGCCAGCACTAATTGATATGCAAGTTATAAAATTTTATGGAAAGCCCCAAATATTGTAGTGGAGCAACACGATAGGTCTTGTAATCTGAAATTTCATTTGTATACAATAATTGATTTACTGTTCATAGGTAAATATACTCTATGATCATCTTTAATCGTGTTTTCTGCTGACGTTGAAATGCAATAGCGGAAACTTCCTCAATTTTGCTAACTTGACAGGCGCTTGTATGAAAATATTACGATTGCAAATGTTGCCCAATCTGTATTAGATAACTCAGATGCTTCCTTCCTCGTATAGTGTGAATTGTGATTCAGCTTGAAAAGAAAACAAAAGTAAACTTGTGAGAAGCGTTGCCTTTTAGATGTCTGAGATAGGTCAAGACAATACTCCGGACTAGGTTGCTTCATAAAATTTACATTTAAATGACATTTTTATATTCAAATATACTAATAAAATTAATGCACTCTGAAGTGTGAAATGTTAACTTATATTTCTTGAGTTTAAGACGCCACATAGCTTAGCTTTGAGATAAGACCAATATCAGACGATTTGGTTTTACGACAAAATAGGATCATAGTTTGTTGCGTTTTAGTTTCAATAAGAGTAAAAACCAGTAAGTAATACAAACTTTCGTGATTATAATATCAGTGGCGATTATAATAAAGTGCCGGACACGTGCCTGCGCATCCATTAGCGACAGTTTCGATTCGGCGCCGCGCCTGCGCCTGCGCAGCTCTATAGAAAGTAACATGCTCTTGCGCACCATACTAACTACACATCTTCTTTTTAACATCGCTCGGGTGGCGATCGCTATCACCGGGTTTTTGTAGCTTATACAAAGTTAATTGTAAAAAAGTCATAAACTTAAAAAAAATAACGAAGAAAGACTTTCGAGACTTCTGACTATTTTGAACTGACATGGCGAAGATGTAGAGAAATAGCGAGAAGTAATAATTCGTTTAAAATGAGAGATCAGTTTCTTTGAAACATAAACTAGACCAGCTATACTCAACCTGCGGCCCGCGGGCCGCATGTGGCCCGCAAGGCCTTTATCAGTGGCCCACGAGCAATTAGAGATAATTGTTTACTTTTATAAATTTCGATGAATTCTTCGACTTTAAAAACGATACCAACCTTTCTAGGTTGGTTGGTTCTAGGTAGTACTTACTTATATTTTCGGCAAAAAGTGGCTGTGACAGACTGGCGGACAGACAGACAGACATGACGAATCTATAAGTGTTCCGTTTTTTTTGCCATTTGGCTACGGAACCCTAAAAATAATAAAAAAAATTGGTGATCCCCATATTTGGAACTGAAACTTGAATTTTTTTTTTCATTGAACATATACTTGTGGGTTATCTATGGATAGGTCTTCAAAAATCATATTGAAGTTTGTAATATATTTTTTTACTAAAGTCAATACTTTGCGTGAGAGACCCTTCCAAAGTGGAAAAATGTGTGCCCCCCCCCCCTCTAACTTCTAAATTAAGAGGACGATAAAACTAAAATGAATATATAATGTACATTACCATAAAAACTACCAATGAAAATTGGTTTGAACGAAATCTAGTAGGTAGTTTTTTTAATACGTCAAAAATAGAATTTGTACGGAACCCTCAGAGCGCGAGTCCGACTCGCGCTTGGCCGATTTTTTTTGCTTGCGGCCCGCGACACCATGACTTAAACGGGTTTGTGGCCCGTATATAAAAAAGGTTGAGTACCAATGAACTAGACAATATTTCATTCACTTTGAAGTCGGTCAAATCTGATAAGAATTCCTGCGAACTGAACACCGGTTCGACTCTGTCCATGAACCAATTGGTCTGATTTCTCTGTGAAGAGGACAATGACAGGATTTGCCAAATCTTTTGATCAAGGCCCAAGCGGACTTCGTTTATATCAACATAAAGTGTTTTGAAGATCATAATGACCGACATATGCTAAGTGATATAGAAATAGCTTTGGCAATGTGTGTAAAAATTTCTACACAATTACAAACTAAAAGTACCTGCTTTTAATCTGTGATCCAAGTTTATAACGATTTCCCCAAGAGCACTGACGAAAGTGCATGTGTGTATCAAAATATTGTTATTTCCTAACCTCTGCACATCCTGCTTCTCTTGTGCTGGAGTCAAGCGATTATCAACTCTACGGTTGTAGAGATAGGGACACAAACAGTGCAGACGGGAGTGGTGGTGCGTGGCGGTCTGCGTTGCCAAACCAGCACAATGCAGGTAGTAATTGCTCGTTGTTATACAATATGCAACACAATGCTGCGGCTGAATGTGCAGTGTTCTCAGACTGGGCTAAAGCGACACTCGATTTGCGAATTACTGGGTTATACTCGTTAACCTTATTATGAATCGGAAGCAAATGTATTTTGACATCGTCTAAGTTTGAACGGAAACATTACTTTAAATTAAACTTGTTTATTGTGCTCCTTATTCTACCGTCTTTTCTTACACCAGCTATGTCTAATACCAAGACTAAATGTAATGTTCTAATTTTAATGTTCTAGTTGTGTTCTAATTGTAATGTTCTTGTCAACTTTACGATTATACAATTACGATGCATATATTACTTTCCTATAGAAGTGACCTAAATCATCTGTGATCCGAGTTAAACGACAACGAACCCAGTTTTCGATGTGTCATAGCATTGATTATATTGAGTGTTTACAAATTGTTTTTAAATCGGCGCTGATATTAAACTGTTAAGTCAGTGCGTCAGTATCAGACGGATTGGCAAGAGCCGCGGGGTGCACCGTTACGCTGACTCACGCGTCGACTCATTATGACATACTTTTACTCTCCAGGGTCTTTTTGTATCCTTAGCAAGTGTATATGCAATTAATTAATCTTCCACAAGCAAAGTTTAAATAACAACGTCATCAAAATTATTTGTTTACAATTTGGCAGGCACGTAGAAAATTATTTTGTGCAGGTACATCTCGCAAAGAAAGGAAGAAATGTATTCAACCTAACATTTCAGTTCAATGATTTAACATTTTTGGGTGTTCGTTGTGTCCGCTGTGACCACATTACCCCGTTACCCTGAGTCATTACGGCACACTTTTACCCGCTACTGACCGACCCGAGATGATGCTTAAGTTACTACTGTTTAAGCCGCAGTGTCCACTGACACAGTCTTCGTATTTAAATTACACTTTTCAAAATGGATTGTCAATTTACAAAAAACCACTGGGCGAGCCCATGAAGGTATTTCATTTGCAACCTACTAAAATTGGAGATTTATATAGTACTAGCGGCCGCCCGCGACTCCGTCCGCGTGGATTTCGATTTCCAATATCCTTTGTGTTATTCTGATGTATAAGCTATATTGTGGTAAAGTTTCATTCAAATCCATTCTGTAGTTTTTACGTGAAAGAGTAACAAACATCCATACATCCATACATCCATACATCCACACATCCATACATCCATACATACAAACTTTCACCTTTAAAATAGTAGTAGGATTGACTTAATTATTGGCCATAGACAAAATATGAACTTATTTGTCAAGAAACGCTCCCGCATTCTTTTTCGTTTCGCGAAATGGGCGACAAATCCCAGTTGTAATATTTGTGGTTTTTCCTCATTATTTTAAACCACCAACGAACTAGAAGTTAGCACTAGTGAACCTAATTTCCATGACGTAGGTAGGATACATAGCCTTGTGCGTGAGCCGGGGCGGTGGCGGCGGACCGGGCTGTGCACACACGCCTTTATTTGCGCAGTGACAGAAGCTCGCGCTCGTTTCGCCTGTTTGCCCGGACCAAATGAGGCCGGCTTGTGTGTCGTCCGTTAATTATGAGGCCCTTAGACCTTTATTACGATGGATTGGTGTTTCTAATAGAAGGAGATTGTTATGTGCGTCATTCCAGTGCCGCATGTTTGTATCAATAAATTATATGATAATATCTGAGGTACCTTATTATTACAGAGACAGCCTACACAAATAGGGCTTTTCTCTTCAGACGTACTCTGTTATCCAGTCTATTTTCTATTTGTCCTCAGCCAGCATATTAAACGGAAAAATCTATTTTCAATCCAAAGGACCGCAAATGATTGGAATTCAAAATAAGTACTGTGATTCCATTGGAATTAAAAGTATCTGACTCAAACAATATGATTCACCGCTGAAGATGTTTTCCCATCTCGGGCTAGTCTGTCAATCTCATTGTCATCAAACTAAAAACAAGCACGTTACATAAGTCAATTTACATACACATACATTTGTATGAGCGGCATTGAGATGAGGACGGCCGAGCTAATTGTGCCGAGGAAAACCCTGGCTTAGTCACTAGTCTCGCTTCCTGGGACGTGACCTACATGATCTGGGCGTTAATTGGCTGGCCCTGAACGTGATTTTCGCAAAAAATGACAGAAGCAGCTGTCCCACGGTCAAATTGATCAGTCAGGTAAATAGCGAATTGTCTATCTAATTCTTAAGTGGTTGTTGAACGTAGACTCTTAATATTCGCATGCTTGCAAATTGGTTGTTTCCTTTTTAAACACGTCAGGTTTAGCGGTCTGACAGATTGTCTGTAGTATACATTTGGTAAGACTCACGATGGTTGCAGTGTTTTTAATTACATTATAAATGGAAACATTAAAAATTAATTGTCATTTTTATGGTTCAAGTCATTATATAATGCGAAGGACGAATCCGTCATCACGGTTCGTTGTTTTGTGCAGCAACTAATTTCTTAATCATTACACAAATTGGTCGTCAAACAAGCGATCGCGCAGAATTGCTTAACCCTGAAACTGATATCTTCCGTACAAACCTTAAACAGAGCCTGTAATCGAAGGTTAAACAAATTTAACAAGTATTCGATAACAGTTGACAGTTCGCCGCAAAACAAACAGCTTTATAATTTGAGCAAATCGTATTCGTAAAGCGAAGCAGAACACCCTCTGAATAGGGAACTATCCTTTGCTTATTACCATACATTTTACTTTCGAATTGCCTAGTCACGGACGGATGGCGGCCCGAATGGCTAAACATTTGTTATTACTTCCAAGGACTTGCTAATCAAAATTTGAAACTGCGCCCGTGTGTATTACCAGCGCTGAATGTAATTAAGCGGCCATTGTAAGCGGTGGGAGGGACTTTACGACTTTATGATATTATCAGGTTCATCTCATCTTCCTTCTCAGGTGCTTCCTTTGAGAATATTAGATACACACTTACATGGCTTTCATGATTGCCACTTAAGAAAATAATATTTTCATTTCACCAAAGTGTTGTCCGACCTATTGAAAATCACAATAGGAGTGTTAGGCACAAGACTGTTAAAATGTTGTGTTTCTCTTCAATCATAATGCAATGCAAAGTTATCAAATATCACTGACACAAATTATTTATTTACAATAAAACATATGTCATACCTACATTGGGTTTGCGGAGATGAAACTTAAACTTGCCAGTATTCTGCAATAATTTAACAATTTTCACGACTTCATTTAACATCTAAAAATTTATTAACGAACTTCCCGTCCATACAATACGCTCATTAACAGGTATCTGTTAAGACAGCAGGCCGCGCTAAAAACCTAATTCGCTGATCTGGTTGTCGGGTGACCCGCGTAGCGTTTTTTGCGATTGTTCGCGCGCCGGTGACGCGCACACTTTCGCGCACTTTCACCCGCGGTCGTGCGCCTGCGCCGCTCATCTTGAACTATCTATCTTCTCATTGTTTTTTGGTAGCCAGGGCTCAGTTAGGGTCTTAAAGGCGAGCAACGCATCTGCGACCCTTGTGCGGTTGTTGATGTGCATGGGCAGCGGTGATCACTTACCATCAGGTGACCCTCGTGTTCGTTTGCCTCCCGATAACATAAAAAAACGTGTTATTTCACGATCGTCGTCACCCTACATAACCTCACTTTCGAGTAGGTACATATCGTATTTGATCGAGAAGAAAAAAGAAAATTCCTAGCGATTTCATACAATTTAGATCCTTTACGTATATAGAATGGAAATTCATAAATGAAAAAAATAAGTTTCTGTCATGTCCTGGCTTATCCTGTTAACCTCCTTATACATTACGCACTTTTTGTTGTGGCATCACCAGTTCGCAGAAGTCATGTAATTTTCCAATCTTATGACCGGTTAAACAATTCTTGGGAAGAGTTGACTCAGTGTATTGCCAACCAGGATAGAACCCCGACTTGTCCATTTGACATATCCATTGGTCAGAGATTATCAAACTTGCACTGTAATATGACTTTCAATTAGAAAATATATTAACCGAGTATAAAAAAATTTTTTTTTGTAAGTTTCATGATTTATTCATAAAATTTTAAGACAAAAGTTTACTGTGCATTTCCGCATCATTAAGATATATGAGGGCGGACTATCACAAGTAATCGAAGATATCTACCGCAGCGTTAAGTCATAAATCATCATTAAGACAACCGTTTAAAGGATTTTCATACGCGTTCATATAAGCCTTATGTTAAATATATTTTATTCAATTTTTTTTTATGAATGTCTGGTTCATTTTAATAACTCGCAAATAAATATGAAAACGACATGCATTCATGTATAAAAAGGATATGTTTGTTTCTCTAAGAGATACGATCATCTTGTTAAGCGAAAACACAATATTTATACACGCCATTGATTCTGCACAATAAATAAAAGTATAAAGCCCATAAATATTGCCATTCAAGTCTGCTTGTAGATGAGGAAAATTCGAGTATTTTCGACTGATTTTGATTCGCTTGCCGTACGCCTTCAAGGTCCTGCGGTGTACACTCGGTGACAAAAACATTGTTGCGTCAATGCATGCAAAATAATACCGTTTAAGTTTGCGGACGAACTTTGAAAGAAAACAAATGTATTGCTTAATTGATCTTAAGGAAATTGTAATTGATATTAATGGGAAAAATAACCCGACCATTTCTTTTGACTATTATGCTGAAAGCTGATTTACAAGGAACTTCTAATGGATAGATAAGAAACATGTTTACTTACCTAATTATAAGTAAGCTGAAAAATTACTCACTAAATAACTAGAATTATTGAATGCTACTGGTAGGCATGTGACCTTACGACCTCAGTGGCCAATATTTCTGTTAAATCTCAGGCTACAATAGTATATGTATGTACGAATTCGCAAACGATTCGGCTTACTTCCTCACTCTTATACCCCGACGGTTCAGCATTCACAAAATATAAATTGTCGATGTTGTCAGAAACAAAGCGTTCATAAATGATCTTAAAAAATGATGTTCCACGAGAAGCGAGCTGAGTGTTGCTGCATCAAGAGATGCAGCGCTTCCTGCTTCCGCGCGATTGTCTCGCCGCGCTGACTCATGCGCCCGCGCATGGTTTAACCAAGACACGCTAGACAATTTAGGGATATTTGGGTAAAGATGATTTTATCTACAATTGGTTTTGTCTAATTGATCCCCTGTTTTTACGCCGCAATAGAGGTTGCAGATGCATGGAACAACATTTCAGAAAAATATGCTTGGGCTTCAAATCAGATGAATTTCGGTGATGTTGTCAGGTTCGAGTTTGAAAAAATCTCCCTTACCCCCTATCGATATCTCTCTACCCATTTCGCGGTCGACTGTCGAATCTTGACATCACTTACACATACTAAATTAAAAATAACGTAACTGCTCATTATCTTTTTCGTTACAATTTTCAAAGTTAATGACCTAGTTCCATCCTCACAATATAATTACGTTCATTAACAGTTGGAACTAGTTAAATGTTTACAGACATCATGCGGGTCTGATTTGTGGGTTCATCCACGCGGCGTCCGTTTGCTCAACTGCTGCAACAATTAGTGCTAATTATGCAGTTTCATTGTTTACGGCGTGACGTCACAGACGCGTGCCTGCGCGCGCGCAGCCTACCGTCTATTGGTTACGTAGTAAACAGCCCTCAGTTGTAAAAATAAATCTTGGATTAGGTAATAAATAATAATCAATATGTTTACGCGAAACACTAGTGACACCACTTCTACGTACGAGTATTCTAGTATAATAACGTTTTTCACACATTACATTTACAACAGCAGATCCTTTTGCTCCGTAAAACAAGGACCTTGGCTTTTACAGAAATTGACTGTGGCAGCTTGACATAAAGATGTAAGAAATAACACAGAGTACCTATCACACACAAAGTTGTATAAAATACTTCGTAAGTTGTGAATTGAAATGGCAAGATTTCTCGCAGTGTGTTTTATGTTTGCAAACATAAGACAGCGTAGAGTGGTGGTGATTTGGCATCAGGACGAGATAATAATGAACACATTAATAAAGAGATTAACTTGAATAACTACATTATGTTCAGTGCTCTATTGTTTGGATGTCTATTTTTGCCACTACTTTACTTGTGCATGGGAAATAGGCCAAATGCCAAGGTAAGGTCGAAATTAATTGTTGCCTTTAATAAATCATAAATATTGGATGACATATTAATATAAATGTTATAGCTGTAATGATAATGAATGACGCACCGGGAAAAAATAAAAGAATTAAAAAAAAATATATCTCACGAATTACTATAATTTAAGCTTGGTTTACACACGAATGTTCTTGATTTTACTAGGGTAATAATTAGTCCATGATTTTTGAGTTATGAATGATAAAATGCCATTGCCCGGTCTTCCAAAGGATAGTAAGGGGTAAATAAAATGCTTGCAAGTAGGTATTATTGGGCCTAGTTAGCCTATAACTCGTTAAGATTTGTCGGCCGCATCCAAACTCGGAAATGACTAGTAGATAACTATGTATTATGCAGCTTAAAATCATTCTGAGACAAACAAGAATGAATGGTTTATGTTTTTGTGTCAAACACGCGCTACACGATGTCTAACGTACTGTTAATTAGATACTGAGTGCGCGCCTACTTTTACTTTTTGGCTTAGAAATTATACTTATGAGTATAATGACCGAAATAAATTAGTCATGATGTATCCGCTCCAGTGTTTAGTTTAAGTATGGCCCAGTTCTATTGTTTAACTGATCTAAGAAGGAGAATCAAAGATTTCCTAATATTTCGCAAACTAAGGACGTGGAGCAAGGGTGATAAGGGAATTTAGAATAGTAGGCAGGTACTTCCGTCAGCTTAATAGAGCCTAGACTTAAATGGATAAAATTGGGTTATTCGCCGAAAAGCAAAGACGCAGACACAGTAAATTCCAGAAAATTCTATAGGACTCCTTGAAACACTCAGGACCAAGTTTTGGTTTTAAAAGTTAAGGTGAAATAAATGTATTTCAGTGATGGAAGATACACGTAATTAACGTTACCTGAATAGTCTTGAAGATAATGTCGTGTTTTGTGTCTTTTTTTATTGTTTTCATTCTGTATTTTAAATTATGATACACACAAAACTAATGATACCTGAATAGTCCTGAAGACTATGAATTCTTGTCTTGTGTCTTTTGTTATTGTTTTGGTTGTTGTGGCCTGGTGAGGCACGTCTCGCGAAGGCCCCGGCAGGAAGCAGGAGCCGACCTCCGCGGCGCACTGAGCTGCATAACATATCACTTGTTTACGACTCCTGATACTTTGTTTACGGCCGTGCGACGCGAATGTAACTACACATCATGTTTATTTTGCTTAAATTGAAATAATTATGTTAAAATGAGGATTTGGTTAAAGCAGCTTATCGCAGGAAAAGCAATGTAAAACTTTTGACTTCTTTGGCTTGATGGTATTAATTGGGTCGAATAAACACCAATGTTTCAATGTGGGAGGCGCTTTTCCAACTATACTTTGGGTTCCTCTATTTGATAGGGATATAGGTTTTGACCCATACATTTTTAATCCATAGGTTCTCTTATTTAATTAATTCAAAGCAGGTGTTGCTTCCAGGATGTGCAAGGCGTCCGCATATGTGCAATTACTGCACTAATAAAGACATCTAGCCGTTTAGAATCTTAACACAATGCAAGAATAAATCGTGATTCCCGAGACCGTGCATCAAAGTTAGCGATCTGCAGAAATAAATCTTATTACACTGCGTAGCGTAGATCCTTGCGCAGATTGCTTTTATTGTTCTTTAGGATTCGCGAATAAATCTCTAAAGTAATCCAAGCGTCTATAAATTGTTTATTATGTCACCGCAACGTATCTCTAGCTGTTTGGGTAACTGTCCCAGATCTAGATTTGATTAATCACCTATTTTCCAAACCATGTTATTATCACAACATAGAAGTTTAGACTCGGTCCTTTGTTTTGTCATTTACTTATTCAATTATGATGATACTTACTTGCAGCACAAATTATTACTGTAAAAAGATATACCTACCTAACTTTTTTTCTAAATAAATATATTGAGTATTTGTTGTTTTTTTATAACTATAGGCTAGATGTACCTACATTCTAGCTCGAATTCTAATCAACAAAAAAAAGAGCCTACCTAAGTTGCCAAATATGTATAAATAGTTTGTATTCTTCATTTAGGCAGTTCAAATTGCTAGAATACCCTTGACTTTATTTATTAAACGTAAATTGTAATTTGTATGCTATATGCTAGAACGAAGTTAATTATGTACTAAACTATACATATATATAATTATTTAGAGGACAATAATGGCAGACTGTAATGATATTAAAGCAATGTTTTATAATGTCGTGGATAACTACGAGTATGATAAATTAAGAAAACTCATTAAAGTATAACATCATGGCACAGCATGGGTGATTAAGTAAATGCATTGAACATTTAACAAGTTTGTTTAATTCAAGTCATAATATTATTGCTATTGACCTTACATAATTAACTTGGTACTCAGTCCGAATGCGCCCATTCTGGGAGAATCGTAACGGTGTCCTCGATGCAACATTTGGTTTGACCAGTGGTTTTGACGATTATGTGGAGTAGACTTACATTGTCTTTTTTGTGTTCAGATGACAGTTAATATCTCAAACTTAATAGATAAACACAAATAATAATTAATTAATAGATATCTATTAACATCATCTTTTTTTCTGTGAATAGCTTTTCTAATAAAATATATTCCACGATAGTATCTTACCGTAAAGTAGGTATAAAGTATAAGTCCATTGGTATGAAATGCCTCGTTATGTAAGTGCCGCGTAACGCGCGACCGGAATGCGCGCGCGCACGCGACCGCGCCGCTAAGGAAGGAATGTTTGAGAACACAAACAGCCCGGTTTTCCCGGAAAATGGCTCAAGTGCTTATTAATAGCATGCAGGGTTTGATTGAGGCAAATGTGTTAAAAGGGCCTTTATGATACGTTATTAGTTTACAAAATACTACTAGGCATCTTCTCTATTTGTAAACATGTAAATTAAATTAATCTCTTTCATCATCATCCTAGCGCTTGTCCCGGTCGCATCCTCGGCCATTGCCTTGGAGTCCAGGGTCCGCTAATCTCTTTAGAAACCTTCATTTATTGAACATTTGTTTAGTGTGAGGCTAATAACCTACCTAAGCGGGAAATACCCCAAGAAAATGTTGATATTTTTGGATATACAGCAGCACTTGAAAATAGATGAAGCCCACCGTTTAGCGTCAATAGAATGAACAATTATATTTGTTGTTGTCAAACGGAAAAGTAGTCACGTTCATATGTTAGTAACATAATTGCATTTTCATCTTCAATTCATTAGTTTCATATGATAAGACTCATCTTGTTTAGTATTCGTCAACGTCTTACATATATTTTTTATTTGAACAATGGCTAATCAACTTAATAAATGAGCTATCGCGTTATAACTGCTATAATCTATGTTTCCTACCGCAGGCGTTCTTCCTGAAAGACAATTTCATCGCGTCGGGTAAGTGTCCATTGTTGGCCTGATGGCGTCTAATTACTGGGTACAGTTAACAATGAGCGTATGCGCGGCTCGGCTCGCCCGACTACAGTGCACTTCGCAGTAACCAACTGATAAGTCTATTTACTTGAACTTTAAACTCAAATACAATTTAAATAATTCTGGATTTTTCGAAATCTATGTGTGGATTTGTGCCATTAGCTCGGGGGTGAGGGAAAACACCGTGAGAAAACCTGCACATTCAGTGATTTCTGACTTTAGTTCAGTTAGATCTGAATGTGTAACCATGATCTAATCTGTCTGGTTCCCCTCTATGGGTTACGAAGGTCTGATGGCAATCGCTTCACTGTAATAACCAGACTTGCCAAAACCTGGATCATGGTCAAAGCGGATCCCGTATAGAAACGGGATAAATGTTAGGAAGAAGAAGATTTTATCGGTAACTACCTAAATTTTTGTGCAAATACCAAGTTCAGATGCAATCAAGCTTTGGGTAATATTTTGTTCAATGCACAACTTTCAGTTGATATCCATGATTTAGGAGTTTTATGTGCAATACTTCATCACATTAAAAGATAAGATACCGCGGATTTAAAGCGCTGTGGTACATTGTTGATACAATCGCGTGTATGTGGGTCATTGACGACGCTGCGCCCGTGGTGCACCTGCGCCAGCACAAGTGCACAGACCTGTGCCTCTGTGACATATCACTACCACTTACTGCCAAACATACATTATGTGGACGTAAGGAGGACCACCTTCTAGCATGTAGAAAACCCATTGCAGTAATGACTCTAAAGCATGTTTAGGATAATGTATTAATGATTTTCGTTGCAAATTATGCGAAATAGGTATAATTATAATAAAATGTAGTTTAATAATAGACTTACTAATTATTTTTGGAGTTCCAATTTTCAGTACGCTCGTTAAATGTGGCTTAAAAAAAGCTCAAATAATAGCGTAGCTTCATTCACTTTTTACATCTGGAACAAAGTAGTTAAGCTTAAATGAAGATTGTACTAACCCGACCACCTTTCGCTCAATATCTACGGTGTAAGGTCAAAAGTCAAAGCTATTCTAGCCCATGTAATTTGTCTTGAGTGAATTTCGCTAGAATGGTATACAAAGACATTGTGTATTCATACTTAATCAATACTTTAGCATAATTCAGTAGTAAAATTCCGCAATGATCAGAGTGGTTGCGCAACGGCTGCATCGGCGCCTGCGCAGCCTGCGCGCTAACATGCGCAATGCGAAATCACTTTTTGCAATTTTAAATTGATCCCCTGTCGTTTTCATATTTTTTTGAGGAATTAATGTAGTTCAAAAAAACATATTTTTACGAAGATACTATTGTAGTAGCATGAGTAACAAAACTGCATCGAATGTTATTATTATTTTGATGAGACCGGCGCGCAGCCATGTGGAGACACATTGTTTTTTTTTTGTGAGGTGTTGTTGACTATGCAAATGTCAACATTCGCGACGGATTAAGATATTTTTTATTTTTATTATGGTATAATTTTGTCCAAAATAACATAATCTCGTGTTACCGCTGTTTTGGAATGTGGTGGGCAAATTGGGGCTTCATTTGAATTAATGACGTCTTCTTAGGGTTGTTAGAATTTAACAAGAGATAAAAGGAGTGATGTTAATTTGTCAGCTTCTTAGATCAGCAGTTTTATCCCTTTCAACGTAGACTTTTTAATCATTTCTAATCAGAAATTCTATTTTACAATTGAAATTTAATTTTCATTGAAACAAAAGTACGTTAAGACTTTATAATGTTCCCTGATGAAAGTTTATTTAGAAGGTATTTTTTTGCTTTTCTCTGAGTTATATCAAGGACTAAACATGGATAGACCTTTAATTAGATATTTGTGATACTGCGTGACAGCCCTGCTCATCGCAATTTGCAGACTAGTTTGAGTCGCAAAGAAAAATAGCGGGCAAAAACATCGATGGGCTCGGCCTAGGGATGACTCAGGCATGCCAACGGGGTACCTATATTACAATTTTCACTGCGTAAAATTATAACAGTGTGTTTCAACCACAAAACTATTAAGTTATAGCAAAAAAGTTCTTTAGCTAGAATTTTCTCTTTGTAAAATGTATTATATGTATTTCTGCAGTCCTAATGGATTTACAACAAAAACGTTCCGAAAGTAATTTTATACATTTTTGTGCAAAGCCGCAGCTGAAGGGAGTTAAGACAAAAACCGAACTCAAAGTTAAACGACTAAAGAATTGAGATTTATGCGAGAGCCAACTTTATTGACAGCTGTGAGATCGATGTCTTCGCGTCTCGTGATAAAAACTTCGCCGAACGCGAATAATCCGCGATGAGTCACGCCAGGCATATCTGCGCGGTCGTTTAGTCATTTACTTTGACAGTTCAATGAAGAATGTAAATTGTTCCCCTGATGTCTCAACTTTTATCATTGGTCTATCTTGTTTGTGCAGCATGAAAGATGGGGAATGTCATTTGGAAGTATTTTCTAATCAACGTCTAACTTTATGCAAAGTTAACTAATAATATTTGTCCTACATCAGAACTTCGAGATAAGTTATGTATAAGTAGTACAAAATTATGCTGCATAATTTTATTTTAGTAACAGTCAAAGGAAATAAAATAATAGTTGTTTGCATCATATTTAAAAGGTCGTTGTGAATATGTTGTACAATATATATATTAAAGCTGGGCAAAGACTCGTCATTGTCTTTACATACACAATATTTAACTGGCAATGTTTGCGGACAAATCGCGCGGAATGTTTGCTCGGCGTGTGTGTGGATTGTACCAGTCCTCATCCGTGGGATATATTTGATTTTCTAATGCTTTATTAATGTATTTAAGTGGAAAGGTGACATAATCTGTGTGGTGTGTACCGTCTGTATCATCTGTATGTAGCATCATAAATGATATATTATTAACTCATTTTAGTTATTTATTTAATCATGTCTTTTCAAGCAGGAGTGATTACTTCCTAATGGTCAAAGTTTAAAAAGGCTACTTGTATTTTGGATTATCACCCTTTTCTATATTATGTATTAAATTACAGTAATGTGCAGCTATTCGATTTCCTAATATGCAAAATTAAAGTTGTACAAATTTAGTTAGATATAATTATCAGAAAACTCGATGCACACGAAAATTGGATGGTTATCGGTCACTATTAGACAAATACATTTAGATTATGTGCAGAATACGAGCTTTCGCTAATTGGATCGGGGCCGTATTCAGAGAGTAGACTAGGTATTTGTAGTTCTGTTTAGATTTAGTTGTAAACGTGGGAGAGCTATGCTGACTGATTCGTCTATATTCTTCGCGGTACTTCAAAAACCGGATAGACATTTTTTGTGTTGATTTTCTGCGTCTAGATCTTGAGACCCTAATTCTGAGAGGGAAATTAAATAAAACTTTCACAAAATTAGTGTAACGGAAGGCCCCTGCAAATCTAATCGGTTTCAATATTAACCTTTCGTGAAGCAGATAATTGATTCGTAACTGACACCACGTGATCTCTGATTACACTACGCTTGAGATAATGTGAAACATCTAAATACGGGCCTCGGAACAGTCATGTTGAATGGTTTCATTGCAATTATTACACGCGGACCAGGAAGCAACATCTTCATTCAATCTTGATCTTTCATCAGTCGTTTTTAGAACACATTTCAAATGCCAGGAAAGAACTTTAATCAAAAATAAGTAGCGCTTATGTCAACGCAGCTAGTTTTACAGTTGCATAGATATTTGGGTCGGTGTTCGCGAATGTTTCACATGTACCGGTGCACGGGTCACGTGAGTGTGATCAACAAAGAACACAGGAAATACGTCTAGTTAGGGAGAAAGTTAGGCATTGTTATTAGGAATGTTACAAGGCTGTAAATGGCAATGCGATTTGACTAGGATTTTTCTGATTGGTAAGCTGCTACTAGGTGTTGCCACAAGTTAAATATCCCGCCATAATAACTCAAACTGTGTTGAATAAATGATACAAGATTGAATTAAGAAAGTGCAAATAGACTGTATTAAAATTAATTCTACCTTCCGGGGCAGATTGCCAAAAAATCGAACGATCTTTGAACGTCGATAACACTATCATTTAGGAAATCCCGCATCAAACCCGCCTACTAACCCTTTGACAATTTGTCTTCGGCGATCACGTCGCGTTTAATTCAGTTAGTCGGGGGTTAGGCCGCACAAAGCGCTGCTTGCCCCATGTACTTACGTACATGAGCGCGATCAATTTGCCCGCCATTACGCTGATGGATGCCCCAGCGACGCTGGCGACGTAATCCTTTAACTTCTCGGATTTTGAAATGATTATTTCGTTGTTTTATAATTTGGATTGAGATTCTTACTTAATTATTTCAGAGGTTCATAAAATGACTTTAATCATGGAATATACGATAGGCGCTATCTATTATGTCTTGTCTACTAATACCTACTGACTCATATAATATTCCGCACTAAGCCAGTGACTAGGGAATGCAATCTCGCGAGATTAGGGCTCCGGCGAGATCTCGCGAGTTTACGAACGACGATTTCTCGTAATTGACGAGATCTCGCGAGATTGCCAGTTTTGAGTGTTAATTCGTACAGAAAATCACAAAATTTCCATGAAATAAGGAGAAAATAATGAAAATCATAGTTATTGTGAAATCAATATTAATTATTACGACTTATTTTATTAAGTTTTCATGTGTTTAACAGCTTTAAACGTATTAATTTACGTATCTATTTTATATTAGTCTTCTTTTTTATTAATATATTAAAAAAAACACTACTCTGCTTCTATTGATTGTAGCGTAATGAAAGTATCCTATATAATCTGTCCAGGAGTATGAAGAATACATTGAACCAAGTGTCGTTAAAATCTGTCGAGGAGTTTTTGTTTCTATAAGAAGCATACAGACAGACAAAAATTTTACGATTGCATTTTTGGCATCAGTATCGAACAATAATCATCCCCTGGGTTATTTTGAAAATATTTTTCATGTACAGAATTGAACTCTAAAGTAAGTTGCACGTGTATGGCACTCTTTTCTGCGAGATTGGATTTAGAAATGGCAATTTACACACGGGTATGTAAATTTTTGTTATAATTTATCATATTTCTGAATGGAAACCTTGAATATAATGCAGCATTCGCCCTTTAGTGATGACCAAGAATCCAAGTTCAATCTCGTAAATCTCGCGAGATCTCGTCCATTTTCGCCCGAGATTCAATCTCGCTAAAATAGGCCGAGATCTCGTAAAAACGAGATCTCGCGAGAACGAGATTGCATTCCCTACCAGTGACATATATTTATTGATTCGGTGGGAACAGCTATTCAATCTGCCCGCCAGTAGTAACGCAGTAAGTGTCAAGCGGTTTCTGAAGAATTCTTTGCAAACAAATGCGGCAATTACTAACGCCCATTTGCTCGATTGTAATAGGCGTTGCTATCTTTTATGTGATGTTTTATCACATCGTATAACATTTTGCAAGTGTTGTATTAATACGAACAGTCGTCACGTTCCGTCGCCTCCCGGCTTATTTCCAACGTCGTATTAAGCGATTAATATCAATTTGTATTAATTAATTTGGACATGATTGGCTCAGCGGATAAAAGCTGCGGCCGCAAGATTAATGGAGTTTAATTAACTTCTGTACGAGTTATTTTACACTTAGTATACCTGTGGTTTACCTTAGTGCAATAGTGTTTATATGTATGTCGCAGGTAAATTGAAAGCTTGAACATTTTGTTATATTTCAAAGATATCAGTGCTGACGACTGATTTGATGACTTTTTTGGACAAATCTGCTGCTAGAGTTCCTCTCAGACTCTCACATAATACAAAAATATATGTTATTTACGTATTAACATAAATTGTTACTTGTTTGAAACATGTCCTGGGTTTGTAAGATTTTTCCCACAATGAATATTTGTGTAGAATAAGCCGGTATTATTTACGATAATGATTTAAGACATCCTGGAAGGATGTTTGGCAGGAACCATTTTTGCAACGGATGTTTGATACGGCTAAAGTTTAAATTGCTTTGGCATGACTGGCATTTGGGCAGATCACACGCGTCCGTTGACCTAAAGGCGTAAAATCTCTCTCGTGGTGGCGCCAGCGCGGGTGCGTGCGGGCGCCGGTGCGCAGGCGCCGGTTTTTGCCGCACCAGCGCTGATTGGATTGCGGTCTGCAGCTTTGTCCGCGGGCCTGCAGTTTGTTCACCTTTTGATATCTTATTTACTGTTCGGGAATCCCAAATGCGTTTGATTGCGTGCGATCGCTTGAAATGCAATCAGAAATGCTGACGTTTTACGCGACCGTAATACGCTGTCCCGTTTCTGGTTATAGCGCTTTTAATTAAGGTCTGGTTTGAGTTTTATCTGCGGAGTACACAAAAGTGTAGGTATGTTATTTGTGTTGAAGAAATTATTAACTTTGATGACTATACCGAAACGGCATGTTTAAAAGTATGAACATAAAAGAGTATGAGAAAAATTTGTCAGTTGACGAGATTAACGAAGGGGGATAAAGAGCTTTCTTCCAGCGCTTTGTTAAAATTCCGAAATTCGGTTATTTTTTATAAAAACAGAATCCCTATTTTCCACAAAGCTTTCCCTGGAGGTTACTTTTACATATTTGCATAATCCGTTGGAAACATATGCGGTACCCTTTCAGGCTTCATGATCCACACGGCTTTATTTTTTATACTTTAAATTATTTTTGGGTTACGTGTCTAATATATTTACTTGCGGCTGAGCACAGAAATATTTCAGATTTGATTGTGGGTGTAAATTTCGATGGAGGGGCTTTTTTAATAAAGCCATCGTGTTTATTACTTTATGTTGTTCCATTTGCCATCTAAAAGTTGGTACCTATAGTAAAAGCATTAAAGTAAATAAAATAACGTAATAAAACAATACGTGAGTGAAAAAAATACTATTTTTAGATGTTTCTAACATAAAGGCACTGAATCAGCTACAAATGCTACAATAAAAATCCTTATAGATCATAATAAGTAATGGTTAACAGTAATACAGTGTAGCTGCTAAATAAAATATGTTGTGACTCATAATTTTATGTTTACACTATTGAACTTCATTGAACAACGTCGTTAATTTATCGATAACTGAGTTTAATATTCTTAAGCGGAAATATATAGTATGTTATACGTGTCGTTTTCGTATTTTACATCTTTTAATAACAATATTGCTCTAAGAATCGAAATAGTTAGATCCTTTTCCCAACAGCTTATGCAGTCCAAAAACTTATAACACAAGGTATAAAAGTGGCTAAAAGTGATAACAAAAAGTAGTAAAAGCGTTGTCTAAATAGAGGATTGATAAGCATGAATGTTCCCAAATAGTCGGCTACAAAGATCGAAATTGTATGATATAGTTAGCTTGATAATAAAGATGCTTTCTGGGAGGAAACTGCAACAGTGCACGCCATTGTCTCCGTAATCAACATCTTCCGAGTGAATATTCACTCAGTTAACCACTTAAACGCATTTAGTTAAAACTCGGATTCAGACTAAAAGTGGGTCATTTAATAAATTAGGTTGCTCGAATAATCTGACGATGCGGCATTGTGATGGACCACAATGGACATTATTCCATGTAAGGCCGCGCTTTTGACAGACTGCCATTTTACTAGTATGTGCTCTACATATTCCGCTTTCGAGTATTCGTAGTGCTATTATTATCTGCCTGTTATAATAAATTGACCGATTCATTTTTGCATATTATTTATAAAATAATAATTGTCACATAGAATTTGTCTCGCAACATATATTCAACAACTCCGTGGTGAGTAACAAAAGTGCTAAGCATTTTTGCTTACTTATATCCGAAATTAAGTAAGTAGAAGTGTTCATACGCACAAAATGTTTGTCCTGTGCAGTAATCTATCCCCCGGACTCTTGGTGTAATAGTGGGCTTCTTAACCATTTCACCAAACCAGTCGTCACTTTAAGCCATTCGATACGCTATCTTTATCGATAAAATCACATTCACTTGTTAATGACGATCCTTCGCTTAAACGCCGGGTTCGTAAGGTGACATCGCATTACCTGAGCTGAGCGCATCAGCTTGCGCACAACCTCTATTAACAGTTACGGAAGTTAGTGAAATCGATAAAAGATTCAATTGAATTAAATATTTGCTTAAGAGGGGGTGTAAAAAATATCGCGTATTTTCAAACACATTTTAAACCTTGAAAATGAACTTCAAATGACCCGAAAAAAAAATCGTAGATATTCAAGCATCGTTCCTAAATAGTTATCACAGAAAATATTGAAAAAATTGCAATTTTCATTGATAAAAAAAATCTTGAAGTTGCGTCTGACTTGATTTTTGGTTACATTTATTTACGAGACGATGCATTTTAGTGAACCAATATTTTGGCATATAATATCAAATTATATTATCTAAATATTTATCACAGAACATTTTGAAAAAATATCATATTTTACGAGTAATTCAAAGAAAACTAGTTTGGCGCTTACTACGATCATATTCCGCGCAGTAAGCTATCGTCTGTCGCACCTGGCGCGTGCTCACAGGCATGTTTTGTTTCATCGGTTAGTCGCAACCTCTCCGTTGAGACGAGAAGACTATGATTCAGTACTCTCCCGGCTCGAAAAAATATTTCGTAAAATTATTATAAGGATTGACGTGAATGACGGATCGGCCGAGAGCAGTATAGGCAAGAAAGAACGATGCTTTCAAATAGTCGCTTGTTGGAAGGCTTAGTAGCAATTTGAAATTTAAAGTTTACAATTCCAGCCTAAACTATTAAAACTTATTTTTCATAATCAGTCTTTTACTGTGTACAATGAATGGACGAATAAATAAGGTGTTGCGGCAATATAATGTGTAAATAATTTATTTTGTGTATTACTGTTACTAGATAACCACTCAACCGTCCGGCGCGCTTTATGACTATGTAAGCATACGTCCCGGTCCGCGCGGCCCGTCACAGCGTAAAATTGCGGCTTGTGAACTCTTGAAAAATGCTTCATAACTCATTACCTAAACGACCTACAGCTACAAAAAAAATATTGTGCTGAAGCTGATTATATACACTACTACACAACATATATTTTATTGTATAAAATTTCATAATTTTTTCTGTATTTGGGCCAAAAACATACAAAACCTTGAATAAATGCTTATTTAATTATTTCAACTTAACTTTTTTGGCATAATTAAATTTGATTGTGACAATTAAAAAATATATTATTAATCTGGGCTGAATTACCTTTCAAATGATACCAAAATAATTTTGTGTTATACAGTTGTTGAGGTACAATAAATTCATAAAGATTACCTTCTCCATCACATTGGTCATCGCTGGTCGCGTCATGAGTAGGTAACTTTCATGTTATTTTAAGAAATCTTCAGCAGACTTAATGTATTTTTATCAAATAATTATAAAGGTATGTTAATAACAAACTAATGAATCTTCAATAAAACAAATTTTATCGAATAGTTAGAAAAAAACTTATCGGCGGCTATTGTTTGTACACGAAAGTTACAGCCTCTCGTAATAATGGGTTTACTCGATATTCATCGCCGTGAAAGAAACACCACAGGAAATATGTGGTTCTCCAATCATAAAGATTAATAAAAACCAACTGAATTATATAATAAAACAAGATCTAACGACATAATCAGCAGTAATTCCACGCGCATGCACAAGTCCCTCAAAACACAGGTAACACTAAACAAAAAAAAATATTATTGAGTCCAGAAAGCATACTATAGTGCCATCTATGATTTTTTAAGTGTATTAGTTAATAGAGTATCGTTCTAAAAGCTCGGGCTATCGTCACAGGCCAACAGATGGCGTTTTAAAGCAGTTTTATACACCAAGAATTTTTTTTCTCTGTTGGATACTATAGTATCCACGGACGTAAGTTTACATATTTTTTTTGGATACTATGGTATCCACGGACGGTTGAGTGGTTAAGAGATTTACGATTTAGAAGTTTTTGTTTTGCTCCTTTGAAACGTGACAATCTATACATAAAATATTTTAATATTTAAACTGTGCAAAAGGAACTGTATGACATAGTGAGAGTACGAAAGAAAATGTATTGAAAAATAATGTTTATAACGAGGCAAGCTAAATTAAATAAAAAAAAATCTAGAATAATAAGAATGACATGGTTCTCATTCTTATTCATGTGCACAGCGACTTGTCGCTGTTGTCAAATTCTTGAATTTGATAAATTCACAAATTATTGTCGACGTTATTTAAAAACTCTTGTATCTTATAATGTCCTTTTCTCTTTGAGCAATTCTTTATTTTAAGTCTAATTATATGTAAAGGTGCAAAATTACGGTTAACGGTTTAAGACATTTATTTCTCAATTACAGAATACATGTTATTCACTTTCACTGAGAAACTTTTAATTATTCTGTACGTTTAACACAAACACTAGTAGTAACTAAGTAAATCATTTATTAGTAGATCTGAATTTATGTTAGTATTTTCTTAAGTATTATGTCCATTTTTCTCAATTTTAATGAGGGTATTTGTCTTAATACACACAACAATACTCGAGCGAGAAAGACGAGTCAGTCACAGTTCTATTACGTATCGAAAAACAGTTGCTATCATAGATGCCATTTGCTGCCATGTGTGAGGAATCATGAGATTTAAAACATGTAAAGTAAAATCAAAAATTGGAAGACGTTATTAAAATTTAAAGATTAAATTAAAATTCACAAAGATTTTGTAGTTAAAAAAACATATTATACAATTATTAATTAAATAACTTGCGCGTACCTTTGCGTATTAATAACTACCAGAAAAAAGTACAATACAAGTAACTCAAAGCATAAACAAAATAAATAATTATAATACTAACATTTATGTATTACTAGCTTTCCACCGCTTAGTTACGTCATCCTGCTTCCAATACTCTCTTTGACAATTTTTATCTGATTTACTTTGAATACTGTGCGGAATCGCCCGAAACAAATTGAAGTGGCGACCTCTGTCTCATTGCGTTGAAGTCATAGGACGAGAGGGGGCCGAGGAAGCGCGCGGGTGCAATCCGATGGGTGTCAAAATTGATGCGCCCTCTTAAGACTTTGATTCATTCTAAGATTAATAAATGTTACTAATACTACTAATGTGATGATGATGATGATGCCTTCCCAGCCGTTTTCGGCTACAGCGACCACTTTATGACATATAAATATAAGTAAATATAAATATTGGAGGACTAAGGTATTCTTGTCCTCTGGTGTGCTCTCCAGTGACTAACGTAGCCTAATGTATATATTATCAAAATACTCATATTTTCATTGCATGTATCCCTACAACCCAATCTTCACGAACATGATTTAACTTCCAGTACAAAACGCGAAACTACAACAAGCCAATAATAACCTCATTACAGCTCAGTTCTCACGCGGATCGTTTCGGCCACATTCCCATGCCCGCAACGAAGATGGACGCGCCCACCCTCTCGTCCCATCGAACACCAACAAAGAGATCCGTGTCAAGACAATTTGTACAATCTGACATTCGGCCGGGCGGCAGTCATTTTCCAATCGGCCCAATCGCCCGCCCTCAATAAGATAATCGGTCACCCATTCGCCAGGTCATCGGTCACTGTCTCCAGCCTTCCGTGTGAAAGTGGAAAGTGGAGTGCCGGCCGTTTTGCTTTTATTAACTCTGTTGTACGGCCTGTCACACTCCAATAAGCAATTGATGGACATGCTTTGAAATAACATATTAATAATAAGTACATATTTTATATTAAGTAAACATTTTAAAGCAATGCGAGTTAAATGCTTCTGAAACAGGAAATAGGTTAAGAAGTTTGTAAATCGTTCATGCTTATTTAACGTCATCTTCGTGGACGTTAGACTGCCATCTCGTAGGTATAATATATAAGGCCTTCTAATATTCCTATGTATAACCTGTACCCCTTAGGCTTTAAATTCAGGTTGCTCTTCTTTTTCCGGGTACTACGTACCAGTGTAATTTTTGTCGACTACTCATTTAAACAACTGTTAAGTTTTTAAACCGTCCAAATCGACATTGCGTGCGTGATGTATCTAAGAGACTTCCTCTTGAAACATATGTTTTCATAAACACGTTTTGTATGGTCAATTAATAGATAAACGAAGCATTACTAAAACTTAATTGTTTAATTGCAATCGTAAAAATTAATACCACTTGTTTGACGTCCTTCATAAGTATAATGCGTAAAATGACTGATCCCAGCGGACGTTACAGAATGTCCGCAAATTCCGTCCCACGGCGCGTAAGGCTCCGTCCGCCGCGTCACCGGCGCCTGCGCATACTAACTGTCTAATTACGCACAAGTCAATTAGCCGTTGACAATGTCGAGCCGCAATTAACATTCTGAGAGAAAAATGCGTCGGATGCGCTGCAAAAAGATTACGATGCGTGCGCGCAGCCTGGCCGGGGTCACAGACCTTAGCTTACCACGCCTCTAATAACACTTTTTGAACTTTATCTGAATGTGTTTAAGGTGGATTATTCTGAGTTATGTGGTGACTTCTTCACGTAATAAGATCTCGCCATCTTTAGCACCCAGGGGTATAGTAATCCTAGATCAATATAATGTTGCGAGGCGAGTGTAGGAAATAAAAATAGCCCGGCGATGTTGCAGCGACGATTCAATTACGTTGGAAGGTGGAAATGTTATTTAATAATTCTTTGAGAGCGAACAAAATTGTCGGACGTTTAAAAGAACTAGAAGAAATAAATATTCAACTTCGCCATTGTGCTTTGATTGGAATGAAAGTTGCTGTACTTAAGAGTAGCTAGTTGCATTCAGACTTTGATAGCTCAAAGATAGTATAACTAGTTCAAGAATTTCTGCGAGTTTTGCAATAAACTTTAGTTAGGAATTACTAATCGCTTGTGAATCCATGATAGCCTTTGTGGCGTTGTCTTCACGAAGGTCTTGGACGAAGAGTTATGGCTGGGTAACGATCAGCAGAACTTTTATTAAGTCGACACATAATTCGTAAAATGTAACTACGACCTTGCCGGAATTGAGCTTAATGTTTTCAGTTGGGTAATGTATTCCGATCCCCCGCCGCGAGTAATCTATACATTACATCCGGCTTATCCTGATTAAAGTCCCAGATTGAAAGGATGTTTCTATCGATGTGGGCGCGTATTTCACTAACTAATCCGTTCGTTTGTTTCAGGTCGAAGGGCGGCATGTCGTCGCCGGCTTGTTGGCTGCTAGCACTCTGCAGCCTCATCGCCTCCAGTCGAGCTGGTAAGTCCGTTTGATTACACGACCAAGTAGACGCGTGACTCATCGACGTAGAAATTCACAGGTGCACGAGAGGTTGTTAACATATTGTTATGAATAGTCGATCCTTTGGATTGGATGAGAACATTCTTTGTGGGCCTTTGATCTTTATTACGCATAATTCTTTTAGCAGCAATAACACGATTAGAAGTATTTTCCCATACGTAAATATTAAATATGCTTTATGAAACGAAAATGGAACTACTCGAACCACAGGTTTTGTGCACTTTCGATTCTCGTCTCGAAACATGACAAAAACGTCTGATCTGTCACGATGGACTGATCATCATACTATATTCACAGCTGGAACTGTCAGATTCAAAGTATGTTTATTTCAAAAAAACCTTTTAAAGTTCATTACTTTTCGCTTATAAAAACAAGTATTAGACATCCGGTGTGAGCTGCTGGTCGGTGAAGTGACACATTAGATCTGTCATTTGCGAGTGATACGTCATGTCACGCCTCGCTGGCTGACTTTGACATTCATCATCACTGGTCACTGGTCTGGTAACTCTCACTTGTCTACAGAACGTACATACGGACATTTAGTGCTCTCTTTCAAAACTTTCATTACCTTAAAACTTTGTCAACATGTTACCCTGTATGTCATGTGACAGGATCTAAGCACGTAACATTTGAAATTTGATCTTTGAAAGCTGGACGGTCTGAGATTGCTTTGAGAGTCCCACTCGAGCTAGGTTACTGACCAGTTAATTTATCGAGTCTTGTGGTTTTTATATAATAATAAATTATTGAGCATTTTAGTTAAACTTTTACCGCCACCATTATATTTCAGAGTTTTTCACAATGCGTATGATAATGTGCTCGTCTATGTGGAAGCTAGCACATATATTGTGTAATTAAGGGTTAGGTGCAAACTGTCTTGCAAAGAAAGAGCCTTAGTGAAGTACCATCCTCAATAATCTAAGCCATGGCCGCTTACCATCGAGGTTTTTCGCTTGTCAACAAAAGTTGCATGAAAAAGAAAATACAATAAAATCACATTATAATAACCAATAATACCTTACTGAAATGGCTCATTTCGCATAAAGGATACGTTTACATTGTCTTTTCCACCGTTCTGACTATTAACAAAGGTGTTATGTCAAGCTAAAATGTGTGATAATTGGTCGCATTGTGATTGTGCGTGTGAGTCCGCGCGGGACCATTGTCACCGCGTCTGTTTGCTCGCCGCGCCTCGGCTTTGTACACCTCATAGGCAACTTAAATGTTTGCTTGACCAAGTTATTTTTAGAGTTTGATAATTTTCTCATTGGAGCTTAGGGAAAAAGGTAAATTTGAATACTGCCAACTACCAACGTTAAAGAGGGCAGTTCAGTAGGTTAAGTCCATTTACAAATATTTCGATGTCTGATAAAATGTGTCATGGTCATAGGCCGGCGCGATGTGACGCCTAATTGAACTATGGAAATTCAATTTTACTGATTGATGGATACCAATGTCCTGCATTTAGGACATTAACATACCTGTACATAGTATATACTTGATAAAACTAGTAGCCCTCAATAATGGTGATAAGAGATTGTAATATTGATTTATTATAGAAGTCCCAAAAGGCACAATAGAGGCTAAGTGAATAGGTGATTAATATGAATTGCCCGTTGCCAAAGTAAAGAGTGTTCGGTTTTATTTGTTCTATATTCCATTTATTCGATGTAACGTTCAACTTAGCTAAACCTGATTCATTACTAAAAAATCATCATTCGCATTCGAGGCTCACTACGATATTTATGAACGAAGTCTCTTTCAAAATTGGCCAGGCTCGGTGGCACGCGATACGAATTATGTTTAACTATTTACGGTTCGGAGAATGCGCTTTTTACGCCAACCTTCTAGATGTCAGGCAGCCTTGTTCATGACTGCCGTCTGATTAACTGACGCGGCGGTGAAGGAAGACGGTTGCTTCTGCACTTGGCACGAAATAAAAACCTAAAGGAAAGTTTTTCATAATGACTTTGATACATGTAAGGAGAACTTAATATCGAAGCGGTAGTGAAAAACGACAAAAACTATTCGTTATTAAAAAAATATATTGGTACCAAAAGTTGAGAGCACACAATTAGCAAGAGTATTTTATAAAGTCCATTAATAGTTTAGTAAGCTTTTAAGGTTGTACTAAACAATTAGATGATTGGATTCAAAGTCTATAGTCAAATGACAAACTATGACAAGTTAATTCGACCCACACATTCAAATAAATTATACTCATAACTTTACCAGCAGTACAAATAATTCAAATCTAGGTGCAGTAACAACATAGTATTGAAGGCAGCGGCATATAGGTCGCGCACAATGGTTTTACACCCCTCGTAAACGCCCAGTCGTTCACACATCGCACTCGGTGTTTCCGTACGCTACGTGCGCATCTTAGATACGTGCTTCTGTTTGCCGTCTGGTCGAAGCCTGGCTGACGTCATGTCTACTTTGTGCAAAGGAAAACTTAAAAGAGGCCTTGGGGTGATAACAATAATTGATATGTTTTCGCGAAAGATGTTTTTGTAGCAATATACATATATGAGGAGCTTAATTTGTGGGTGTTGCAAGCAGGCAGCGCATTTACAACCCTTGCAGAGTTGTTGTGAAAACCTTCCATATTGCCAGCGTCTAAATATTGCACCACATAAATAATATGCAGGATTTGGATTATCGACTAGTGATAAACATAATAAAAAAATATTGATAGCATATTTTCCGCCAAATTGGGAGTGAATCGATATCCGGTATAGGTACATAGCGGTGGCATCGAATGATGAAATTTACCGTAAAAGTAGTTCGTAGATATAGTAGCATTATAAAAAGCCAGTCAGCTGAAGGAGCGACACGTGGCTGACGTCAGTTAGCCGCAGAATTGAGCCATCAGCACCATTTGTCTCTAACCGCCGATTTTATAGAGCTCTATTGTATCAGCACAATATTACCCTACTTTTCCTTATGAAATCTGCGTTTTACGAATTATTTCCATCGTTAATGGATTCAATAGTGTTTCGAAAACATAATTTATAATTCCAACTATATTACGTATCAGGCTTTTAATTTGTAATAAAATTAGATTACGATTTTTATGGATCACTAAACAGTCATGTGACTAATCGCAAATCACTTCAGTACCTTTAATATGGGTATAAATATAATGCTGATGTACTGCAATACTAATGAACATGCTTATGACATGAAAGCTTACTCTGGGTGTTATTCGAGCCCTCTCGGCACACGGGGTCAATTGCAATATGAAATGCAATAACATGCCTATGTGCAAATCTTGGATGGATTTTAATGCAGACGGCAATACTCACATGTATACAACTAGGCAATTGACGCCTCGAAGGTTACTAAGCGCATTACATTAGATTTGTATAAATGAGATACAATTAAAATTAAACTCAGAGTAATTGAGATAATATCGTAAACTTTAGTTATTATCTTGTAAATTCTCGCCAAAGGCGCGGGAAATATGAGCAAGAGCGCCTTTAATAATCTTAACAACTGTGATTAAAGTTATTAAAATCAAAAACCTGTACGAGTTGCTTTCTCCTCGAGTGTCTGCGAGCTCGTGTCCTGTCCTGCCATATTAGTTTGTCTAAATGAGCGCTAAATTGAGAGGAAAATATAGAATAATTAATTAATTATAGACTAACGCATTCTATTTAATTTACTTAGAAAATACCTAGTTGTTCCTCGTGAATAATAAAATTTAATCAACCATTTCGGATCACTAAGATATTGAGGCGACTGTGTTAAGTGTATTTAAAATGCATCTTATTAGTCACGGGTAAGTTAATAAAATTTAAATAATGCCCTAATAATATGTGTGTACAAAAGCTACTTGTCCAAAAAAAAAATTTTGTTCATGATCTCAAGAAGTTGCCAACTGATACAATTTTAATAGACATCGCTGCTCTTATGACAGTCTGTAAAAAGCGCTAAAATTAATAAGTTATGATGTGGTACGTACAAATGAGGCGCCTCGCTGGTCGGAGGCTGCGCGCGCGCACGATAAGCGTTCGCGCGATAGCGAGATGTGCGCGGTCATCGCGGCACGGCGGCGCAACGTATGTAGCTGCCAACATTATTATCGCTAAGTAAATTTGCTACAAAAATGCGGAGTAGCAAGGCCCAAGTACATGGGGTACACACATTCGCACTCACAATAGGTGATGAAGATCTTAAGTCAAAAATGTGACAAGTAGTTTTGCTTAGCAGTTACACAGTAATAGTTAAGGCACCATTAATGCGTATAATAGGCCAAGTAATTTTCCTCCCATTATTACTAACTGATAAAATTGTTTATTGAAATAAATCTATCAATGGTTTCTTATACGGCTACTATTGCTTATCTTATCAGCAATTTATACTTATCAGCTATCGATAAAGTTTTAAATAAAGTTGAACCGACCACAAAATGGTCGTTAGCGACTATTATTCAGATAATGGACGCATGAAACACTCATGTGTACAATATGAGCCCTGCTCCCGACACTAAGCTTGCTACGCGGTGAGCTGTCGTCTGCAGCCATTTCCGATGACAATTATTCCGACTGTGAATATTATTACGCACAAATGTTTGTCCAAGTGTATTGTTAGTGGTGAAATCGAGTTATTGAAAACAATGAGACACCTTTTGTTCAATATAATTTAGGTTTTCCTGACAATAGTTAGACTTCCTTTATTTTGTTTTGCTGAATTTTAGCTTCATATTTTTTCAATACAATACTTGATAATAGTACACTACTTACAAATCTTTAAATTGTAATTTTGCCATTTAAGTAATTGGTTGAAAGCATTCTACAGATTGCACTAAAGCACATTACCACTAGTAGCACTGTTTAAAAACTATGAAAAGGAGATGTCCCAGAAATGTATGAAGCCTCGGCCTGGTCCATGTACGCTATACCTAAAGGTAGGTGAATAAGTGTACTACAGTTTTCATCACTCCAATTCTTATGGAAAACCTTAGTTTTTTGGCTGAAACAATAAATCATACCACAATATTGCAACTCAGTACATTATGGCGGAGGTTCTTTTTAGGGTTCCGTAGCCAAAATGGCAAAAAAACGGAACCCTTATAGATTCGTCATGTCTGTCTGTCTGTCTGTCTGTCCGCCAGTCTGTCACAGCCACTTTTTTCCGAAACTATAAGTACTATACTGTTGAAACTTGGTGAGGGGATGTATTCTGTGAACCGCAACAAGGTTTTTACACTAAAATAGAAAAAAAATAATAAATGTGGGGGGTCCCCATAGTCAAAACTGAAACTCGAAATATTTTTTTTCATTGAATATATATGTGTGGGGTATCTATGGATAGGTATTTAAAAGTTATATTAAGGTTTCTAATATCACTTTTTTCTAAAGTGAATACTTTGCGTGACAGACCCTTTCAAAGTGGAAAAAAGTGTGTCCCCCCCCCTCTAACTTCTAAAATAAGAGGATGATAAAACTGAAATAAATATATAATATACATTACCATAAAAACTACCAACGAAAATTGTTTCGAACGAAATCTATCCAGTAGTTTTTTTATTACGTCAAAAAAAGAATTTGTACGGAACCCTTAGTGCGAGAGTCCGACTCGCACTTGGCCAATTTTTAGTATATTTACTTTACTCTATGGACGCATCTTTGAAACTTGAATGACGTTTCTGTCGTTTAACCGTCAGTTTACTTTTGTTTTGACAGTATGCAGTTTATTTCTAAAGTATTAATATTTTTAGGTTTCAAACGTCCTAAAAAGGCTGGGGCCCAAAGCCGTTAATTCCAGTAAAGAAAAAAATAACAGTTGCCATCTTTACGAAGTAAAGTGAACAAATAACTATTCGATTTTATTTTTAAGCCACTAAACTACGAACCAAAAATGATTTATTGTATTTTTAATGGAAATAGCAATATTTTACTGATTTTTTGGTATCACGTACATAGTACGGGCCTGGAATGGGACATCTCCTTTGTCGACCGGAAAACTCATGCTTACTGTACTTCACAGTAACCCGTTATCTTTACCTATAGACAACATGTACAATCCGCTCATTGATATTAGAGGAGCAGTTAGTCCGCAGCCGGATTCCCGGTAATGGCATGAGTCAAGCGGTTGTGTCTCGACTCTCGAGTGACGTAGGAAGTGCCCACCTCCGGCTTACGAGCCGCCGCCGCTTGACAACGACACTTAGTTTCAATAAACTATTCGTGGGCTCCGGCATGTCTAATAACACGGGAGCTGACACACTGACACATATCTCACGAAGTTAAATTACACGTGTCGTGTTTTGGTCTAAACTTGGATAGATTTTGTGAAATATGTAAATGTTTAACGATATTGGTTAGTATTAGTAATATGAATGATGAATTGAAACAAATCAATGAATACTTTTCACTATCAGAACACACGAATAATTTTGCATGAATATATAAGTACTATTAGGGCTGAAATGCCAAGGATTCAAATAAATGATCTTAAAATACTTAGAAAAAAATAAACCAAAAGTTAGTTAGTTACATTATTAAGATTTACTGCAAATTATACCTGATGTTCGCCATCTACTGTCCATTGTCGGAACTACCTTCGCTGCCGGCTACATACGCTGCGGCGCGTGAGTCACGCGCGGAATGCCGCCCGGCCACTCGCGACGCCCGCGTGAGTCTAGCATGGGAATCGCATACCGACCCCGGCCCGGCAAACACATAGCTGACAGTACCTACGCTAGAAAACCCCAATGGCATTATCTGTGGTGCCATTTGGACCACATTAGCGTAGGCGCATCTAAGAAGGTACGAATAAGTACACCAAAATATATCTGCCGTAGACGAATTTGTAAAAAAAAAGCCATCATTTTGGATAACTAGCGGTCGCTCAAGACTCCGTCTCCGTGAATATCGGTCTCCGCACTCATTTGACTGGTGACTTGTTATATTACAGCCTAAAGCCTCCAACACAAAAATATTTTTTCAAGACGAACCAGTACTTCCATACTTTTGGAGATTAGAGCGTTAAAACAAAGAAACAAAGAAATTCGACAGCTTTATTATATAAGCATAGATTTAACACGATTTAATGTGACCTTTTAGATAAATTAAGTCACCGAGTAATCTTTTAAGTTGCGTGGAGTCCAGGAAAGTTTTCTTGAAGATTAAGTCCGTGACCATTTTGTGCGCAACAATAGTAAATGCTTCTGACCTGACGTGATTTGATGAATCAGAAAATTTTGCCAGAATACAATCACGATAAATTGAACTCCAAGAACTTATTGTGTTAACACTGTACGACCGAGTGCTTGATGTTTCTATTGTATTTCAACAATCGTGGTCTCTATTGATAATAACTTATTGTTGGATCGGTTCAGACCAATACCTCCTATAAATATACCTACACAATCGTGTTAGTCGCGATGTATGTATGTACATAATAGATTTTAAATAACATTTCTTGTAAAATACTGTTTTTATACAAGCAAATATTGTCTTTTGTTAATTGTCACAGCGCTATCAACTTTGTCTATACAAATATTATAAAGAGGAAAGGTTTGATTTTTTGTTTGTTTGTTTGTTTGTATGAATTGAATAGGCTCCGAAACTACTTGGCAGATTTGAAAAATTCTTTCACTGTTGGAAAGCTACATTCACCCAGAGTAACATAGGCTATATTTTATCCCGGTACGGGAAGTAGTTCCCCCGGGACGCGGGTGAAACCGCGTGACGGGCCGCTAGTCAACTATACAATTCCAACATTGTAATACTAACGACTGCTATCGATTCTAACATAGTTGCTGCAAACAACATCCTCGTACTGATACTCAGAGCCGTGCAACTGTGTATTCGTATGAGATAATTAAACAGGACAAGTTGTGACATTGTGCAACTTTCCGAACGAATTTCTCCGTAATTTTCCTCGATTGCTCAGTCGCGTCATTAGGAGCGGTTGATTCTAGATGATGATTTATATGCTAAATATAGCAGCGGCAAATATAGTCATATGCCTGATATAATATATACCGAAGTGGTGTCATTAAACATTTTAATGTTTTAATTGCTTCGGCAATCACCAAGCTGGATAGGGATATGCCCACGTGGATTTAAAAGACATGGCCAACATTCTATGGAACGTTTGCCTAGACACCAAATTCATTTCCCACAAACATGTCGTACTGCATTAGGCTTGTTACTATCTGAACATTCAATATCATTAACAACTAAAGTCCAAGAACTTGAGGTTATAATTATACAGACACACAAAGATTGCAAAAAACATTTCAATCCCTTACTGTAGCATTGTTTTGATTGATGACATGATACATTGGTTACTAAGGTTACTCAACGGTGTACCGTGAAAAAACTGTTGTCTCTTTTTCTCTTATCGTAATTTTGCTAACGCTTACTCTGTCACGCATTGTTCATTATTTCCATGGCAACGAATTTAAATATTTGACAATAACTGTCGAAATAATGACAATAATATTCATTCCTTTCTGCTTAAAGTAATATTCATTTTGGGAAAAATAATTAAATACTATGTTTAAAATAGTTTGTTGGTGATAAATAATACGTTAAATGATACAATTTCAAATATTTTTTATATTTGAAGCTATATTTTATTGTATGTCACTGTTTTTCATACAATATTATATTGTGTCTATGGAGGACAAGAGCAGACTATCCGTATTTACGTTGAAAGGAACGCATTTTCTCAAAAGCAGTGTATAGCGGAAGTTAAATTACTAATTAATTTCTTTTAAATACTGACAAGTTCTACAAGATTGTAAAATATATGAAAATTCATATTTTAATTTAATATATTTTGTGCTTTTGTGCCATTCGTGGCCATCACTACTTCACTAGGCAGGAATTGGCCATGTCCTTTGTTTTTTGAAATTTACAATACCAAAAGAAAAGGAGACCGAAACCGTTACATACAATCTTGGGCCTGAATGTAAAAAGATAAAAATAGTGTCAATTGATAGAGTAAGACTTATCTGACCATTACTGGAAATTCTGTGAGTTTTGTCAATCGGAGAGCAAAGATATTGAGGAATTTAAAGAAGTGAGGTTATGAAATAACCTATACCTAACAGCTGATGCCTACAGTACAGTAACATAATATAAACTACTATTGTATTGTAAAGATAAATTGCATTATAAAAAAAACTGTTATTGTTAGAGGTAAACTGATACTGGCTACATTTATCCCGAAAAATACAAGTTTCTTGGGGAATCAGCGAAGCAAGGGTGGGTCGCTAGTTTATTATATTATTATATATTGAATTCATTTATTTTGTAGAAGAATTAGGAAAGTCATAGGTAGGTAAAAAGGTAAGAGGAGTTTGTTTAAAAATAAAAAGATTAATATTTTGTATTATTTTATCCTTCTTATAATACAATTGAAATATATCATCCAAGAGTTGAGCAGGTGGTGAATGTAGTCTTGGTACCGAGCCCAGCTCATGTACCGTATTATGCACATGACATGCGCAGACAGCAGCCTACAGTTCGTCTGCCTACAATACGGCCTAGGGTATTACAGCGACTACTTAGTTGCTATCCAATGATTCACACAGCGATCCGTAGCGTCACTTTCCAATCCAAAAGCCGGTAGTGTAATCCAAAATAACAGGTCCAAGTCAGAAGTGTAAGCAAGATCTTCCGTATCCAGTATGGAGGTAAAGTTCCGCAGGGTCAATCAGAATCCGTAAAAACAAAGCCGTGGTTGTTTTGAAAATAAAAATCAGTCGGAAAAGCTCACGAAACGTAAAAGTACAAGACGAGAGATACGAAACGATTGATTTGAAACTGCAGCTGTCAATGTCGTTATTTTCGTTGTCATGTCAACAGTGCATAGACTAAAAAAAGTAGCTTTTTCAATTTTATTAATATCGATATGAATCGATAATAATTATTTTGGAAATTATTATTTAGATTTTTTACAGCTAGTCGATATTTTATTTGTTATTATAGCTCATTATATTTAAAAATAATGAATACAATTACATTCTTTGAACTACCCGCTAATAATTGTACATGTGTAAACTCATTCGCTTTAATCGATTTTGAATGTAATCGATACTGAAATATGTTTATTATCTTATTTTTCATATTTCTTCGCTTTAAGAAAGAAAATTGAGGTAGTTTTTTGTAATTTATGAATGGAAATTAAAGAGCAATTTTTTAAGCCATAGCTCAACTTGTTACATTTCAAGCCCACAAGTCCCGGTCTCCTTTGTACCCTAAATCTATACTAATCAAATGAAGCAGAAGTTTGTTTGTTTGTACGCGCTTATCGCAGGAAATACTTTTTTGGATAGTACATTTGATGAAGAAGGCTATTATTGTTTAAAACTATTGTGTGCGGAAACCGAAATCCACGCGGTTATAGTCGCGGGCAGCTCCTAGTAGAAAAGATTAGAGGTGCCTACAGTGTGCCAGCATATTATTATTGTAGCGCATAAAAAGAAGATGCCTCCAGGCAAAGCATGTATTTTAAAATAACTTCAAAAACAAATGAAAAAAGTGACCATAGGTCCGTCTATTGTAAATAATCGCAGTACCTGCGCACGCGCAGCCGAGAACGTGCCGCTTGCCGCGCGCGTTATCGCGGCGCGCACGGCGTGACTCGCGCCGCAACTATGTTGTTGTTCAAACATTCTGCAGTTCGGATATTGTTTACCAACGTAAACAACTAGACAATGTTCCGAACAACAAATGAGGAACGGTGCACGGAGATTTATGAATTACGTATCATGTCAAGAGAAAGGCGATTGTTAACATACAGATAATATACTTCATGGTCCAATTGCTGTCTGCAAAATTTAGCCGCATTGTGTCTAAAAGCTCGGTCTGAATCTGAGCGTTATTTTTTAAAGACGATACGTGTGCTATCTGCATTTGGGGCCGATATAAATCTGTTTTGATACCAATTTGAGGTATTTGGAGTTTGAATCAGAAACATTAAAGTGCAGTATGTTATGTTTATTTAAGAAAGAAAAAGTTTTCGCTTTTGTGACTGCTCAAAATCACTACATTTACATATTTGAGAGCCTCTTACATTTCTCCCGCCTTCACTTTTCTTAGTTCGACCTTTGCCTTACCTAGTAAATGTAAATGTTTGATTTAGTGGGCGGATAGTTCTTCAAAATAAACTTTTGAGCTCGGATACAAAGGATATAAATCGGATTTCGGTTTCCGCACACATAAAATAGTGTTTTGTCTATATCCAACACAACATTATTTTTTAACTTGAACCTTGTTCCTGATATTAGCGCGTTCTAATAAACAAACAAACTTAAGCTGAACTTAATTATAATATATGTAAGTGTAGATGATAGCTTCACCATCACCACGATCTTATGTCCTACGCACTTCTGTGGTCGCCGCGCGGGTGTCGCGAGTTGCGTGGCGGGCTGCAGTCGCGAGTCGCGTGCGGAGCGCGGGATGAACGCGGCGTATCGATCGCCCGTGACACCCCGTATCTAGAGCCGAGTAGGGCTGCCACACACACAGCTGCTACTTGACGACTATTGGAACAATTACGTTTAGCGCTTTGGGCTATAGATGAGTGGTAGGTTTGAATTGTCATCTTAGGTCGAGCTCATGTCATGTCAGTACCGACCAGCCAGACCAGCTGTGGATCAACTGGACACTAATGTTTTACGAACAAGAGCATTGGCGCTTTGCATGACTCGGGTGTACGGCAACACTTGAAATTAAAGACCAGACGGATATGACAGTGTGACAAAACGTTAAGCAAGAATTATTTTATGTATTTCATTTTATTAGCCTAGCCTTCCGGTCTATGTTTGCTATATTTGATATTTTGAACTCGAACTCTATTGTTCAAGATGGGTTGAGTGATAACCCTAGTTCTCACGACACGGCCCGGTACACACTGCAGGTGAACCATCTAATCAACAGTTTCGTTGGGCTTTAATATACCATACTGCGGAATCTTGGAAGTTTATGTAACTTCATAGCAACTGTAAACATACACATATTCGATAGGTTATACGACCAAAACTGCATTTTAGTCTCTCACAGAAAAGCAGACGACCTACTTTAAGATCTTCTGCATCATAAACAAAAAAATGGATTTTGCTAAAATTTTATTCATTTGAACCTGGTACAACATTAAAGTTGATCATTGTCAGTATTAGGCCGCGTGTGCTCGGTGTAACACTTCAGCAGAGAGTGCCGGGCCGTGACCCCGTGACCTAGAGGGTTCACTGCAAGAGGGTTCAATTGCCGACTACAATATAATGAACATTGAATCCTACGAGCTCAGTTACTTAGCTAGCGTGGTGAATATATGAATAAATGTATATAGATGAATGAACTAATCTAAAACATTCGTAACTGGGGTTTACTGTTTGCGAAAGTATTCAGTAACGATCCTGAGTCTGGAAGTTTTAATTACAAACGCCTAAAGCCGTTAATCCTGTGCCTGATCTCCTTTTGGTCATATTAAATTGTTAACTCTAGATATATACATACAATTTAACAAGACAGAAATTTATAATCGAAAGAAAGCTTTAATAGCTAAAGCTATAGTTACTGCTCTAGTAACCTATGCGTAATATCTCTGTAGTTAAATATTGGTTAACTTGTACCGCATGACAGTTTGCCATAACGCGGATGCCGTGACGACTGTGCTAATCTACAATTTTCCCGCCCAAACGATATTTTGGAAGCCATTTTTCTTTCAAACGAGGGAAATAAAATGCTTATGAGTCGCATAGCACATAATTTACAGTGTTGAACTGACTCAATATTTAAATTTTTTCTTAAAATATTAAAGTTTTGTTAAAATTCACTTTATTTTTTACATACGCATCAGCCCAGTCATGTTCAATTGTATCGCAAACACAGGCCGCCGCCCAAGGACTCGCACAATAGCATCAACGAAATAATAAATTATTTCATGAGTTGAGACGAACCCGGCATGTCAACGAAAGTTAATTTATTTGTTCAGCTTTCAACATTACGATATTGAATACAAATGCACATATGTATACGTATGTGCGCACTTAATTGCGCTGTGGAAACCGCAGTCTAGTATCAGATATGTTGTGAAATCGAATACTTATGTAAACAAGAACTAATTGACATTACTTATTCCTTGAGACATATATACATTTAAGTGAGAAATTAATCGAAGGCAGTCTCACGTATAAATCCAACTACTCGTACCTTTATTGCGTCCGACTACTTATAATATGATCTGTGTTGTGAAAATATTTATTTTAAATGGCTTCCGACTCCTAGACCATGAACATAAAATATCATACATTACGCGACTTTGTATATTTTTATTCGAGGCTTCAGTACTTGGAATGCGGAAAGCAAATGCTCACTTTTTTCTACTCTTAATTTCATCACATTGAGCGCAGTCTTTTGTTGTTGAGCTAGATCAAAGTTGGTCAAATCAGTTTTGGTGGTCAACAATAATCATCTAGGAAACAAAGAAAGAAATTATATTTAACAATGGAATGACCAAGAGAAAGTGAATCAGGAGAGACAATAACGTGATTCAATGGGTCACGGGAATGATTCAAGTTTATTAGTTAACTAGCGGCCGCCAGCGACTCCGTCCGCGTGGGTTACGGTTTTCGCACACAGTGTTACTATAGATAGTTTAAAGCCTACCTCGACAAATGGTAATTGGACTATCCAACACAAAATATTTTGTCAATTCGAACCAGTATTTCCTGAGTTTAACGCGTTGGCGCGCAAACCAATTTGGATCATGAGTTACACGTGTTATTGTGAGTCAACCATAGAAGATAGACGTATTCTGTTGGGGATATTTTTTAGGAAATTTTATGTTAAATATTTCCGTAATACATGATTTCTATGTGACTTTAACCATTAAGGCTGCATACGCGACTGAAGCTTAAGAAATGGAGAAAATTCTCCCGTTTTCCCCACATTTCCCTTCACTACGCTACTCCTGTTGATTGTAGCGTGATGAAAAGTATCCTATAATATGCCCAGGAGTATGAAGAATAATTGTACCAAGTTTCGTCAAAATCCGTCCAGTAGTTTTTGTTTCTATAAGGAACATACAGACAGACAGACAGACAGACAGACAGACAGACAGACAGACAAAAATTTTACTGATTACATTTTTGGCATCAGTATCGATCACTAATCACCCCCTGATAGTTATTTTGAAAATATATTTAATGTACAGAATTGACCTCTCTACAGATTTATTATAAGTATAGATATAGATAGAAGACGCTCAGAATGCTGCTTAAAGGACACAGTTTTTTTTGGGCCCACCAACAATCGGTAACGTTTAAGACAAAGAGAACTACGTTAAAAATTTAAATGTTTTTTTATGAATTTTGCAATTGAAGTGAATTTCAATCGAAACCGGAGTCATAAAACCAAAATAAAAAGCCTTATTTTGATTATATCCGCGAACTATCTGTCCAAAGATCAGTAAACAATGGCTGACATACAGATAAGTGAAGGAAAAAAGGTTATATCAATAAAATTAAAATAAAACACTTGAAATCGAACATAAAGGAGACGCTATTTACTTTTGGAACGGTTTTCATGCCTATTTTTATCTAAGGCGGTGATTGATAGTGACTTTTAATCATTTAATTAATGAAATAAAATAATACGAATAAACAATACAAAAAAATCCGTATAACGGAACGCAAGTGCTAGTCTATTGCCGGATTTTGATTTTATTTAAAAACTGAATACAAATGTCAGAAACCTTCAGTCTGTCAACTGTCATTAATGGTTTTACTATATAATTTAAAAAAGCTGTAGTTTGTTTGTTTGAACACGCTACTATCAGAAACAGCTGGTTCGATTTGAAAAAATATTTTTGCGTTGGATTATCTATTAGTCGAGCCAGGCTTAAACTAAAAAATGTTAAGCTATAGTTTAAGACTACATATTTTTGCAAAAACCTTATTCTACGCGGACAGAGTCACAGGCGGACACTAGTCATAATAAATTGCTTTTACTTCAGATACGTAGGAAAAACATAATGGAAAATCGCCCTTATGTGTAAGTATTTACGGTTCAGGCGTTGAAAGTCAGGAAAGCAAATAGACAGATTAGTTTATGAGGTTAATATATATTTTCCCATCTTATTTCTAACGATTCCGGTTAAAATATGAAAAAGTAATATCACCACTATAATCTGGAGATTATGAGGAATAAATTGATACCCATTTCGTAAATAAACGCTAAAATTTTATGTGGGCCTAACTCTCCATACAAAAACGATTGTCACCTTTTAAGCTAACCACCGTAAGCTTTTGCTTTTTTTAACGCACACACCAGAAAGTGTTATTCGGCAAGGAGCCTTTAACTTAACTGTTGTCTCTTTAAATATCGATTGTAAAAACACATTTTCTAGTGAACACAACTCAACAATTTTCAAGCACTTGCAATGCCTATCGAGGACGGTCATTAGGTATTCTTAATGAGTAAGAATAGCATGGATGGTTGATAGTAGAGTAATCACTAAGTATACGTTCTTTAGATATGCACGTAATGATGTTACAGTTCGCCTGGAAAGGCTGAGTCTAGGCTAGCGCATAGCGCCCGCTGTCCAAGACTAAGTGATGGGCATTATGATCGCTGTCAGCGGCAGACGACGCGATAAGTGCAACGTGACCGGCACGTGGGCCTCCTGCAACACGGCTATGAGCGCCAGTGGGCCATAAAACTAGTTAATCATAAACATATAACTGGTAGATCTAATTGACGCACTGGCCTATAGTCTGGGCTGGTCACGATTCTGATTGTGAGTCCGAAAACTAGAGGCATTAATAGAGCCATTCTAGATGTCTAAAGATAAGAATATTGTTGGTGTTAATTTATCATGTTTAAGAAGACATTATAACAAATACCTTTCAAGCTCCTATTACAATGAAGTCACAGTTAAACAATTAAGTTACATATTGACGAGCGAATTTTGTGTAACAACAGGGTATTCGCTAATATGTGAGGCTAGGAAACGTTTTCGATACATCGCATTGCAAAGTTTGGTCCCACCTATACACATAAGAGTCTCTGTCTGAAAGAAGCCATTTAGTTTTCGATATCTGTCGCTGCGGCCTCATCACTTGCGCTGCCGCCCTGTTATTGGCAATCGTCGGCGGAATGAAAACACGTTGTCGGTGACTCACGACTCACGGCTGCCTCACCCGTACACTCGAGACGCCCCGAGGCAGCAAGGACCCGCGTTTTACGATTGTGACAGACACAACTTTGTAAATCTCGCAGAACAGAAGTAAGATGTTTTATGGGTTGGGTATCTGATATTTTTGTAAACAGACCGTTAGTAAGACGAGCTGCCGAATAAAAAAATCTTAACATCTAATTTAAAATTAGCGCAAATACGGTAAAGGAGCATTTAAAAGCACTTACTGAGTGAAGTTTTGATTGTGTTAGCAGCAGTAGACTCGATCTGAAAGTAAAAAAAGATATATTATTGTTAATCGCAGCAAATTTTCCTCACATAAAGACACTAAAAGTAAATAATTAGATCACTTTAACTGACACAAAAGGAAAATTATAAACACGTTAAATTTGGAAGCAATTTTAAGTGTGTACTTATTAAAGCTAGGCTTCGCATATCTAATTTTCATTGCCATTCACCCGGGGCATAAGTTTAATAGCATGAAGGTTTCATTGTGCCATTAACAAGATTAAACGCTTTAATAAATATACAGTCTTCGGGACAATGTGGGCTTATAATTCGAACTTGATGTCCCTTGGAAACCCTTTGAATTAGGCAAAAATTAGGATACCATTTCTCTTATAATTTATATATTTTAGCCCACACTACTTGTAATAGCGAAAACTGTTGTGAAAATTGTTACTGACACATATTGAACAATTTTACTATGTACTCGTAGTATGGGCATTTTAGGTTTTGGATGTTTAACGTGTTTCACTTATGTTGTTTATAAAGGAAAAAATTTAAAATAAATCCTTTTTGTAAATAAAAGAGCATCGCAGTTCTGAATCAGTCTTATTGACAATGTAAGTTATTAACAGGAAAAATATAACTTATTTATTAGCAGTCACAATGCGTCTTGGAAGAAGATGTAGAGTGCAAAAATAAACAAATGAACATCATGCCATTAATCATAAACTTGTTCTATTCAATAGGCGCAGTTTCTCATCGTTTTCGCAACAAACAAGGAACTAGCAATTACACCATCGAACTTGCTACCAATAGCCATTACGTATTCATGCTGGCAGTAATGACCTGGGGAAGCGCCAACAACCCACGCTGTTCGCTGCCAAACAGGACCTCTTGCGATCCGGGTCGATTTATAATGGGTCCTAACTATAAAACAATACTACTAGCCATGGTCAAGTGACTATAATAAATCGAGCTTAGGAGACTTAACGCACTTTACGAGGTTCGTGCCTCAAGCTCAGTGGCAGCATTTTCCGTTTCGTGTTCATAATATGACATACTTTATAAAAAAGATAATTCTAATAATAAACTTTATTCAATTATATTCAATAAACAATGTACACAGAAAAAATCATAAAATATATGTATATAATTCTCTTAGATCACACACTATGTGAATACTGAATCTGAATACAAATCCGCCTACTACGTTACATAACAAAATCAATGACAAATTGACAATCTAAGAACTCTGGGAAAGCCCAGCCAGCTATAAAAAAAGAAAACAACGTAATCCTATTTAATATATCTAAGTAATCTACTAGTTAGTTAGATAGCAGTAAACATTCCTGTGGTATGTGTGTCGCGGGTGTCAGCTGTCGGCCTCGCCCTCGGCCGCGCGAAGGGCGGGCGGCGACCTCCGCCGGGGGCGGCGCGGCCCTGCCGAGCTTAACTAACTTACTAACTTATGTCGCGGTCGTGCTACTAGATTTAAACTTAGCTGTAGTTTATGAGGTTGAAATATGAGTCATCAAAGATTTAATTATGTTTGGTCTGTAAGGAAAGAGTTTTCTATATTTTATTTTGTCGTGTAAAATGAACCAATCTTTTCCAAGCCGATACGCGTGTTAGACGAGTACAGAAAGTTGTCAAGGAACATTTCAGACCCGAAAATTTACAAACACCATAATATAGATCCTATATAAGTGACTATAACACCCAGAAGTTATGTCACATTTGGGGAACAGTAAAAGTAAATGAATACGTGAGCCGGGTCGGGTTAATTGGCGCGGTGGCTGGTCTCCCGGATGGCCCAGATGCGCGGCGCGGGCTCGGGTCGCCGACCTCGCTGTGTCAGCGGAAATTAACCGGAATGCCCGGTGTTTTCCCACGGATAACTACGTTTAAATGGAAGCCTTTGCGAATTTTAGAATAAGTAAAAACAATGGGATGAGACCAGGCGAATCTACGAATTATTTTGTGTACAATCACCACTGTGAGTACTATTAGTACTGTTCTTCTATTTCTCTTTTTGTGACTAACCTTGGCAGAAATTCCGTTGAAGAGTATCACCGCTTTGAATAAATTTGTTAAATATTTCCAAATCTTAGTTCTTAATGACACGGCAAAGATTAAGTTTGATAAAGCTGTGATTATAAATCACACTTTCGAAATTGATAAAATATCATACAACTTTACCAATAAATAATCTTGAGTATTCAATAAATCAAATCTATAAAGCTCGATTTCTATAATATATTTTTGAAATTCAGAGTTTTACAGGGCGAATAAAGTTCGTAACCGCGGGTTGTTATTACCCCAGTTGCCAAATTTTTCAAACGATATTCTCCACGTAAAAGGATCAGAATCTCGTTCAGAATACATATACAGCAAGGATTTCTTGAGTATACAGGGTGCGTCTACCCTGGGAAGTAGGCAGGATCGTTGACCCGATGGTTCGTGAACAGAGGTCAAAAGGGTAACGTGCTTCATCGCCCCGGAGGATGCTAATGCCTCCTCGAGCGACGCACAGGAGCCGGAATGCGGGAGAAGTGTACTTGGCCCCTTTTGAACTGATGTCACCTAGCAATAAGGAATGGGTCGCATTTCTCATAACGCGTTGAGAGCTCCCTCAAGGTTCGTTTGCATACCAATATGATGTTTTGCTAGTACATTCTTGCGCTCACGCGTGGTTATAATGTATATATGTATGTGGTAATATTATGGTAGGATTACTGCTCAACACTGGGACAATATTGGTTATTTTAAAAATATACATATTATTATAATCGTTATCGCCATGTGTTGTGAAATACCATTAATAAATATAATCGACATTTTACCCATAGTGAAATATTCTAAAAACCGTCTTTAAAAAGAGTATATCAGTAGTATATTCGTCGCCGAACCCCGACTAAGACGTAATCATTGTTACAGCTGTTCTGTTAGAAGTTATCTGAAAAATTATTACAGAAATGAACTTTACCGTGTTTCCGGAGACAATAAGGGCCACAATGCGAGCTTTGATCTGGGCTTGGCAGCTAATGAACAGGTCGAATGCTAATTGCGACGTCATTGTCTATCATTAGGCTGACGACGACGAGACGAGAATTGTTTATTGTTTTGCCCAATATTAATGTATTTTTCTTTTGCAATAGGACAGGTACATAGGCAATGATTACCTTTTTGTGTGTAAATTAATAAACAAACAAAAGAATGTCCTATTATTATTTTTTGTTTTATTAATGTATTATATACTTAAATAACAAACACTGAGCAGGTAAAATAATGAACATTTGTTAATTTAGGTTGTTGCACCTACACCTAAAAGTCAAAATATTTCAACCCTGTAAATTTTCTTAATATCCTGATCCACCTTCACATCTACATCGCTCAACGCTTCATATATTTTCAGATATAAAATTTTCTGCGTTTTCCTTCCCCATTACACGCTCCAGAAACGGGAGAGCGCCTGGAACAAGCGGGAGCGAATCGATTTTACGCGATCGCGAACTTCGCAAGAAAAGCGAACAAGTGCTAACTGATTTCTACTCCGCGGGCTTTTGTGGTCCGTGTTGTTACTTATTGACTCACTTCCGTTTTATTAGGTGTTTGTACACCTTCATCTCTTGGCAAATTGCCTTTTTGTTTCCTGTTCATTCTTCTACCGTAACGAAGTTAATATTGTGTTATTTTGTGTGAACGACTTGTTTGGTCCTAGTAGTTCCAAATGTAGGCGCTTGGAAAACGGAAATAAACAAACATCAATAGAGTATTAATTAGTTGATCGTATTGCCTTACCTTAGAATTTCAAGAAATAGCCCAAAGGCGCTTGGTTGATAAAGATAAACTTTCCAATCACACTTCACTTAGTATAATTTTACCATCATGGTGCTTTAAGCTTGAGAAGCTTTTATACATATTATATACAGAAAGTCACATTCAAATCAGACGATTGTAAAGGTTTACATGCGGACTTTTCTTACTGTCCTTAATGACTTTGTGTCACGTATTTATGCTTATGTCTGAACATTTTTCATTCTCCCTTAGAACCCTTAAAAAGGGGGAACATAAAACAAATTCGAGTGAGCAGAGTGTATTCAGGGATTGGGGCATAAATCAAAGCGCGAGGAGAGTATAATGGCGCACAATGCGGGCCGCGCGTCATTACTTATTCGCGTTGTCGCCGTGGTACAGGCGGGACACCCATCCGTCATCCATCATCTCAGCCGAGCTTACACGACGCGAAACAGGACTACGCTTACACAACCTGACAAGCATTGACTTCGCACAAAAGATGGCAAACCTTAAAGGGTCTTAATATGAGAAATGTTGAGGATCTTACTTACACTTGGGAGAAAATTAGAAGCCTGTTCGAATTGCTGAAAAATAAAGTTTATGTTATGGTTTTTCTATCGGTCACTTAGATAACGTCGTAAAAGCGCCCATCATAATGATGTCTAAACGTTAATTAACTGATCTTATAGTGTTTTAAGACTATTTCTGAACTTTGGTGTGTCTGAATAAAACTCGTTTTTGTAGTATATGATCCGTCTGCTCGTGTAAACATAATGGCTCCAACCCTCAGGGGGAGATGAAACTCGGGCGCCGGTGTCAGCGGGCAATTAGACACATATTTGTTTGAGTTTTTTACAACAACGATGAGAGCTGGAGGGCAGGGGTTACGCGTCGAGGGAAATACTCGCACTTGTGATTTAGGTGGATATAATGCTCTATAAGAAGCTTTTGGATTTTTCGACCTTACTCAGAATTTGAAAGCTTTGTAAGAAATGAAAAGGTATTTTTTGTAGAAAATTGTAATTTGACTACAATAAAAAATACAATAGAACATTACACAGCTAATAAATTGTTTGATCATTGACCTTTCAGTGATGTCGATTTGTCTCGTAATCCTTTTTATGACAAAATGTTTCCAAAGACCTTTGAATGTTTCTCTATGTAATGCCAATTATGACAACCCTGGTGATTAAAGACGAACAGATGAGGGAGGGGTTGTCGCTATGGTCTGCGATTCTTTGAAGGATATCATAAGAATTGGATATTATAAAAGCGTAATGAGGTTCCATTTGTGCGAAAAATACTTTGATATTGAGATGATTGCTACACTGGTCAACAAAATTTTGTAACAAGAAATTTGCTGTCTAATTTTAAATTACCTACCTACCCTCATTTTATAACCATATTTATTTTGATTCCATCAGATCTAGTTTTCGTGTTACAGCTACTACCCACAAAATAAAAATTCAACCGCATTTGTTTTAAGTTCGCATTCAGAGAATTTGTTTCCTCGGGGAGCGTAGTATATTGTTCTGTTTTTTGGGTTGAGTGATTCTTAAATAATGTCAAGAAAGTGTAAAAATGTTCCTGACAAGTTTTGTTACATTTGTGGTGACATTACCTTCAAAACTCAGCGGAGGAATTTGACACCATTAGTAACTAAGTTATATGAACAGTATTTTGGTTTTGCCGTCGGACAACAAGACAAGGCGTGGGTTCCACACATCTGTTGTGTTACATGTGTGGGTCATCTCACTGGATGGGCGAAAAGATCTCGATCTATGCCTTTTGCAATCCCTATGATTTGGATGGAACCAACGAACCACTCGTCTGATTGTTATTTTTGTCTTACTGATACAAAAGGTATTACAATTAAAACAAAAAACAAAATAAAGTATCCCGACCTGCCATCAGCTAAAAGACCGATCCCTCATAGTAAACATCTACCGGTACCGGAACCACCTCAAACTAGCGATCTGTCCCTTACGCCAGAAGTTGAGAAAGAGACATTGGATCCTGACTTTCAAGAAGCTTCCTCATCCTCATCTAATGAGCCACATCTTCTATCACAAGGAGATCTCAGTGACTTGGTACGTGACTTAAATTTGTCCAAACAACAGGCAGAACTTTTGGGCTCTCGATTAAAGGGATGGAATTTATTACAACCTAAAACAAAAGTATGTTATTTTCGCAATCGAGATGAAGAGCTAAAAGATTTTTTTTCACAAGATGATCAGCTTGTATTTTGTAATAATGTCTATGGTGTAATGACTGTCTTGGGTATAGAATATAAAGCAGAAGAGTGGCGTTTATTTATTGATGGCTCAAAAGTAAGTCTAAAGGCTGTTCTTTTACATATCGGCAATAAACTTCCCTCTATCCCATTAGGTGAGGCTTCTAACATGAAAGAGTCTTATGAAACAATTAAATTTATCTTGGAAAAAATTCAGTATAACGAACACAACTGGAAAATTTGTGGAGATTTGAAGGTGATTGCCCTTATTTTAGGATTACAACTTGGGTATACAAAATACTGTTGTTTTATTTGTGAGTGGGATAGCAGAGACCGAAAAAATCATTATGTTAAGCAAGACTGGCCCAAAAGGCAATCTCTTACTCCAGGACAAAAAAATATTAAAAACCCTCCATTAGTGCAGCCTGAGAAAGTATTTCTACCACCTTTACACATCAAGCTTGGGCTTATGAAGAATTTCGTCAAAGCTATGGATAAGAGTGGTGACGGCTTTTTATATTTAAAAGAAAAATTTCCTAAGCTGAGTGAAGCAAAAATTAAAGAGGGCATATTTGTGGGCCCCCAAATTAGGCAATTGATGAAAGATGATGTCTTTAAAGAGAAGCTTAGTCATTTAGAAAAATCAGCTTGGGAATCTTTCATGAAAGTAACTTCCAATTTTCTAGGAAATCGCCGATCAAGTGACTATGAATGTATTATCGCGGAACTTTTATCTTCTTATAAGGCTTTGGGCTGTAATATGTCATTGAAAATACATTTTCTACATTCACATTTAGACTTTTTTCCTGAAAATTTAGGCGCCGTCAGCGATGAACACGGTGAAAGATTCCATCAAGACATTTCTACCATAGAAAAACGATATCAGGGCAAGTGGAGCCCACGTATGTTAGCTGATTACTGTTGGACATTAAAACGCGACGTTCCTGAAGCAAAATACAGACGAAAATCAAAAAAGTAAATTCATATTAATGTAGCAATAAATCGAAATAACTTCTTTTTGTTTATAAAAATTCAAAAGTTCTGAAATGTTATAAAATGGTATAACAAAAAAACTTTTCGTATTTGAAGCATTTTAATTTTATTTCTAGTATCCTTATCACTCTCCTAAATATAACTAGACAAAAGTTCTCATGTTACATGCTAAAATGTTTTTTTTGTTGACCAGTGCTATTATTAAAGACGACGTTGATGGCGCTTATTTGAGGCCGGATTACGTCTTCCAAGATTTCTGTATAAAAAGAATAAGTATTGCTTTCAACAAAACAACTTAAGAGGATAATTTAAAAGTAATGTTTTCAATCTCTCCCTTATCTTGAGTTCTCTTGAGTTACACGTGGCCCATTATTAAAATCAAAGTGAGCAGTAAGTAAACGTCTGACCAAGGACAAATTCCTAACAAAATTGGGATGACAAGTATATTTTATGTGTTTACAGGAACAGGTTGTTTCGTTAAACATTAAACAGTTAAACAGCAAGGTATACTATACATAAGGTACAATTTAATTTTCGTTTGACTAATGGTCTTATACAGAATATAAACTAGTTTTATTTTGCAAAATCTAATAATAAACATAAAAGTTAACATTTCAGTCTGTGAAATGATGTGACGTTTTTACCCTAACTTCGTTTTCAAATTATCTTAAAGTGCCCGGTTCCTTCCAACGTCGTCTTTGGCCCATCTGCTTCATTTCTCCGTTTTATCCGTGAATTTACGGGATCAGTCATCACATTACCGCGTTCTCCCAAATTAAATTTATTCATTGCTCCCACTTCGCTGGCTCTGATCACAATACGCTTGGAATGATCTCAATCAACTCACAATTTCGTTGAATCAAACTCTCATTGCTTCATAGAAAATAATTTAAAAGGGATTATATTGAGCTATTCTTACTTTCCAATAAGTTACAGATTTTTTTGGAACAATTGAATTAATTGAATTTATTGAACCTTCTTTGTCTCAAGTATTTAGGTACCCACAGTAAAGTTATGTTGCAAATTATTACTTACTGTAGGCGGGAAACGGATACCACACATTTCTTGTCATATGTAAAATGATGTACAAAATCCTTGGGTTCTAACGTTTTCAAACGACGAAGCAGGCTTGACGGATCTTTTGAATTTGATTGATCGTAAAAGGGACAGCTTCTTTGTACAGCATTTTGAGTGATTGCATAGGTTTTCTTTTGACTGTAGGTATGATACAAGGGAATTCTTCTTGTCATGGAGATTGGATGGAATCCTTATGTAGTTTGAAGGATGTTTTAAGGTTTTTCAGACTACCGTATTGCAATAGATGACAAGTTGTTTATTGATTTCTTTAGTTTTGTTATTGTTATACATATGAAATGACATGTTTATACGTTTTTAACAGTTTGTTGTTTTTTGTTGCAGGTCCTATCGGCTCTTTGACGAATATTACAAGTGCGGAACTCGGATTAAAAGAAGGTATGTAACATTTTTATTTCATTTTAACAGAAACAAAACATTTATTCGTTTCAGACTTCACTTATTTTTTAACTAACAAAATGAGATTACAAACAAAAAAACATTGGTACATATCTCTCAAGCTGCCTTATCTTAAGTAAAAGGAAAAGTTCCTCGGATTGAGATATTATACCTAATTTTATTTAATTTATAACTACATCTCGTAATTCTCAATTTCCAGGCAGCTGCGCAGTAGGCGACGTGGTGTACATGGCGGGCGACGAGTTCCCGGGCTCGAGCCCGTGCGAGCGCTGCGCGTGCGCCGCCGGCGACGTGCGCTGCAGCAAGCAGCGCTGCGAGCCGCGCCCCGGCTGCAAGGCGCTGCACCGCCCCGACCAGTGCTGCCCGACTTATCAATGCGGTGAGTTGTTTAAGTCAACTTGTTGTGCAAAGACTTATCGGCCCAGAATACCGCAACGAATAGGAATAGGATACCGAATAGGAAAGCAAGTACCTAATCTGTCGAGAAGAAGCGGCAAGAACAAGAAACTCGATACCTACGAACTGTGGTTACCAAACCGCCCCGCCCAGTGTGATGACTACGGGCATTACCCCCATCAGGAGCAGACCCATGACCAGCAGTGGAGCACCACACGCTGACACTGATATTGTAAAATGAATTCTATGAGAATTTGGAAAAGATTTCGGAATTCAGACCCATTTTTAGTCAATCTAGGGCACTTGACAGGAAAAGGTTTCTCTATAACACTGTTCTTGATGTATTTCCAGAATGCGAGCAAGAGGGTCGCGTGTACGGCAACGGGGAGAAGCTGGTGGACCCGGCGGACCCGTGCCGCGTGTGCTACTGCCAGGGCGGCGAGGTGGTCTGCCGCCGCATCGCGTGCTTCCTGCGCGACGACTGCCAGCCGCGCCTCGTGCCCGGCCGCTGCTGCCCCGAGTACGACAACTGCCCGCTTAGAGGTAATGACGGAAAATATGTCATACAAAGCGGAAGAAGAAGGCTTGGAACCTTTCCTGCATATTTTAATTAACTACTAGTGCCAAGAAAATTTTGATGCAAAAAATATAGTTTTTTCAAACTCATAATATTTTTTAATATAGGTTAGGTACTATGTATAATGTTACATTGCATACATAGATAAAAACTATTAAAATACTGGCCGGATATGTTTTATAAGCTTATCAAGATAAAACATTCTACAAACGTAACTATCTTTCACCCGCCAATCGTCCAATCGGGAAAAAAGCACAAATCACAACAACTAATATTTTGTGTACGGCTGCTAATGTTCATGTCTCCGGTATTACAGGAGTAACGACCGTGCCTGGAGTGACTCCTTCGATGTCAAGCATCGCTGACATCGTGGAGCCTAGCGCGCCCCCAGCACCCAAGGAGAACATCAAGCAAGAGATCACCATCAAGGAGATCACGCCTGTCTCCGAGATCCCGGTCATCCCTGAAGTCAAGGTCAAGGAGATAATCCCCTCGCCTGCGATCGAAGTTGCTGAGTATTCTTCATCGAAATCACCGCTTATCCCACGCGAAGCTACCACCGAGAAAAGTCAACAAGCGCAAGTTGAACTGACCGAACGTCCGGTGATTATCGAAATTCTCCCGTCATCTTCTTCCGTCTTCATACCATCATCTGCATCATCCCCTGCCGAAATTATAGCTTCGTCCAGCGAAATATCAGAAGTAATAACTACAAACGATTCTCCACCTTCAAAAATAAGCCTATCTACTCAAGATTCTATTAATAGTGAAATTTATCCTTCTAACGAACCCGTTCTGGGAACCGCTGGCTCACCAGCAGTCATTCAAGAAATTATCCCCTTTGCAACCACAACCAAGGCTCCGCTTATAATTGAGGAAGAAGATTCTAGTATTTTCGAACACAACCCAGCCTTCCCTCCCATCCCTGATGATTTGTCTGTTATGAGTAATCATGAAGATGACACGATAACGGACCAAAATATGGACAATGAACACATGTCTAGTGGCCATGAGGTTGTGAGTGTTACGAGTACAACGACTGAGTCTCCAGTTGTGCATGAAGTTGTTACGACTGTAAAAGATATTCCCGAAACTCCTACACCTACCGTTAATATTCCTGAAACGCCAGTAGAAACTGATAGCCCAAAAATAGTAGGTCTGGAAACACTCACAACAACCTCAAAGGAAACTCCTACACTGAACCTGAGATCAGCTATTCCTACTGAGGAGTTGAATGTGCCATCAGTGGTCCCAGAAGTAGTCACAGGTGGTGTAGAAGAAACTCATGAAGCCGCAACCACATCAGCTGGCAGTTTGCCTGTGGCTACTACGACAGAAGCTTCAAAAATAGAAGAAATAACCACTGCAAACGACAAAAGCACTGTGTCATCCGAAACAGTCCCTACCAACTCAGATATTGTTGGTCTTAAAATGTTAGATGTCACCACCCTTCAAAACGTCGAAATAGCCAGCACAAAAAGCACTGATGCAGAAATCGCTAGTACTACAATCAATGCTGATCCTACTACAGAGGTAACTTCTCAAACTCAAACTGAGTTAAGTTCACTGCCTGTTGAAACAAGTGACCAAAATCCTCATGAAGTTTCTGTAAAAGAGAAATCGATTACATCTTCGGAGGGACCTACCGTATTTGAGGTAGCACCGACTAAACTGCTGCCAATTGAACCAGAAGTCATCACAGTTTCTAGAGATATCCCTTCTAATACCGAGAATCAACCATTTGAAAACATCGAAACGACTGAATTCGTTCTTACATCATTTGGCTCAGCAGAAAGTGCAACGGATGCAGTGGAGTTGATTAAAATATCCCCAGACGCTGGGAAGAGTGCTGCTATCATAGAAGCTGAAGGGAAAAATAACAATGTTCTGAAAGACCTCATTAACTTGGTTGGTGATGTCGCCTCTATTAGCGACCATACCGATGGGCCCGTCACTACGAGACACGTCACCGGCTTACCAATATCTGATTCTGAAGAGTTGATTCCAGTTAATGCGGGCTACAAGAGTAAGAACAGTAACTGGAACGTGAACTCAATTACGGAAGTAGTTCCTAAGAGCAAATACCCCGTCCCTGTAAATAAACAGAAAGTTATTGAGATCGAAGACGACGAAGATGGCCTGACAGATTCACCTCCGCCAAATGACAAGGTTGAGCCTACAACGAAAAGACCCATCATTGACAACGTTTCCGACGACATGCCAGAAAATAAAACTGATAAGAATGATATAGAAATTATACCTCAGAAGTACGTGCCAAATGAAAACAGCCGACCGACGAAGGTTATTATGAAAAATGATATCGAAAAACCTGCATCAGGCGAAGTATTGGCTTCCTCAGAGACAGGTACCGATGTACCACCTTCTGCGTCAGCGGAGAATATTACGCCAGCAGATGTCGTATCCTCGGAAGCCGGCGAGAGGATAGAGCAGTCGTCCAACACCAACTCGACTGCGAGTGCGACGCCGCAGTGAGAGGCTGCACCAACAGCGTCTATGGAACCTCAGCTTATCAGCATTTTGTAGAGAATAAGTTTCGTTCTTGAAACTATAAGTTAATGTAGAACCTATTAGATTTACAAACATATACAGCAGCTCTGTCAGACCTAGTATAATCCTTGTCAATTGGGTACCCGGCCGCGAGATGCGGCCGGGCTATTTATATTTTTAATGTAAGTAGACGGCCAGTATCACTGGTCCAATTAATTATGTGTATTAGCTGGACAAATTATTTTAAATTAAATTAGTATTAGGGTGCGTGAAACGACGGTAAGACGCGACGCGCGTCTACGCATGTGTCAAATTATGAAGCGAAGTATTAGTCGATAGATCTTCGTGTTAGCAGATAAGTTATTTATTTGTTTAGTGAGAAGCGAGTAGAGTGATCGATAAGTAAGCAACCAAGCTAGTCAACTTGTGACACTAGAGGGCGCGCGCCCCTGCCACGTTGCCATTACTGCTAGCTACGTATGTCATGACATGACGAACATTCACCTTAACATTCCGCTTAATATAAGTCGAAGCCTGCTGTTAAATAGCGAATAACATTCCAACATCTCTTCGTCGTAAATAATATTGCACACACAAATAGTAGCTGGCCTACTATCTTAGTATTTTTACATTGGAATCGCGATTTAATAAGCATGTTTCCACTCTCGTCCCATTTTGATATAAGAACAAACTCCTCGATAAGTGTCAGGAAGCTCATCATTAAAGTAACAAAATTGGTACAAATCGAATTTGATATTTTATAGATTATATTATTAACCATACCTTATGAAATATTATGAAGATAGATCTAGTTGGTTTAGATTAATTGTGATCGCACATGATTTAATTTATTGCACTTGATGGCGAGTTAGTGTCGGTTGTCGTAGTAAAACAAGAACGGTGCGCCTTCCCATGCGCACGCGCACGTGGGCCACGTCCATGCAGGTTATTACTTAGATATTACTCTTATGTCATTTAATTTTAAAACAAGCAATGTATAAGTGAAGAAGATCATTTAAGCCATAAATATGTAAAGCTTCTTTTATATTGCCAATTGCCATCCAACCACACAGTGAAATAACTTAGACTTAACACGTAGTAAGTTAAGCGAACAATATCGGAATGTATAAAAAAAAACCAGTAACTAGAATCATATGTTTGACATAACAATGAAGTAAGATATAGAAGATGACGTGCTGTTCTTATTTACTGTGCTTGAGAGGCTACGGGCTTGCGTTCCAGAGGGGAATGTTGTAAGCACAGCAAAGATGCGTTAGAAGGCAGACTTTGTACGACGCGATCTCTACTCAAACCAATAGTAGCGTTGTTCGCGTCTGTCAGCGTGTCAGCTAAACTCTTTGTGTGAGTTTGTCTTCTGCTGCAGTCTATGTTGTGTAGTGAGGGAAGGGGGTGAACAGAAGGGGGATAAAACTGTTCCGCCGTACCGGCTGCGGCTTCTTGCTCCGGAAGACTTATCTTTTCCCGAGCAATAAGCGCCTGTGCTCACTGTATTATTTAAATACCCAATTATTGTTTTTTTTACAAATAAAAAAATACTAGACTGAACGTGTTTTTTATTTGACTGTATCAGACTTCGTGCCAATTGAATTAATTACCTAAAGTTCCAAAACAGTAGATGTCCTGTGTATCATCAATCTGGTAATTATAGCAGAGGTAAAACTTCTTGGATTGTGTTCTTGTAAATAAAGTAGGTACCCGTACATTAAGATTGGTAGTAACTTACTACGACTGATCTCAGTCGTCGAACCAGATTATAAGTAAAAGGAAGGAAACATGCAATAAGTAGTTCCCATACGTAGGAACATACAAGAGAGCTGATTTACGTAATATGCGCCGGCGGTGATTAGAATCATAAGTGATATAGGCGGAAAATCCGACGTTTGAGTCAAGCCCGTTGGTCAAGTGGTCAGAGACCTTAGCTGCAAACCAATAGCGGGTTCCAATACCGCTAGGTTAGGTAGGTAGTAGGTAGTATTTGTGTGATGAACATCGCCATTTTGTCCTCGAGACATGGATGGTTATTAAAGTATTTAACGATGTCTACGTCCCCTAGCATCCATGGTAGGTACAAGCTTTGAGCTTAATTTGGGGATAGGCAACTGGTCCAAAGAATGTATTTCAGTGGTTCCTTCCACTATTCGACATTCAACCGGCAACTTTGCATTATCGTTTACATAGATGTGTTTGCAATAAGATTTTGTAAATAATTCATGGGACAGTCAGAAATTAAAGGGATTGTTGTAAATCTCATAACTATTCTGAGTATTGCTGCAATACCTTCCAAAATCACAAAGCCACAACAATAAATTAGGATGCAAAAAACTCGAAAGTCTTAACCTACTAGCACCATTACTGCGCTGGGAGCTACAATGCATATTCCGTGTTGCTAGTGGAGCTCAGTTGCGAATTGTTTAAATAAAGAATTAAGGGGCAAAGTGCAGAGGTCGCGGGCTGCGCCGGCGCATCGTTGGGCAACCGCTGCACTCGCCGCGACGACGACGGGCCGTGTGCTAGGGATGACCCGCAGAGCGATGTAAGTGGAAATAGACATTTTATTGCGATGTATTTTAGTACAAATGCGGCATCATAGTGATGATGATGATGATGTATAACATACAAGCGCAACTGTCTCCGTGTTTAGTGGTTAGAGCGCCGGCGCCGTGCTCAAAAACCTTGGAGGTCGTGGGTTCAAAGTCCGCGGGAAATACTTTCACTTTGAGTAAGTTTTCCCAGTTTAGTTAGGACATTGCAGTCTTCAATCACCTGCTTGGCCGATAAGAATGATGATTTCGTGCTCCAGAATGCACGTTAAGCCGTTGGTCTCGACTATGAACCCAATTGAATGGTTTCTCTTGCGTGTAGTTATAAAAACACACCAAGGCTTATTCGTATCATAATAATATAACTTTATTATACCGTAGTAAGAGCGAACACGCCTATAGGACGTTGAATTATATCCATGAAAATGCAATCGACACTAATGAGATCGTTCCACGTAATAATTATCTAAGAGAGGTCAGTCAGTCGCTTCCGAAACCCGAGCTGTACCGCCGCAGTAGTGGGTCACGCAGACTGTTCTAGTCTCACACATCCCAAGCCTTTCCCCGATGCTATCATGGAAATTATACCTTTGTACTGTGACGCAATCCAAGCCACCGACTGGCTAGACGTAGGTGAGAACTGAAAAGACTGAGTACCTACCTATGTACGTACGGACTTTGAGCAAAAACACTTTTTTTTACCATCTTTGAGATGATGCAGTTGCTAATTTTTTAAGCGCTTTTGTGGCCAGAATACTTTGTCACATCTTCGAAGGTTTTATTATTAAATGCGTTTTAATACTCGTTTAAAAATATGTCTATCTTGGGATGTCTCGTCAATAAACCCCTTCACCTGACGTTTTTTCATGTAACGAGTAGTGTGAACATTCTACTTTCATTGTGCTCATATGATAATGCAATGATGAACTATCGCAAATCTGCATACGCGCTGTTTTCTAAGGGGTGCCGTAACATAACATTTACATGTATTTACGAATTAAAGAAGTAGCCGTGAGTTATTTTTATCATTTTAATAAATTATCTTAGTGAAAAAAAGAAAAAAATATATTTCTCAGGGATTTTTGACATTGGGATGGGAATAAATGCATAATATGGAACTTAAGCTGTGTCGCAGGCGGCAGCTTGTTAAATAACGGAAACAGTAGGCTCTATAAAAATAAAATTGTAATAAATGTGCGGTAACAATAAGATGTGGTATACTCGTATGCCCTGCGGCGTGCGCTACCATTACGTCAAATTCTTCAGATACATTAAACCATCATAACTTATCTTGCAAAACCGACCCAAACTGAATCTTCAGGTTCAGTGATGACGTAAATAGAGCGTTTCGAGTCGCACCAAAACTGTGATCCCAGTTAACCCTGACCCCTGTAAGTGGCGTCGCGTCCGTCACCCGCTGCGCTGGTGCAATCCCACAGTGCATGCGCATTAATCACGGCATTGCAATTGCACTGTATGCACCTGCACTCACTTGCACGTCGGGTAAAATATGTATATAGACTCAAATTAAAATTTATTTTGAACCATCAGAAAGAATTGGTGTTTTGAAAATCAACAATGAAGTAAACATTGCTTATTCGAGTGTACTGCAGAATCTAAATATACAAATACATATATACATTTGAAGAGTTTGTTTGCTGCTTTGAACGTGCTAAACTCAAAAACTGCGGGTTCGAAATGACATGAAAATATTTTTGATTTGGGAAGTCTATTTGGCGAGACATGCTGCCGAAACCGAAATGCAAGCGGACTGAGTCGCAGGCAACCGCTAGTTTAACACTGTAAGCTGTAGGCTCTATAAGAATAAAATCGTAATAAATGTGCGGTAACAATGATGCGGTTTATGTCCTGCGGCGTGCGCTAGCATTGAAATAATACGAAGTACAAACACCGATATGCCAGTAGGTAAGTTATGAAATCGTACGTGAGAGCAAATGACAGTTCGCACTATTACTTTCCATTATTATGGCCGTGTAGGCATTTATATGCGCCGTAACATTTGCGAAACTGCTCCGTACAAGCAGCAGGATGCTTGATCATTTCTGGAAATATCCGTTTTATATTAAGCTGTATCCTTCAGTACGCGTAAAAGCTATTAATTTATTTATTTATTTAAACTTTATCTCACGACATAAAAATTGTATAAAAGGCGGACTTAATTCCTCATGGCATTCTCTACCAGTCAACCATAGGGCTAAACAGACAGTGCTATTCTTCATAAGAGAGACCATCCTGAATGTCAATATTAGCGGAAGTACATATGTAAAACAGCTCATTACAGTTACATCTCTGGCATACAAATTAACTTCCCGGAGAAAATCATAATTTAGCAATATTCTACGTGGGACCATTATATGTAAGTAAACATGCAAGGGTAACTAGCCAGCCAGTTCAAATTCATCATTTGCTTGGTGTCCGGTAATAAACATTATAAACGATAGTTAGGAAGTAGGTATCTTATTAGTTGTAAACTAAAGAAATTTTTGATTTTCTAGTGTGAATAAACAAGTACAATACCGAACACGTGGTGATAACTTAAAGCATAATGTGCATCTCATGTGAATTGGAAATACGAGTAAGTACCTACATACTGCTTAAATGTTTGTAGCAAAATACAATGTAATTAGCACTTGTTGATGAAGTTCAAAAAGTTTTCTAAAAAAGTATTTGTGCATTGAAAATTACTTTGTGAATACTAAGACTAGGATGACATTTACTGATTTCATAGTCACTTTCTCTACGTTAAGATCTTATGCGGATTGCGATGTATGGACAGCTGAATATTCAAACGTTTTTTATAGTTACTTTGAACTTTGTTTTTCTGGTTCCAAACCGGTTGAAACATCGCCACCAGGCGTGTTTGTCATGCCTATCAACACTTTAATTATGGTTTGACTAGTTTCCAGGCTTTTGTGCTAAAGCAAGAGGCATGTTTTTAAAATCTGGGTAGGTATAATGAAAAACCAAGTCAAAAGTAAATTATTGCTAAACGCAACTTTAATAATGATGTCTTCATAGCCAAGTGACGGTTGCGGCTGCCAATCTTTACGATCAACTAACTACGTGGATTATAAACTGCACAAGTGCGGGCGCTAGCACAGGTGCACTCCCTATTTCGCCACTCACAAAGCTCGGTGGGATAGCGGTCCGAAACAGGTTGGTTTTGGTCCGAAAAACATATTTTAAAATCTTAACAGAAATCCTTTCGATGTTTATTGTATTTAAGAATTTATGGGGCTATCTGGTATCCAGACGTAGCCATGAAGTATGAATGCATGGGATTGCTTAACCAACGTTGCCGCTAATAAAGCCATCACTTAGCCGAGATTATTAAGTATGAATGATAGTGATTGACACACCCGTTACGACGCGCAGCGCATAAGCGCCGCATTCAGTCACGGCTCTTATAAATCATCACTGATTAGGGACGACAGGCAAGGTTAGAAGACAAGCAATACAATTAGTGAGTCGATATTCGTCAAGCGAGTAGTATTGAGCCGGGTTATAAGGCCCTGAGCGCAATTTTCGGATTAGGCATAGACGAGTTTATAAGATAATTCTTGATTCGGTCAGGTAGCAAGCTCGTAAGAACCGAGTTTTTAAAAGATTCATTTGGTAGACGAGCCAATGGTGAAGCTGCACATCGAGTGACGCTTCTTGATGAACTGTCCTTGAACTACATACTTTAGATGGTAGTGGATTAAAATTTTATCAAAAGATTGCCACCCTTCTTGACAATTGAAGAAGAATAACAAAATTTACACAAGATTGACACTTTTATAGTACACAACAACAGAAACCATTGTATAACTAAAACTGCTATAGTATTTTGAATTAAGAAATCAGCTAGATACTTTCCAAATATGTAGTTGAAACACCTATGAAGCAATGATAAAAGTTTATCTTTTACTACTGTTATTACAATAATAACGGGGCGCCAGCGCCATTACTTTCTTGATAAATTAAAAATAAACATGTTAAAGCTCGAACGGGTTCAAATTAAACTACTTACACGAGCTTAATGTGCCGCAACAACGAAAGATTTATTATGAATCTATACCCCAATACCCGCGCGATTCACATGTGATCGGGCCACGAAGGTAGAGATCAAAGATGCATCTAGAAAAATCCTTTGTGTTGGGCTCATATCGTTACCGTTCGATTACCGTATGCGTCCATACAATAGTGAAATACGTAGAATAATGAATAGTAACGATGAAGTATTTGGGTCACTATGTTTGGTCACAAGTCAATTAGTCAATTACCATTTAAGAAATGTGCCATGATTCTAAACATTTGCAAGTTGTACCTCTTGAATAAACCTAAAATTACAATGAACTATTAGTTTAGTTGCAACTATAAATTATTATATTGACAACATTGTTTGTTTTAGAGCATTCGTAATAGTTTAAACAATAACGGGGAGTAAGGAAATTCATTTGATTGGGCTCTTGAGAAAGCTTAGCTATCTTACGTTTCTTAACGAGGCGACCTTTAACAGTTACATATTTTTTTATTTACATAATATAATTACGTCATATTATTTGAAGTCAATTTGTAGTCTTATCATATTACGAGTTTCTAAAGTGAGTGCTTAGAATTTTTTGCGAATTTTGAGTTCGATAACGTTGATCCTAACCTAACCTGCTCCGAGATTCTTGGCTAGTCTAGTTCACGAGCATTATGTGAGCCTTCCGGTGTCTCCGACCACATGAGCAGCGTGACGAACAATGCGATGAGCCGACTTCGTGGCTTCGTGGTCTTTGGGAGTGTTGCGCAGGTCCGCGGTGAAAGTCGCGCCGCGCGGGGGGAGAGGCTTTAAGAGGCGGGCGGGTGCGCGCGCGCCGCACTCCCGCTGCCGGCCAGGTACGTACCATGTGTGACATTGTGATCGGTTCGTCAGGGATCGTGAACTATTTGTTAAGGATCGGTTATAAATTAGACTATTGAAGCTTTGCGTCTGCTCATCCGTGGATCAGTGGATCAGGGATTGTGGGTAAATTCAAGATTTGGTTACAAAAGCTCCTTTTCTCCTAATTTCTTTGTTTTCGTTTGAGAAAGATATTTATCATAGTGGTAGATTAATTCTGTAACATTGATATCTAAAGATTCATCAAGTGACTCTCCCGAAGCTCACATGAAGAAATAATATTTTATTTTTAAGGAGCTTTTTAAGTCGAACTCAAACATTTATTGGATATAGGATCGTCTTAAGCTTAATATACTCCATTTGTAATCCCACAGCATCCTCAGTGAAATGTGCTAAAGTGGTAAAAGTGCGGTGTTGGTTTTTTACTTAACAAGCTTTCGCTGGAAGTGATATGAATCTCTATATTTATGTAACCTTCCGCTAGAGAGGTTGGAAAACGAGTAACTAATCGATATATAATTTGCGGACGTCGGGTCCAACGGCTTGACTTTTGACCGGAGAGTAGAATTTTCTGTGACGGTGATGACACAAGAGCTGATCCATCCGTTATTAGTTAACTGGTAGTCAGTTGTAAACATTGTTATGCAACATTATGAGGAAAATATTAGTTTTTGAAAGTAACTCATTGCAAAGCAAAATAATTCAAAGTGAAAATGTTTGGGTACGTTAGGGAAGTTATTTAGGGTTTTTATAAAAGACGCCCTGAATTTTGTAGACCATGCAGAAAATTTCCTGAATCGCCAAATATTATTTGGCTTATTTGGCCGCTTATATATGCTTCTTTGTTACAGCTTGCTATGAAGCTCACTGCATCAATGCCATATCATATAACAACATGCAGAAAAGATCATGTCAGAGGTTCAACTGATTAGTGCGTTGTAAAAAAAGAGCCTTGACACCGTTGTGTAAGGAGTGTGTGTCGAGTGTCGAGTCGATCATATAGGACGTCTTCACAATTAGCATTCGCTTGCCTAGGCTCATTAGGCAATACTAGTGACAGTTTGCTTTAATTTTTAGGTTGCGATTTCGTTTTAGGATTCTCCAACTACCACATATTAAACGCGTTTATGTTATTGATTAATTTTTTGGACTTGTTTCTCCATGACACTTTTTTCTCACGATTATCTTCTGATGCACTAATTACTAATACGACATCAAAAGAAGCTTAATGTCTTTCTCCAAAGTAATCGACTTATACATACGTCCGTGAACATAATGCAAAAGTCACTTCAACTACTCTGTTCAAGAGGTGTATTGACACTCATGCTATAGTAGATTTTGACGGCAAAAGAAAAAATATGTCTCTTCCAAGGGTATTCCTTTCTTTCTTGATCCGTTAACGTCACGCAAGATGTCCTTTTCAATTTAGTGATAAATCTTTTGCTTCAACGCCAATACATGATAATGTTCTGTTTCCAGAGTAGTCAGTTTGTGCGTCAGTGATCATGCAGTCGTTCGTGGTGTGCATGCTGGTGGTGGTGGCGGCGGCGGCGGCGGCCCCGCAGAGGGAGGGCGCCGCCTTCACCAACGAGGCCATCAAGCAGGCGCAGAGCACCTTCCTCATCCCCAAGGACGCTGAGATCCAGAAGGTAACGTTGCAATGTTTTTTTATGTTATAGTTTGGCAAACGAACAAGAGGGTCATCTGATGGTAAGTGATCACCGCTGCCTATGGACATCAACAACCGCACAAGGGTCGCAGATGCGTTGTCTCCCTTTAAGACCCCATACTGTCCCCAACTGAGCTGATTACTTTTTGGCCGTTTTATCAGTTTGATTATGTTTGTGTTTAAAACTTTCTTCTATCATCTTCACCATGAATATGGAAGTCTGTTGTCTTGCTTTTACACACGTTTCAACTTCTAGCTTTCATTAAATTACGACTGCTTCACAAATATTCAGACTTTATTCGCTTTATGAAGAATAAATGAGTGACTACCATTTCACTGGTACGATACAGTTTAAGAGTTTTGTAGTTTCTGATCGTCTTAACTACAACTGTTATGTGATTTATGTACATATTAGTAGAACTATATAAATTACAATGACGTTAGAGAATAAATCAAAGATAATTTAATTAAAACAATAAACGTCAAAAATTAATAAACCTGATCTTCCATTAGATAAGCAAGCTTGGCAATTCATGTGGCTTATACATAATATGATTTATATCATGAGAGATAAAACTTTAAAGCTCTTTGATAGCTGAACATAGAAAATTTATTACTTATCGAGACCATAAAATATAAATAGCTAGTCATAAAATTTAATTTTTAATATTACTCTTGAGTAACATTAAATATTTTCTACATATTAATGATTAAAATACAATGTATTTACCAATATATGTCAGATATGAAAGCCCATTCTACAAAGCAATATAAAAACTAATGCTTCCTACATTAGAATAAGTAGTTGTTTACAGAAGGTTCCCAAAAGGTTGCTACACAACTGTTTGTTACAATTGGCTTCAATCAATTGGATGACCAGCTTGAGCTATTAATGATTACCTGTTTTGTCATTCAATTATAACTCTGCTACAATCTGAATATCTCACCTTTTGAATAATATATCTGAATCTGAACCTATTAAGTACAGCTTTAAGGAATCGTTTATATTTCTTTTGTGTTGTTTCTTAAAATTAACTTATCCACATGGATAATTATATGTCTCTTTCAAACACACGCTATTCCAGGACTTTATTTAAGTGTGAGTCTATGTGATATCTACCTAGGCAATTAGATACCAGTATTTTGTTTCTAATAATTTCCTGTTTGCCTCCAGGTGCAAGAAGGAATTGAGCTGGCCGCCTACGAATCCATCCCCGGAAACCAAAGGATCAACCTGTTCGAAATCCTGGGCGACCAAGTGCCTTCCGAGGTGATCAACAACTTGCAGTCCCAGATCGACCAGGTCGGCCGCCAGTAAACCGCCAGGAGAGAGGCGCTGGGCGCCAGTGACGTGGAGAGGAAGGATCAAGAAGATTTTGTATAGGTCAGGAGTTACAACCTGTAAACCCGGACGATAGAATCAGTATATGCATCGATAGAATGGAGACTTAAACATTTATAGCTCCTCCCTAGAATAGTGGCGGTATCAATCTCCTAGAGTTTTCCAATCTTCAAAAACCCTAATAGCTTCAGTCACTGGTCCCCAGACATATAATCTGTTGACTAATATTTAATTTATTGGTTGTGCAAGTACAACAGTGAATGTGATATTGTGTAACATCTCTTTTATACGTTTGTACATAAATTTTAATATTAAACGATAATAAAAAAAGTTATCCGAATGGCTTGTTTTGTTTTACATAACCGACGCTTCCAAAACGAGAGAGGATGGTTATTACCGTTGATATGCAAATATCGCCTCTAGTCCGAGATGGTAAAGATTAAAATGAAGGGGATTGGGCGATGTAGTGTGGCCGTGTCGTGACAAACTTACATATTATATTGCGGTGTATGACATAATAATGTTGATCTCAACATTGAATATTCATTGGTTACGAACTTTCGTGTCGGGCGCTTAGCACACGGGGAATAGGTAAAGAAACACACTACGCCTGCAATGTATTTTGAATGAGAGATAACACACTATGCTGAACGAACGTCGCGTAATTTTGTGTAGAAAATGCGTTGCCGCCGAACTTCGGCCGCGTTATTTCAGCCCAGTCAGGTCCTGCACTACGAGTATGTCGCGTGTGTTTTGTTTCCGCATCTTGATGTGTTGTTGCGATAACGCATCTAGTTACTGATTGCCTCATTGTTGCAGCTGTGAATACTAAGTCACTTGTAATCACTGTTGCCGTATTGATAAGCATCAAGGCATATTCTGTGACTGGAACCAAATCAATTTATCTTATGAGCACCAAGAATGTCCTTTAGTCTACTTTGTAAGAGGTTTACTTATGGTTGTTTTCGACCAATGGAACATTATCGATCTAGCTAAAACTTACTAAAAGAATAGCTAGATATCGTCCATGTATCTGAGTAGTATGCAAAAGGGTATCTATACTAATATAGATAGCTGAAGAGTTTGTTTGTATGTATGTTTGTTTGTTTGAACGCGTAAAATTCAGGGACTACTGGTCCGATTTGAAAAAATCTATTTCATATTCATATCCTTTATTGCTTTTGTGTTGTATAGTCCATTTGACGAGGAAGGCTTTAGGCTATTGGAATTCGAAATACACGCGGACGGAGTTGCGGGCGGCCGCTAGAGCTCGCTACATTCAATGCGACAGTGATTCAGATGCGAATTTAAAAACTCCGTCGTATGAGTAAAACTAGCAGGGACAACTTAATACCATAAAAACTCCATTACTGATGATAACGGATCTCAAATACCAAACAAATCCGGGTGTTAAGCTAATGTGCAATCGGTATTTATTGAGATCAAAACAAATGTTACAAGTTACATCACCAGATGATTTTCGAATTGACTAATTCTAGTGACTGTCTCTTTCAACGACGAGAATGTTTATACAACATGTATTCGATTATTATTTTTTATAACTTTCAAGCAGGAAACACTCAAGTTTGTCCCTAAAATTGCTGTTGTGAAGTTCTGATACATTAGGACTATTTTTCTGAATCATCACCTCTCTACGTTTGGGAGCATCACTGTTGGCACGAGATATTATGACTTCAACAGCCATAAAAAATGATTGACAAACGCAAACCACGCAAATATTTGACATGGTTGGTGTAAAATTGTTATCAACTATCTTCTTGACGGTTGCAATAAACTTATAAAAACTTGCTACAATATTTATACTCAAATGATTGAGACTGAAATAAAGGTAAAACTATGTAAAAACCTTAAGAAAGAACAGTTCTTTACATCCGTGCACAATGATCTTTAATAATACAGCAGCATCGTCTGAGTCTGACACGAATGTGAATGTGAATAGTTATGTACGAAGCAGACTAGACTATTGTAGCACAGTATGGTATTCAAGCTACAAATTACATGACATCAGTATTGGAAAAGACCAGAAAGAAATGATGCGCAATATGACATATCGTTTAATTGAAGCATCATTCAATTTATCTGCAATTAATTGCAATTTAATTGAAACACTACCGTTAGGACACACTCTCCGCACGATGCACATACCTAGAAATGTCATTCATTACATTGACTGCCCAAGGACATTGAATAGAAGATTAGCCTTTAATGTTCCAAGCAGAAGACAGAGGTATCCATGTGGATTGTTTCGGACGAAATTTTGCCAAACGAGAATGGGCCGTGCGTGATGCACTGACGATACGTTTGTCACGTATTTAACGATCTCCCTAAAAAGATACCAGAGCTCGATGAACACTTTCAGAGCCTTCCTTAATTAAAGTAATAAATAAGAAAATAAAGAAGTGAGTAACTTATAAAGGCCGCACTAAACTTTTGACATTGGAAATAATGGCAAAAAATGTATAACAATTTGCCTACTTATGCAGTCCTAGGTATTTATATATTTAATAAATAAATTTACAAAATAATAACTCAGCAGACTAGATATTAATAGCCTTATAATAAACGTACGTATTTCTTTCAAATTCTGAACAAACATAATAGGTACAACATTTAATTTTTTTCGCAACTAACCAGTTATGCTCGGAGGCTGTTTGCGCGATTAAAGTCCAGATTAAGCTTACCAAGATAGCATTTGAAAGTTTGCGATGAAAAAGAAAGTAAGTAGGTGTATGTTTATTTTTTATCCTGCCATTTGACACTCTCCAAAACGTGATCCAAATAGTGCTGAGTCGTTTGGAAAGCCGTGGCGTGGCGCCAGGGCAATGCAACTGCAGTGTTATGAACTGCAGTGAGGCAATATATCTGACAAAGGTAAACAGGTTGGTAGATGCGCCAGAGGAGATGGCCGAAGGTAGGTCTGATTATTGACGGACCCGTTGGTCTAGTGGTCAGAGACCCTGGCTACAACCAACAGTCGCGGGTTCGAATCCCGCTAGGGACAAATGTTGGTGTGATGAACACCAACTTTGTTTGTACTCGAGTCATAGATGTTTATAAAAGTATTTAAGTACGTCTATCCGTTCCCGAGGCTTCAAGCTTAGTTTGGGGCTACGCAATTGGTATGCGTTAGTCCAAGACATTTATTTATTTATTTTTTTATTTATTTTATTATCACAATTTCACTAATGGCAAGTTTATCGAAGGACGATTGATCTTCATTCTATGTGCATTAAAAAAAATTGTCTTCGACTTTGAACTTGTGTCACTGAAATTCCGCGTACTGCGTAACTCATTTCCGTCAAATCTAGATAGAACCATGATGGCGGCCGTCCCTGAGGGTCACTCCTCGCCTTACGAGTGATCTGCTTCTAGTGCACTTGACCAGGGCCTCGAGACAGATTAAGGAAGATACAATGCACTTGCACGCAGTGCAATCTGCGTATTGCAAGCAAATTGACAAATATTAGAAACCGCAAGTAACAAAATTAAGTTATATATTAAAGTACATTAACTTTAAAAAAACCAATACATCATTTATTTATACTATTTTATTCATGTAATCTTTAGAGGCTATCATTAACTAAACGAATCCTTAAAAAATATACTAAATTAAGCTTTTGTAGTGTTTGGGATGTTGCTTTTCTAGATAAATAAGTTAAAATTATATATTACATATTAGTTTGTTTTGCCTAAGTTACTTCATCATCATCATCCTAGCGTTTGTCCCGGTCGCATCCTCGGCCATTGCCTTGGAGTCCAGGGTCCCCTTTCCTACTCCTTCTCCTCCACTTCGCACGATCTTCGGCATCCTGTGCAGTCAGGCCATTGCCTAAGTTACTTATAAATAATTAATTATTTTGTTAGTCTGAAATTGATCCATGCAAGAGCACCAACATGCATAAATACAAACACATTCAAATACGAACTTTACTGCTTTGACATAACAGTCGATCGATGTGTATGACTACGTTCATACATATTGGTGCTCATGACTACATAGGTACGTGCGCTTGGGCAGGATTACGCGATGTTATCATTACGCCACGCGCCGCGCCGGCATATCAATCACCCGCGGAAAACGAAAGCGCTATCCGACCGTCTTCTTTACACCATGGTTCATGACAAACCCATTGAAACGTAAACCGTTAGTAAATAAATGGTACTCGGCAAAGCACAGGCATACACCATCAACAACTTTTACAAAAGGTAGGTAGTATGGTCTCTGCTGTTGAGCCATTCTAACTTAAAAACAATTGACAGATAACTTTCACATAAAAGCTAATGACATAAACAACGTTCACATTGAAAACGATGGTTGACGTCTCATTCAGTTGAAGTCTCATAATATTATGTATTTTGTTAGCCTATGTAGTTTTGTGTTTTAGCGCCCGTATTTATTATTTAAATTATTCGTAAGTTAAGATATGTGCCTACCTAATTCTAGGTATGAAGTTTAGAATGTTCTATTCTGGTTCTCTAAAGGCTCCGCGTCTAAATACGCCGCCAACAGGTTTACACATCTGGACCTTGGTTGCTGTGCGTAAAGTTACTGATTTGAATAAACATTTGGCCGCTCTACATGATTCGTATCAAACATTCAATTAATCCTAGTAAGCCATTGCTGCCTTTCTGTCTGTACCTACCTAATTTATTGTTTTCATATTTAGAAAATAAAATGATTATGCTAGGAAACCTACTTATCTTAAGCACCAGGAGGAGTGTCCGATGCTCATGGGTAACTTTCGTCATTTTTCAGGTGGCGGTATCTATTACTACTGAAAGACTGTGCCAGCAGATGATATGATTACCATAAAATGGTTGTACATTGTAATTAGTAGACATTATTAAAAGCCTTACTGAAAGATCGAAATGTGTAACGGTCTTAAATAATATTTGGATTTTTGGTATCAAATATCTCTCACATAAGAACAGATAGCCTACCCACTGTCTCTTGTTTATATGAATCCCAGTGTTCCGTAACAGCCGGTCATTGATATGCGCGTACGCCTCTGCGTGACACAATATTGCATCGCAATCAACCGCAACGCTAATTAGACCTTTTGAGATGACGCATATTCATAGAGCGTCGATTGTTTTATGAATACATTTGAAGGGTTCGATGGTGCATTTTGTGATTTTGACCTTTGAGTGAGAAGTTCCCAGTATGATTTATTTATGCCGGATATATAAAATTTTGAGATTCTATGCGCTAGCTACGGGAGGAATCCATTATCGAGAGATGGAAATGATAATACATAATTGTTTTTAATTGGAAACCTTTCGTAAGGAAAATAATTAATATTTGTTTATGTTTAATGAAAGATGAAAATAATATTTTTTCATTTATTGCATGTATTCAACACAAATGTCAAGATAAGCGCTATCTAGTGACCGTCTTTTGAATTAAAACTCAGCTGTATAATTTTGCCTGACCTGTTATATGCACTGATAACCGATAGATGGCGGTACAGACAAATTAAATGAGTGGTTAAGAAAATTATTTTCCCTGTTTTCCCGGGTAGGATAATAATGTTAGAGAATGAATTAATTGATTAATGGGGGCATGGCCCAGTAAATTATCATTTTAAATTTGCATAGCAACAGAAAACTAATGCGAGGACCGAGGAAATAGAAATCCGTGTACAAAATACTCCCATATGCTGTGCCTTGCATAAAAGGTGTTGGTAAACCGATTGAACAAGGCTGATACTGATGTAGGTACGAATGCTAAGCTTGGTAGTGGAAAGCAAAATGTTGTTTTTTGTGTTATAAGCAGGCACACAAACAAGAGGGCCACTTGATGGTTAGTGATCACCGCTGCCCATGGGTATGTGGTCTTCTGTAAGGTGGAGGTACTTCCCCAGACAAGTGGCTCATTCGAGTGGAAGTTCCCCTAAGCTCTACCTCTCTTAAATGTTGAAGACGTAAAGAATCTTTCGTAAGATCCTAGAGCCTGTACCACAAAACGACAGCACTTGAGGAGAAGCAGGAAAAACGATGAGTAAGGTACCTGCGGTAAATAAGGCCCAGGGGGTAATAAGGCCCACATTATAAATTTCACGGAAATACATTTCTATAAAACTTCACTGTTTACGCACACTTGCAAAATGTCTGTGTGAATTTCTCCAAATTGGTCGGAAGTCGCCAGCGCCGCTATCCTGCCGGTCACCTGCGATGCGATGGTGGAGTGGCTGGCTACTGTGCAATTTTATAATTTTTGTATCAAGAAACTGTAAGTATTTTTACGTTTAATTCAATAATTCACTTATATTGCTGTATTTATTATTTTATGTATGTGTTGTACAATATAAAGGAAATGGCTGTCCCGATTCAGAGTTAGGGATTTTAGGTTTATTAGGTTATTTTGTAAAAACATGGCATGAGGTTAATAAGGCCCATTTCAACGGTACATGGGCCTTATTGGCCTCTTAATATTTGAGTATCAGATTGCTTGTTTTATGTGTTCCAGGTCAATGAACTATGTAAGTTTTATTCTCAATATATGTATCATTGTTACAAATTTTGATTAAAATGTCTCCAAAGTCCAAAGAAGAGAGCTCAGTGGACCGAAGAAAAATAAAATTTTGGTGGGACTGTGATTTAACAAGATACCGTCTCAGTATAATTTAATTTGTTTCTTAATTATTGTTTTGTTTGGATTTTGTTTGCAGAAGATTATTATTACTTTTATTTTAAGAGTATATTTTTTGTTTCTAGGAATATTATATAGAGAACTCAGTTAGGTACTTACCTTTAATTAAAGTCTGATTATAAGTCTTATAAATTAATATGAAAAAAATATATATTCTTTGTTTAATAAGAAAATAGTTAACTGATTATTTTAAGTTTTCAATGTAGTAGAAGCACAGCATGTACAAAACATGCTTCTACTAAGTAACTTAATTAGGACCACTAGTTATTTGAAATCAATTAATTGTCTATCATTAATATTAAGAGGCCAATAAGGCTCACGTTTAATAAATAAAGGAAAATGATTAAATGAGTAAAAAACAACCATTTACTTTTATTTTAACAGATTTTTAGGTAAATTTAGGACACTTGTATTAAAAAATAAAGCGATTTTTTATATGGGCCTTAATATACAACCGTAGTATAATAAGGCCCTTGAGAAGGGTTTTAAAAAAGTATATTTACTTTTTAAAATGCGTTTCTTAATAGTTTTACACCATTTATTACAGCAACATAAATAAGCTATGTAAACAATAAGTTTTTGATATCTTATACGCAGTATTCTCAGATTTATAGCCATTTTCTTTTAAGTGGGCCTTAATTGCCGCAGGTACCTTAGGAGTAGCTGGTGGCTGATCAGAACAATACTGGCTAAGTGGAGGTACATAGACTGATGGATCTGCCGTGCTGAGAGAATGTCAGAGAACCGAGCTGTGAAACAAGCGTACCTATGTACGTGGGACGACCGTGCGCCCGTCACCCTGTCGGCCGCCCTAGGAACCGCTGGTGCGACGAAGTGGCTAAGGATCTGAGCAAACTCCATGGCGCAGGACGAACCGAGGTGGGTCGCTGCGCCATCGCAGTAAGTTAATACGTAAATATCGCTTTGAATGAAAATGAATTGCACGTTTGCTATTTTTCCGTAAGTTTTAAATGTAGGTATTATCGTCGTATGATATACCTACCGGTAAGGATAGCTTGGTAGACTTGGTGTCATTATCCGACACTTACTTAAATTCTATTTACATACTTTCAACCGCTTTAAGCCTATAATTATAAAAAGCAAAGCTCATAACTCCTGAGTGTGACGTCAATACGAAGGAATTTATTATTATTTAGAATGTTCTACAATAGTTTATAAGAGTGTTTTGTAATTGCATACGGTTTTTGCTCGGTTCCCGCGATCCAGGCTTGTTACCGCGCGACTCGGAACGCACTCATTGCGGCTAATAAGCCGCTTGACAGGCTAATGCGCTTTTGAAGACATAATGTCTTATAATGCAGCCGCTGGGTGTAAAACTTATGCACTTAGCGCACTTATCAAATGAGCGGGAATGGTGCCGGAAAAAATTGAGGCATGAATGAGCCGTTCCCGGTGTAATTAGCTATAATTTTAATGGTTTTAATAATAAACTCCTCTATGTATTTTTCCTTAAGGAATTTTAATCTCATCTCACCAATTTTTGCTATGCTATAGTCTATCAGCGGGCCTTCGTATCCTCATAAATTCTTAATAATAGTAGGTATTCAACATAAAGCTACCAGTATGTGACGGTCACAATTAAATACTTATCATTGAACTGTGCACGAAAAGAATTTGATCACATAAACTTTACTGACAACATAATTTTACGGCCGTATCAATATATATCCACTTCACCATTCTCATGGCATAGTGCCCTGTAGGTGGGTGGTCTCATTAACAGCAATTAATCCGGCTGAACCGCAGTCCGACGGTGGAAAACAAACGCGCGACGTTGTTTCTAAATCATTCCGAGTGTCACCCTTTCACGGTAAGCGAGGAGTTCCGGCCGTTAACTTAATCATATAAGTGCCGATGACATGTATCGCCGATTTCAATTACCAACTATGCGGGGTAAAAACAGCTGAGCGGTCGACTCAAAGGTTGGTTCGCGCAAGTGTCACTGCTGATGGTACGGATCTATTAATTTATCAATCTAAGGCTACTTTATGCTCTAATGGAGTTAATAATACCTACATACATATAAAGGGTGGTCGTAGATTATAGATGTACAAACAATTGCACATAATTTAGTGGCGTGCATAAGTTTTTTCCTTGGTAGGCACTAAACATATTATGCATAACTAACCTAATGAACCGCGCACTATTTTTTATTTTGACTTTGAAGGCAATTGAAATTGTTGCTAAAAAAATAATTGATAGCCATAAGTATCGTTGTCTTGTCAATATCACAGCTTGTGGCAGGAAAACGTTACCTGCCCATTTGGGTGCAGCCTGGCTAAATATCGAATAAGCCGCAACGCTCAAGAAGTCCGCCACCAAAGAAAGAAACTCTTACCTCTAGCCACGAAGGTCTTGTCCAGGAGGTAGGTACTTTGCTGATGCACCTAGCTGGGAGCTCCCACACTGCGTCTCGTTTGGCGTTAAGTCGTACGTTAGGTTGGAAATTTATTCATTTATTCATTTATTCATTTAAATACATATGGAGCTTGGTGGCTTACAGAAGGTCCAAAATGCCAACAAGCGCAGTTAATGTCACATCATAACATAATACAGTAGTTAAAATATAAATAATACTACTTTGTCAATCAAAATGTCAAGAAATTGCCTAAATCTAAAATTAAAACAATAATCAAATATGTCAAGCAAATAATAATAATAACATGTCAAGCAAAAAGTCGAATAACTACCTAAATTGAAAGTTAAAACTGTAATCAAATATGTCAAGCAAATATAACAAATTAAAATTTAAAATACAATAAAAAATATGTCTCAATTCACATTGTCAGGTCATCAACAAATTTACGAGCTTTATTATAAATATCAATCAGACGGTCAGCAAATAAATCAATGTCATGGTGTCGAGCAAGCATGTCCCCGATCAAGACTAAAGCACGAATAGTAGGCGCGTTGGCACCCTGCTTAGTGCGAGCAACGGGTCGGTACAAAAGACGCGGGCGCCGCCGCGGCGCTACAGCTCCCGCCTCGTCCCCCACGCGACGTCTGGGGACCAAAAGCCCGAATTTATTCACAACGGACTGATCGTCAATTTTGTCTTTTGAAATAGTTCTTGTCTTGGGATTTGATTATCACAAATATTGTTCAGAACACGTTTACACACAAATACTGAAAAAGTTCCTTAAATTCGAGTATTTTGTTACGATCGCACGTTTCATGTGCGCCGGTGGATCTTACACACACCACGCCGCTAGAGGGCGCGGAAAGCGCGGCCTAAAAAGCCAGTGATTGGACGGGACGTTTGAGCGCTGTCATAACGATCTGCTATTGGTTCAAGTTTAAACTCCGGGAACGGAAGACTCGAACGCTGCCATTTCATTCGATCTTTTTGGCTAGATATTAGAATTGAATAGAAAACGATGATGTTTGAACTTAAATATTAATTCAAATTTAATCGTTACTAAGCACACCGCCCACCAAAATACACTTGTGTATTTTCTAACTTACCATGAAAATGGAAATCAGTACTTAGAAACTCGAATGCATCCGAATAAAAGAGCAAAGATAAAGACCAAATTTATGATAAAACTTATTTGCTAAAACTAATGAATAACGCATTAATCAATGAGGTTCGATAAAGGACACAGCTTCGCCTAAGTTGAGTACCTACCATCAGCTGAGCGAATGGTTGCGACGCGCACCACGCCATCCGGTTTGGTGTATTTTCAATACTTTTTGCGTGTGAGAAGTCGAAATACGAATCCGAAAATATTTCAAAAAACACTAGCCCGGACAGAATGTGAAATTATAAACAAGAAATAGGTATTCCGAGTTCGGACTAATGATACGCGACTGCGTTTTTCGTTATTTTCAAAGATAAATGAATTTCTACACGAGCAATACCAACGAAATTCATAGAATTAATTTAATAATATGAAATTTCGTTTGCATTCGAGAACTGAGTAAGGATTTTACTTTGAACATGTTTTAACACAATACAATAGGTGACTTTTACGTAATGGCGGTCGATTGAAGTTTGCAAGAAACTACTACTGAGAAGTGAGAATAGTTGAAAGAATATTGATGAAAATTACGATGTATTAGTTTGAATCGCAAAATACCTATTTCTAAAACATGTAGAAATAACTTTGTGAGGGGATAACCTTAAAAATGTGGCAGGAAGACGTTACCTGCCCATTTGGGTGCAGCCTGGCTAAAGATCGAATGGGCCGCAACGCTCAAGAAGTCCGCCACCAAAGAAATAAACTCTTACCTCTAGCCACGAACGTCTTGTCCTCCAAAGTACCTCCTACTTTGCTGATGTACCTAGCTAAGAGCTCACACACTGCGTCTCGTTTGGCGTTAAGTCGCGCGTTAGGTTGGAAATAATTCTTGTCCTGGGATTTGATGATCACAAATATTGTTCAGAACACGTTTACACACCCAAACACTGAGAAAGTTCCTTAAATTAGATTTTTTTGTTACGATCGCACGTTTCATGTCCGCCGGTGGATCTTACGAAACACAGCTGTTGTACGCAAACGAAAGAGACATACCTACCTACCAATCACTGCAATTTATTCATTGTTGTATATTCACACACAGCACAACATAATAACACAATACCACTTTAGTTACATCACAGATTCTAAATTTTTAAAAATTTACTCGCATTTTTTGTTCACTAAATAAACAGAAGAAAAACATGTCTGACGTCGTTCGTGTAAAAGAAAACTATTGATCTACTTTTTACTGCCTAAAACGGAAATAGGCTAAAATTAGAATAAAAAATAAAACTTTACATCATTAATTTATTTATTCGAAATTCCACTAACCAATTACGTTTAAAGAGACATTTATTGTTATCATTTTATAGGTAACAAATAATTAGTATGTAACATGAGAACGCTGAAATTTATTGTTTTAGCGCCATCTATTGACGTGCAGATAAACTATCAAATACATTTTGCACAATTGGGTATGGGTACATAATAATATATAACATTGGGACTGCAAACGAAATAAATTATGATATTCCAACATTGAAGATGAAATCAAAAATTAATCATAAATTTTTATCCCACAGCTACTTTTGAGCTTTTAACAAATTATTACACCTAATTGAAACTAAAAGAGTATTGATTTGACAATACACAAATTTGACGTCACAATAATTCTCTTTTTCTTTTTCCAACAAGTTTATGTACGTTTTTGACATTTAATTAATAAAAGAAGGTGATTTGACCTTTCAGTCAAATATCGGAGAGCGAAAAAAAAATTATAGTAAACTATTACATTAGCATATCAAAAACATCATATTAACTTCTATAGAGACAATATTATCATTTTATAGATAAAAAAATAATTAAAACTTGAGAAGGCCGTACATTTAAAAACATTAATTGGCTATTAGCGCCATCTTTTGACGGGCAGACTGACTATCATAGCACTAAGATTCCGAAACAAATTCGCGTCTTTTCTTTTCTTAATATTGAAGACTTAATAGATATACCCCGAAAGATGGCCTAAAAATACTTTTTTAAATAATTATTAGTTCTTGTATCCATTATTTTCACTTTAACACTTTATCAATATCTTTGATTTCAATGCAGTCGAACAAGTGCCTAGCGATTTCGCTGCTATTGGTAGAATGTGCCGCGTAAAAGTGTAAATTTTGAAATGATGATTGTAAATTAGTTTTCTTATGATTTATTTTGATTGTTTTATGTAATGAAATGATTTAATTCATACAATTTTTCTAACATTTTCTTTGTGAATGTTATGAATATTTTTTATTTTTAGTTAAGGTTGGCACTGCCTAAATGCCTACATATAGGGGAGACCGAGGGGTTTTGAAACAGAGGTGAGATGAAACAGTCCCGATTTCTCGAAACCTAAAACCGTTAGCGATTTGGCAACGTCGCTTTTCAACCACCTCCCGCCACCCGCTATCGAGTTAGTACGCGCTGGTGGCGTCAGTGGTGCGGTTGTGTAGTTCTGAGTGACATGTGCCGAAAATCGCAAAATGTAAGTATTTCACGATTTTTTACGATGCACGTACTTTGATAGTGGTTTTGTATTTTGGGTTGAGTTATATACGTTTTCGAAACTCATTATCTATAGATTCATTAAATATAATTGGTAAATTTGATTTCTGTGTATTTACTGCTTGTTCGCGATTTGAATCAAAATTGGGAGGTTATTTCTCACTGAGGTGATTTGAAACAGACTGTTTCAACTCACCTCGTTTTCAATTTAATATTTGATTATAGCTACGAAATATAAAGTACAAAGATTTAAGGATTTTATTGTTGATTTAATGTGTTTTGTTTCAGCATGCCTACTGATTATAAACGAAAGACCGACAGAGGTAACTTGGCGGGACTTTCAGGTGAAGAACGCGCGCCATGTCCTACTTCTAGCCCAGGTGAAGAATCTGCGCTATATCCTGCTTTTAAGCACAAGTGATGAACGTCCCCCTGCAAATAGTATTTGTCATGATTCTCGCACACCAAGTCCATCAGTCTTAAATTTACCGGCTACTCCTCCTCAAATCGACTACGAAACAGAAGACGTATCCAAGAACCCTGTAGTAGATAACTCTGATAAGAATTCGCCTAATCTGGCAACTGGCATAATACCAGAAGCATCTACATCGCGAGCTACTTTAAGTACTAAGGTAGCAGTTTCATTCTCACCTGAAAGGCTTAGACCTTTGCCAAAGGCTCCTCCAAGAAAAGGAACTCAAACAAATAGACGCAAAGTGAAATCTGCTGTCTTAACTGACACTCCCGTAAAAGATGAACTAGCTGCAATCGAAGCAGCTAGAACGGTTAAGAAAAAGGTGAAGAAACCTAACTTTGAAGAAACTAAAGCAAGAAAAAGATCACAAACCAGGCAGTACAACAAAAAAGGTAAAGGTTGTCAAGAAAAAGAGAGGAAACAAGACATAAGTGATGAAGAAGAAGACGAATCCTTCTGCATTTGCTGTATGGAGCCATATTCAAATAGCAGATCCAAAGAACAGTGGGTTCAATGTCTGGAATGCCAAAACTGGGCTCATGAAGCTTGTACTGGTGGAGAACTTTCTAACGTTTGCCACAACTGCTTGTCAGATTAATTAGTTTCATTTTTAAGATTATTGTTACTGAAGTATTGTTATACTTAAAAAACGACTGATTGTTAATAACTATTAGAGTAAGATCCCCAGCCCCCAGACCTACGTCATTTTAGCAAAGCTGAAATTTTGAGGTTTGTTAGTATAATGTGTTATTAAGAGGTATGCGCACCCACTACCTTGAAAGCGGGGCCCTTTCTCAGGTAGAACGAAGTAAAGGTACAAAAAAAATAAATAGCTAACCTTCGTTAAAGTAGCAAAGATCGTTTTCAAATATGTTTTTGAGTATATAATGTAGAATTAAAATTGACTATTGCCAGACACTTCCGTGGGCCATTACTTCTACCAGACGTCTTGAATATTATTGATGAAGGAATGAATGCAAACCGTAAATAACGCCTGCCTCAATGTTCACTGTAATGAGTACTGACAT